>JBBGZY010000700.1:5712500-6300000 GCA_037952925.1 Lithobates clamitans | reverse complement strand
GTTATGGAATGAGGTCTGGGACGGCATAGGTGGTGGTTGGCGTTGAGGAGGGGGCTGATAGTGAGAGGGGGGTGCTAGCACTGCTGAGGTCCCAGGGGCCATTGGGAGATCATGAGAAACATTATATGGATCGCATGGAGGTGGCCTGCCACTTAATTTTGCATGACGGTATTGCATTGCAATAGCGTACATGCGATCCATACAAAGCTTCTCTTGGTCTCCCCCAATGTCCTCCAGGATGTGGTAAAGGCTGCGGCAGAAGCAGGCGCGTGGGTTGTTGGTGTCTAAAAAGGCATCCATACTGCGCCTCTCCTGCCGCACTTCCTGCAGCAGTGCTAGCACTCTGTCATCAGCCTCCGGATTATAGCCGCCCCTCGCCTGACGTCCACGCCCACGGCCAAGAACACCGCCACGACCGCGCTGCTCTCCACCTTGCTGACTGGCAGGAGACGTTGATTCCACAGCCCTCGATTCCTGCAAAAGAACAAAAATGTTTACATTGACATGTACATGGACAGACAGACAATGAGATAGACAGGCAGACCGAAGCAGTTACCTCATCTGTGCACTCAACACCTCCCTCGCTGATTGGACGTGGAGATCCAGTGCTGGTCATAGGACTGCTTGGTCTCTGAACCTCAGCCTCTTCTGCATCCACCTCTCTGAGTCTGATGTTAGAAGTTGTCCTGCAGACAATACAAATTGTATAAACATAACTACTTTAGCCCGGACCATTCAGCTGGCCAAAGACCCGAGCACTTTTTGCGATTTGTCACAGCGTCGCTTTAACAATGGTGGTCGTGCAACGTGGCTCCCCAAAAAATTTATGTCCTTTTTTTCCACTCAAACAGACCTTTTTTTAGGTGGTATTTGATCACCTCTGGGGTTTTTTGGGGGTTTTTTCGGAGCTATAAAAAAACAATGTAAATTTCTGTTTTAAATTTTGAATTAAAATTTTTTTAAGTAATAAATATCCCACAAAAAATAAATAAATATAAAATTTTCTTTTTGGTTTAGGCCAATATGTATATACAGATTTCAGTTAATAAAGTTTTTTTTGGCAAAAGTTATAGCGTCTATGAAACGGGAGAGTTTTATGGCATTTTTCTTACAATTTTTTTTTTTATTAGTAATGGGGGAGATCAGCGATTTTTAGCATGACTGCGACAATACGGCGGACACATTGGACAATTTGGACACATTTTTGGAAAAATTGTCATTTTAACAGCGATCAGTGCGATTAAAATTGCAATGATTACTGTAAAAATTACACTGGCATTGACCTCTTCCTCTCCCTGAGACGATCGCCAGTGTGCCCGCGGACATTGAGTCCGCAGGACCCGCGGTCGGACTCATGGACCTCGCAATGGGAAAGCGCGCCGCCAAGGCGGCAACTTAAAAGGGACGTACAGGTACGCCCATTTGTGCAGCCGCGCCATTCTGCCGACGTATATGTACATGTGGCGTTCGGAAAGTGGTTACAATAGCCATGGAACATACTGCCTGAAAAGCAATGTACATAGGCAAATATATGAAAAAAACAAAAAACTTACGGTCTAGTATGGCTCTGCATATTTTGCCGTAGGAATAGCAGTTGCTGTGGTACACGTGTTGTTTCTTTGTTGGCGCTGGTGCTCCACTTCGTGCCGCCTTGTCTTCGTCCGTGAGGTCCCTCCTGACACGGTCACGTAGGGACTTCCAGCGGCGCTGCATAATTTTGCCTAAAATAACATTGAAAACAAAGGGTTAAATATGCAATCTTCGTTTACATTACACACAAACAGATCATGCATTCAAGGAAAATAGACTTACTTATTTCCTTTCTTTCGGCATTTCGCATTTGTTCCCAGCCAGGGGTAATGGCAGCACTGATGTCCTCCCAGGTTTTCACTTTACGTATGTGCTCTCCATGAAGTGGATGTGCCACATCCCACAGTTCAGGATGGGCCTGTACCGCACTAATGAACTCCACTTGCGAAACAGCACTTGCCATCTTCAAGTCACTAACCACAGTCACACGGCTGTGCAAAGGACTCTTGGGTAATCTAATGTCCAGACAGGAATTTCCTGTTTTTACAGAGATTACAGTGTCCAATCATCTATTTTGAGCAAAAAAACGCCGGAGCTAAAAAACGTGAAAAAACGCCACGGTCGCGTTTTTGCGTGTTTTTCCGCGTTTCGCGTTTTTACAGCTCTAGTGCCGCGCCTCGGAACGCACTGGTCCTGGGTTTTTTTTACAGCTTAAAAACGCCTAGGCCATTTGCAGCTCAAAAACGTCTAGGTGGGCATGAATCCATAGACTAACAAAGACAGGCGTTTTTAAGCTGTAAAAAACGCTCAAAAACGCGGCTATAAAAACGTCCATGTGCATGAGGACTAAAGGTTGGGCTTTGTCCCTTTTCTTAAAATTGGCTTCACTTCCTGTCATAGCCAAACAGGAAGTGAGAGTAAAACACTAATTTTTCCTTGGGGACACACAGGTCAATCTAACTAGTGCCCCCATTATGCAAATTGCACTCTAGCACTTTGTTGTGTACACCCCAAATTATTAGGTATTTTGGGGTTTATTAAAGGCAAATCCTTTCTGCAATACAAGTGTAGTTGATGAAAATCAGAAGGGTAGCAATACAAGTGTAGTTGATGAAAATCAGAAGGGTAGCACTGGTGATTTTATCATCCAATCATGTAGAGGCAAAGATGCTGTTTTTTTCTTTTCCTTGCATGTCCCCCTCGGATCTCCAGCAACTGAACTTCTAAGTGCACTTGTGGTGCAAAGTGGATTTACCTTTTACTAAATAAACCCCAAGATACATAATAATTTGGGATGTACATGGCAAAATGCTAGAGTGCAATTTCCCGAATGGGGAAACTATTTGGATTGACCTGTGTGTCTCCAAGGACATACATTGGTAGGGTTTTACCCTCACTTCCTGTTTGGCTATGTGACAGGAAGTGAATCATATTGAATGCGAAATTGGCAAAATTTGGTAGGTGTCTTCACCCTATCAGGGGTGTAGACATCCCCCAAAACTTATAATCCCTCTGCAGTCTATCCCCAAGCAAAAATAAGAAAGGATTTTAATGAGTTTAACTTTGCAAAGACACATCTGTAAGTTCAATTGTGATGCATGTTCATGGCCCATTTAGACCTTTGATAGAAAGTCATCAGTTGCCTTTGACTCTAAACCAGGGATCCTCAAACTACGGACCTCCAGCTGTTGCAGAACTGCACATCCCATGAGGCATTGTAAAACTCTGACATTCACAGACATGACTAGGCATGATGGGAATTGTAGTTCCTGAGGGCCGCAGTTTGAAGACCCCTGCTATAAACATTATTTTTGCCCAGTCCTAGAAATCTGCATCTGTTTTTCTATTAACCACTTGGTGTCTGTGTTATAGCCAAACGACAGCCACAGCGTGGACCTGAATTTCTGGGAGGCTGTCATAGCACGTAGTCACTGAGACTCGGGTGATCACAGATCAAAGTAAGGGCCAATCTGTTTATTTTTTCTACTCACGCTGACAGCATGAGGATAAAAATAAAAGCTGATCACCGGCTTAGGTGCAAGGGACATTGGTCCCGAAGAGGCAATTCTGCCTCATCTGTGCCCACCAGTTTCCCCTTCCAGTGCCACCTATCAATGCCCACCAGTGATTCCAAGCAGTGCTGACTATCAGTGTAACCAATCAGTGCCGCCTCATCAGCGTACATCAATGAAGGAGAAAAATTATCTGTTTGCTAAATTTAATATCAAAATATCCAAAAATATACCAAATTATTTTTAAAAATCTGTCTTTTCTTTTGTTTGAACAAAAGAAAAAACACACAGGTGATCAAATACCACCCAAAGAATGCTCTATTTGTGGGAACTTAAGAAAAAACAAAAAACATTTGGCTAAGTATGACCGCGCAATTGTCATTTAAAATGGATCAGCGCAGAAAATTGGTCAGGACAGCAGGGGGGTTTAAGTGCCCAGTAAGCAAGTGGTTAATTTTCATGCCAACTATGGATTTCTGTAATAAAGATGTGTGCCTGCTGTGTATACGGCATGTGCATAAGCAAGTCGCACACATATGAACGGTACTCATTGTAAATCATGGGGTACAACTTGTGATGCAACTTTTCAGTCCCAAATGACCTTAGGCTGTCTTTCCACTACTGTGAGTTGTTGTGCGACTTGACACATGTGAAGTCGCAGGACAAGTCAAAACACATGTATTTCAGTGTTCCCCCATTCTAATTGGTGCAACTCCAAAAAAAGTTCTTGCACTACTTTGTTCCAACTTCAGTGCGACTTTTTCTCAGATGTTTTGAATTAGTCGCGTGGCATTAAGGCTCGGTTTCCACTATTGAAAGGCCAAAGTTGTGTGCTTTTTGCCGCGAGTTTCCCCCAACTTTTTGCCAAAACTTGAAGCAATGCCTGTGTATTTTTGAGGTCTATGGACCTCAAGTCGCATCAAAGTGGGACCAAAATAGTGCAGGGACAACTTTGAAGTTGCTGCCATCTGAAGGGTACTCATTGTAAATCATGGGGTAGAACTTGTGATGCAACTTTTCAGTCCATAGTGGCATGACAAGTTGCAATAGTGGAAAACAAGCAGAAAAAGCACATTGTAAATCACGCAACTTTGGTGTTGAAATAGTGGAAAGAGAGCATTAGGCTAAAGCGGTAATAGGAAGATGCACTGTAAGAATTACTTCTAATTGTAGAAAATTCTAGAAAATCAAACCGGCTCATGCACTGAATCTAATTTATGGAAGATCTAACTGATTGGCCAGTGTATGGTGACCTTTAAAGATATGAAAACGTGAATTTCTGGTGTTTAAGCCTCATACACACGATGGGACTTTGTACCCCATGTACGGAGCCCGCGGTGCTCAGCGGGGGATCGCTCCGTCGATCCCCGCTGGGCAGGCAGATGACAGGTCTGTCTCTGCACACTGTGCAGGGACAGACCTGTCAGAGTGCGGCTCTCCTCTATTGGGGATCGGATGATGACGGACCATAGAGTCCGTCGTCACCCGATCCGATCCGCAGATGGATCGAAAAATAGGTTTTTCCTCCGTTACACTTTTTAGGATTGGAGTGGGTCGGATGTCAGTGGTCATAGAGGTCTATAGAGTGTCCGTTCACGTCTGAGGTGGACCTGAAAGGTCCGTCCATGTGAGGGGGGCCTTAGGCCCCTTTCACACTAGGGTGGTGCGGGCGTCAGGGCTAAAATGGCGCTATTTTTTGCGCTGCTTTACCAGCGGTATTCGGCCGCTAGCGATTTTAACCCCCGCTAGCGGCCGAAAAGGGGTTAAAATTCGCACGCAAAACACCACTGCAGCTGCGTTTTGCCAGCGGTATAGCCGCGCTGTCCCATTGATTTCAATGGGCAGGAGCGGTTTATACACCGCTCCAAAGATGCTGCTAGCAGGACGTTTTTTAGGCCCCTTTCACACTGGGGTGTTTTTAGGCGCTACGGCACTAAAAATAGCGCCTGAAAAACGCCCTAAAGAAGCGGCTCCATTCACTCCAGTGAGGGCTTTCACACTGGAGTGGTGCACTGGCAGGGCGTCCCAAAAAGTCCTGCCAGCAGCTTTTTTGGAGCGGTGAACTCACTGCTCCTCCCCATTAAAATCAATGGGGCAGCGCTGTGATACCGCCGGCAAAATGCCGATCCAGCGGCGTTTTGCGGGCGGATTTAACCCCTTTTTGGCCGCTAGCAGAGGGGTTAAATCCGCCCCGCTAGCAGCCGAATAACGCCGCTACAACGACAGTAAAGCGGCACTAAAAATAGTGCCGCTTTACCGCAGATGCCCCCACTGCTCCAGTGTGAAAGGGCCTTAGGCTCTATTCACACTAATGCATTTTTTGATGCATTTTGCAGAAATGCATGGGAATTTTTTAACATGGGTTCCTATGGAACATGTTCACATCAATGCATTTTTGTGCCTCTGCGTTTTTGGAAAGGGTCCAGGACTTTTTTCCCCGCAAAATGCAGCGTTTTGCTTGTAATAGATTTCACTGGACCTGCAACCAAAATGCAAGTACCACGTTTTTACCGCGATTTGCATTTTTTTTTATGCTGTATATAGCTGGTTGCTAAGAAGGGGGCCAGGAAGCCGGTCGCCGCGTCCTTAACCACTTCCTGCCCGCCGTATGCATATACATCCGGGAAGTGGTTCTGTTATCCTGACTGGGCATCATATGACGTCCAGCAGGATAACATGCCGGCACGTGCCCATAGGGGCACGCATCACGGCGATCGCGAGTGCGGCGTGTCAGTCTGACACCCCGCATCTCTGATCGTGATAAGAAGCCTCTGTCAGAGGCTTCTTACCACGTGATCAGCTGTGACCAATCACAGCTGATCATCGCGAGAACCAGGAAGTGCCGGTAAACGGCATTCCTTGGTTCGCACTGACAGGGAGAGCCGTTCGCGGCTCTCCCTGTCAGAGGGGGGGTCTGTACTGATAATCAGCACATTGATTATCAGCACAGCCCCCTCAGATGTGCCACAACACCTCAGATGTGACCCCTCAGCTGTCAGTCAGTTCCTCGATTAAAAGACAGCTCACAGTGTCCATCAAAGTACCAATCAGTGCCCATATCAGTGCTAATCAGTGCCCACCACAGTACCCATCTCAGTGCCCAGCAGTAAAACCTGTCAGTACCTCAACATCAGTGCTGCCCATCAGTGCCACCTGTCAGTGGCAATCAGTACCGCCTATCTGCCCATCAGTGCCGACTATCAGTGCCCATCACAGCTGCCTGTCAGTGCCCATCACAACAGCCAGTCAGTGCCCATCAGTGTCGCCTATCAGTGCCCATCAGTGCTGCATATCAGTGCCCATCAGTGCTGCTTATCATTGCCGCATATTAGTGCCCATCATTTCTACATATCAGTGCATCCTCATCAGTGCCCATCAGTGCCACCTCATCAGTGCCCATCAGTGCTGCCTCATCAGTGCCACCTCATCAGTGCCCGACAGTGAAGGAGAAAACAACATTTTATAACTGAAACAAAGAAAACCTTTTTTTTTCCAAAATTGTGTTCTTTTTTAGTTTGTTTAGCAAAAAAAAAACCTTCAGAGTTGATCAAATACTACCAAAAGAAAGCTCTATTTGTGGGAACAAAATGCTAAAAATGTTGTTTGAGTACAGTGTAGCATGACCGCGCAATTGTCATTCAAAGTGTGACAGCGCTGAAAGCTGAAGTTTGTGCTGGGCGGGAAGAGGCAAAAGTGTCTGATATTGAAGTGGTTAACAACCTATTAGTCATCAGCTGTCAGTTGACTTCCCGTTCAATATAAAAAAAAAAATGCCGGCTAAAAAAAAAAAAATTGTGAAAAATAACAGCGTGGGGTCCCCCCAGGGTCTGGTATGGATTCGGAGGGGACCCCCATGCCAAAATGTAAAAAAAAAATTTGTGGGGGTCCCCACCCCCAGGGGCATACCAGGCCCTTCGGTCTGGTATGGATTTTAAGGTGAACCCCTACACCTGGGCTCCTCCGCTATCTTCTGCTCTTTTGCCTTAGTGGAGGAGCCCGGTCTGCTGACTTCTTCCCTCTTCTTTTCTTCCGCTGTTCAACCTGTTCTCTGCGCTCTCTGGGTCTTCTGCCGGGCTCCTCTGCTATCTTCTGCTCTTTTGCCACTCTTTTGCTATAGCGGAGGAGCCCGGTCTGCTGCCTTCTGCCTTCTTCCCTCTTCTCTTCTTCCGATGTTGACACGACGCTCTCTCTGGATGGAATGCTCTCTGGGCGCTCCGCTCTGACTTATATAGGCGGTGACTCCCCCGCACCCTTATGCCGTCACAGTCCCTGGGCATGCTGGGACTGTGACGTTTTAGGGGGCGTGGTCAACATCACCCGGTGACCACGCCCCCTAAAACGTCACAGTCCCAGCATGCCCAGGGACTGTGACGGCATAAGGGAACGGGGTCACCGCCTATATAAGTCAGAGCGGAACGCCCAGAGAGCATTCCATCCAGAGAGAGCGTCGTGTCAACATCGGAAGAAGAGAAGAGGGAAGAAGGCAGAAGGCAGCAGGCAGCAGACCGGGCTCCTCCACTATAGCAAAAAAGCGGCAAAAGAGCAGAAGATAGCGGAGGAGCCCGGCAGAAGACCTGGAGAGCGCGGAAAACAGGTCAAACAGCAGAAGAAGAGAAGAGGGAAGAAGGCAGCAGACCGGGCACCTCTGCTAAGGCAAAAGAGCGGCAAAAGAGCAGAAGATAGCGGAGGAGCCCGGCAGAAGACCCGGACAGCGTGGAGAACAGGGAACCAGAGAGACTCCCGAAGCCGGAAGAGGACCCCCCCGGAGCTGTCTAATAAATTACTTTAAAAACCTGTGCAGTGTGCTTTTTTATTGACACTTTTTCCCTAGGTGAATGGGTAGGGGTACCATGTACTTTCACATAGGGTGGGGGGCCGGCATCCGGGGGCTCCTGGATTCCAATAAGCCCCCCTCCCGCAGACCCTGACAACCAACGGCCAGGGTTGTCGGGAAGAGGCCCTTGTCCTCATCAACATGGGGATAAGGTGCTTTGAGGTGGGGAGGGCCGCAGCGCGCCCCTCTTCCCCAAAGTACCCATCCCCCATGCTAAGGGCATGCGGCCTGGCACGGTTCAGGAGGGGGGACACTCACTTGTCCCCACCCCCTTTCCTGACCGGCCAGGCTGCATGCTCGGATAAGGGTCTGGTGTGAATTTGGGGGGAACCCCCACGCAGTTTTTCCGGCATAGGGGTTCCCCTTAATATCCATACTAGACCAAAGGGCCTGGCATGCACCTGAAGGGGGAACCCATGCAGGTTTTTCTCGCGCTGCCTTAATAGGAAGATGTATTTTTCCTATTGCAGCGAGCGCGAGATGTACCTCGCCGAGAACTAGCGCGGTCCTATCGCGCTGGAAACATTCTCGCGTGCAGGTACTCCTGTGTGTGCGCTGGTTTACACGCTGGATTAAGGATCTATCCAGCGCACCAATTAAGGTCGGAACCAGCGCAGCACATTCATCTTAGTAAATGACCCCCACTGTATATATATATATAAAACATACATATACACACACACAGTCTAGTGTAAAAAACGAATCCATGTCTGGAAGGCCCCCAAGGAGAGGCAGACGCTCACAGGTCACTAAAAGAGGGCAAGCAGTCTCTGTGTCTACAGTTGGGGGTCGTGGACATGGTGCATCCTCTGCAGGTGGCCTTGGGGCATGCTTGTACTTTTTTTCTGCTGCTGGCCATGTTATTGAGCCACAACATGCAGAAGAGTTGGTGGAATGGATAACTAAGCCATCCTCATCCTCCCCGTCCTTATCTTCTGTCACCCAGGCTCATATTAGTTTGCCTTCCAATGCAGCTGCAAAAAGCGGCCTACTCCACCAGCTCCTTATCCACAGTCACTCCTTCCGTAGCCCCTCCATCATGCACGGAGGAATCCACAGAATTATTCAACCACAGTGTTGGTTACTTCTGGTGGATGATGCGCAGCAATTTGAAAGCTTCGATGTTGGCTCCCAGGTGGAGGAAGGGAGTAACGTGAGCCTAGAGAGAGGGGGTAACACAGAAGGACAAGAAACTGGCAGTCATGTTCCCCAAGCTGCAGAATACTGCCAAGTTTACTTCAGTGATGAGGAGGGAGGGGATGATAAGGTCACTGACCGTACTTGGGTGCCTGAGAGAAGAGAAAAGGAAAGTGAGGAGGAGGAGGCACAATTCGAATGAGGCAGAAAGTCCTCCAGAGGTCAGCTTAAGGGCAGCCACCCTATTGCATCACATCGCAGAGCTCCACAGGTGCAGGGCGCTGCTGACTCCCTGCTGACTTTTAAAAGTTCCTTGGTGTGGGCCTTTTTGCGACACCTGTGTAGCAGTTTACACCATTGCTGTTTGCAACCTATGTCTGAGACGGATCAAGCATAGCCAGAACAGCAGCTGCTTGGGCATCACATGCTTGACCAGACATATGATGACCTGCAAGCAGTCTGTTGACAGCAGCACCTGAAAGACCCACATGATAGAAAAAGGCAGACTTCTCCTTGCTCCTCATCTGGGATCTCAAACCCTATTATACCTCCAGTCCTCTAAAAAACCTGCACTGAGAGGAATGGAGGTATAGCAATAGATGTCACAAGTACTTGCAGCCAACTTGCTAGCAGTACACCACCAGTTTATTTCAGCAGGCAAATTTCCCTACCCCAGATGCTGAACCGTAAAAAGAAATTCAGTCCCAGGCATCCACATGCTCAGCGTCTAAATGCTAGCTTGGCCAAATTGCTAGCACTGCAACAGCTGCCTTTTCAGCTGGTAGACTCAGCCCCCTTTCATGAATTTATGGAATATGCTGTACTACAATGTCAGGTTCCAAAACGTTTTCTTTTCACGTAAGGCCATTCCGGCTCTCTACTGCCATGCGGAAGGCAATGTTTTGGCCTCCTTGGACAGGGCCGTCAGCAGTAAGGTTCATATTACCACTGACTCGTTATCCAGCAGGCATAGGCAGGGACATTACCTTTCCTTCAGGGCGCACTGGGTAACTCTTCTGGCAGCTGGGAAGCATGCAGGATGGGGTTCAGTGTATGTGCTTGTTCCGTGACTACACTTCCAAAAAGCTAGTGGTGATTCTGCCAAAACATCTGTATGCTCCCCTCCCTCCTCTTCTTCTTCCTCTATGGCCTCTTCTGCATAATTGTTCTCTGAACCAGCAGTGCTCCCTAAACTCTCAAGGGGCTATGCAAGCAGTCAGGCAAAAAGATGTCATGCAGTGTTTGAGTTGGTCTGCCTAGGGGACAGGAGCCATACTGGAGCAGAGATTCTGTCAGCTCTGCAGGGGCAGGCTTAGAGGTGATTGACACCATGCCAGCTTCAGCCAGGAATGGTTGTATGCGACAATGACACCAACCTTCTCTCCACCTTCCGACAGGGACACTTGACCCATGTTCCATGTTTGGCACACATCCTGAATTTGGTGGTGCAGCATTTCTTGGCCAGGTACCCAGGCTTACAAGATCTCCTGAGGCAGGCCAGAAAAGTCTGTGGTCATTTCTGCTGGTCATACAATGCCAGTGCTCGGCTGGCTGACATTCAAAGGGAATGTAACGTGTCCATCAACCACCTCATTTGTGACATGCCCACTAGGTGGAACATAACGTTGGCAATGTGTCAGTGCTGGCTCAGCCTTCCTTCTCTGAGCTGGCTGCTCAGGTGTCGGCTAATTGCCAGCTCTCATCTCTCTCCACAGTTAACCAGCTGTTGTGGATCTGCTCGTCAGTCCCGCCTACTTAAAAGATCTCCAGCTCACTTCATTCCTGTCTTCGCCTTGGTCACATCACAAGAAACCATCTCCTGCGTTCCTGTTTAAAGACTGGCTTTGCTGACATCCCTTCTGGCTCCTTATCCTGCTTGCTGTTCCTCTACTTGGATCCCTGACTTCTGGCTTGGCTGATTACCTGATCTGGTTACTGAACTCTGGCTTGGCTGATTACCCGAACTGGTTACTGAACTCTGGCTTAGCTGACTACCCGATCCGGTTACTGGACTTTGGCTATGCTTTGACTTCTCCTCTGAGATTTGTTGCAGTTATGTGTGGTGGTTTATCTTGATGATATCCTCATATTTTCCAAGTCCCTGGAGAGCCACCACACAGATTTCTGTCATGTGTTTCAGAAGTTAAGAGAGAACAATCTCTATTGTAAACTGGAGAAGTGTGAGTTCCATCAGGAACAGGTTAAATTCCTGTCATTTCCACTGCTGGTTTTTCGATTGACCCAGAGAAACTTTCGGCAGTCCTACAGTGGCCTCGACCCATGGGGTTATGTCCTTTGCAACGGAAGTTTGTTCGTAACTTCTCGTCTCTAATCAAGCCCCTGACCGATATGACCAGAAAGAGCGGTAACCACAGACTTGGTCTCCGGAGTCCATTAAGGCCTTTGAAAGTCTCAAGGCTGCCTTTGTTTCTGCTCCTGTGTTGGCACATCCTGATCCTACGTTACCTTTTATCCTTGAGGTTGATGCTTCTGAGACTGATGTTGGCACTATCTCTGAGAGTGCTATGCATCCTTGTGGCTACTTTTCCAAGAAATTGTCACCTGCCGAGTGCAATTACGAGATTGGTGACAGAGAGCTGTTGGCAATCATTTTAGCCCTGAAAGAATGGAGACATCTCCTCGAAGGTACCACTGTGCCGGTTCTCATTCTTACTTACCATAAGAATCTCACATTCTTGTCTGATGCTAAACTCCTCTCTCCCAGAAGGGCACGATGGGCTCTTTTCTTGTCAAGTTTCAATTACATTGTCTCATTCTTACCCGGTACTAAGAATGTAAGTTCTGACGCCTTGTCATGACAATTTTCCTCCACTTCCAAGTTGGAGTCGGTTCCGGTTACTATGATTCCTCCTGATCATATTCTGGCTACGGTTCGCACCAGTCTTACTTCTCCTTTGGGTGACAAAATTCTTGCTGCTCAGGTCGATGCTCCTCCTGAGAAACCTTGTAACTGCTGCTTTGTCCCAGAGTGTCTCCGTACTGCTGTGCTCCAGACTTACCATTCTCCCAAGGCAGCTGGCCACCCTGGTAAGAATCAACTAGTTTGGGCCATTTTCCAACAATTCTGGTGGCCTAGTCTATGTGCTGCTGTAACTGCCTTCTTAGCTGCCTGTTCCGTGTGTGCTCAGAGTAAGACTCAACGACACCTTCCAGTGGGCCTCCTAAAACCCATACCCAATGGAGAGAGGCCCTGGACCTACCTGTCTATGGATTTCATTGTGGCATTGCCCAACTCCCAAGGCAACGCAGTTATCCTTATGGTGGTTGACCGATTCTCAAAGATGTGTCATTGTATTCCACTTCTAAGGAACTGGCTTCCATTTTTGCTTGAGTGATCTTTCGCTTACATGGGCTACCCAAGGTTATTGTCTCGGACAGGGGTAGTCAGTTTTTCTGGCGAGCCTTTTGTGCACAGATGGGAATTCAGCTAGCTTTCTCCTCTGCGTATCACACGCAGTCTAATGGGGCCAAAGAACGAGCCAATCAGTCTTTGGAGCAATTCCTACATTGATATATTTCTGACCATCACAACAACTGATCAGACCTATTACCATGGGCAGAGTTTGCTCACAACAGTGCCTTGAATTCTGCTTCCCGATTGTCTCAGTTTATGGCGAATTATGGTTTTTAACTTTCCATGTTGCCTGACTTTGTTCCGCAGAGTATTCCTGCGCTAGAGGAGCATCTCTGTGGTCTTCGTTCCACTTGGGCACAAGTCCAGGAGGCTTTACGTCATGCTAATGATAGGTACAGACTCCATGCTGACCGCAGACGCCTGCCTGCACCTTCCTACCAGGTTGGGGACAGGGTCTGGCTGTCATCTCGCAACCTCCGATTTTGTGTTCCCTCACTGAATTTCGCACCTCAGTTTATTGGGCCTTTCCATATCCTTTGCAGGATTAACCCAGTGGCTTACGCGTTGGACCTTCCTCCTAGTATGCTTATCTCAAATGTGTTTCATGTCTCCTTATTGAAACCGTTGGTCTGCAACCGCTTTACCACCTCGGTGCCACTTTCTCACCCTATACAGGTTGAGAACCATGAGGAGTATGAGGTACAATCCATTGTTGACTCCCGTAGGTTCAGTGGGCGCATACAGTACCTGGTGAATTTGAAGGGGTACGGTCCGGAGGAACGCTCCTGGGTCTCATCCTCGGAGGTACATGCTTCTGCCCTCCTCCGTGATTTCCATAGACATTTTCCCCTCAAGCCCAGTGGTCCTCCAAGGGGAAGGGGTCGTTGAGGAGGGGGGTACTTCAGGGCTGGCTCAGCCCTTCCTTCTCTGAGCTGGCCGCTCAGCTGTTGGCTAATTGCCAGCTTTCATCTCTCTCCACAGTTAACTAGCTGTTGTGGATCTGCTCGTCGGTCCCGCCTACTTAAAAGATCTCCAGCTCACTTCATTCCTGCCTTCGCCTTGGTCACATCATAAGAAACCATCTCCTGTGTTCCTGTTTAAAGACTGGCTTTGCTGACATCCCTTCTGGCTCCTTATCCTGCTTGCTGTTCCTCTACTTGGATCCCTGACTTCTGGCCTGGCTGATTACCCGATCTGGTTACTGAACTCTGCCTTGGCTGATTACCCAATCTGGTTACTGAACTCTGGCTTGGCTGACTACCCGATCCGGTTACTGGACTCTGGCTATGCTTTGACTACGCTTACTCTATTTACCTTTTTATTTTTATTAATAAACAAGTGTCATTTTACTGTACTTCTGTCTCGGTCTGGTTCATGGTTTCTGACACAATGCTGCAGCGGCTGCACACACAGCAGAGGTTCATCAATGAGTACCTGTGCAAGTATGGCACCAGGGGAGCTTGGCTTCTTTTCACCACGCCGGTGGCTACTGATCAAGGATACATGCACTGCCCTGTCATCATTTGAGGAGGCCACAAGGATGGTGAGCAGTGACAATGCACGCATCAGTGACACTGTCCCTCTAGTCTTCCTGCTGGAGTACACACTTCATGGAATTGTTGACAGGGCACTTGAGGCAAAACAGGAAGAGGAGGACTTACTTTCCTCTCAAGGCCCCCTTTATCCAGATAGCATTCCTGCGGGTCTTCCAAACACACAGGAAGAAGAAGAGGAGGAGGATTGTGTTAGCATGGATATTGAGGATAACACATAGCAGTTTTCAAGGCATGGTTTTCAGGACCCAAGGAGTTGTACGTGGCTGGGAGGAAGTAGCTACGGATAATGTCATCCTTAGTGACCCAGAGGGCTCAGAATCTAATGCCTCTGCTAACGTATGCTGCATGGCCTCCCTGATTCTGCAAAGCCTGCAAAAGGACCCTAGGATTCTTGTTATTAAGGGGGGATCATTACTGGCTGGTAACCCTTCTTGATCCACATTACAAGGGTAAGGTTGCAGAACTCATCCTGCCTTCGCAGAGGGAGCAGAGGATAAAACATCTTCAGGAGGCCTTGAAGAAAAGTTTGTGTAACGCATTTCCAGACCCTGGGAGGTTATCATTTCCTGGTGCTGTACAACATGTTTCTGAGGCTTCGTTCAGTCAGAGGAAGAGCGGTGAAGAAGGTGGTCAGCTGACCGATGCCTTTAAACAATTTTTCAGTCCTCGGCACCAAGGTTTGACAGGTTCCAGACCCCCAGTGTCTGCTTTATATGGTGCAGGAATATCAAGGGGCAAAAGCAGACTTGGAGACCTTTCCAACAGAACACTGGGTTACTGGGTCTTGAGGTTGGACCACTGGCCAGAACTTGCTCGATATGCAATTGAGCTACTGGCCGGTCCTGCATCCAGCATGCTTTCTGAAGGCAAATTCAGTGCTGCTGGAGGGTTTGTAACGGATCAAAGAGTGCGCTTGTCCACAGACTCTGTTGATAAGCTGACATTTATGAAAATGAATTAGTCCTGGATCAGCAGCTATCAAGCACCTGATGTAACTGATTGAATTTGCTATGGATCTGGGATCTTTTGAAGACTACCTATGTTGCCTATCCTATTCCTCCTCAATCATGATGATGATAGCTTCCAACAATATTTTTGGTTTAGGGCACAACCACCACCCAAGGCCCAATTTTTCTGCCCCTGTTTAAGAGGGGCATATAATTACAATTTTTGAAATTATATTTACTAGGGATGAGCTTTCTGTTCGGGTCAAACATGAGTTTGATTCGAACATTGGCTGTTCGCCCGTTCGTCAAAAATTATTATTACATTATGGGCCGTTCGCGCCAAATTCAAGCGGCGCGTAATGGCCCATAATGCACTGCAGGAGCATAGTGCATTGCTGTATGATGATTGGCCAGAGCATGCACCATGACCTGCATGCTTTGGCCAATCACAGCGCCCTCAGCTAAGAGAGCCATAATTGGCCAAAGGCAGGGTGCCTTTCGCCAATAATGGCTCAGGGGGACTAAGTCCACGCCCCACACTATATAAGGTCACCTGCACGTTGGCCTCGTGTAATGTGTTGCTGGCGTGGACGGAGAGAGAGTCTCATTTAGTTTGAGCAGGCAGATTATTCCGTTAGCTGCAGTGTATTTACTGTAAAATATATATATACAGATAGTCTCCTTTATATATATATCCACTGTATCCAGTTTAGCTAGATCTGACTGTAGTCCGCTCCTGGTGTACTGTTTCTAATATACTTCAGGCAGGCAGGTGATTCAGTTAGCTGCAGTGTATTTAATATATATATATATATATATATATATATATATATATATATATATATATATCCACTGCATACAGTTTAGCTATATCTCACTGCAGGCCGTTCCTGGTGTACTGTTTCTAATATACTTAGAATATACTTAGAGTATACTAATATACTTTAATATTCAGTATACAGTACTGTGCACCCGTAGTGCAGTTGCTACTACTTTTCTGGTGGTGTACACAAAACAGTACACCCATAGTTGTTATTACACTTCTGTTGGTGTACACAGTACCGTGCACCCCTAGTGCAGTTGCTACTACTTTCCTGGTGGTGTACTCAATACATACAGTGCACCCATAGTTGTTATTACACTTCTGTTGGTGTACACAGTACCGTGCACCCCTAGTGCAGTTGCTACTACTTTCCTGATGGTGTACACAATACATATAGGGCACCCATAGTTGTTATTAAACGTCTGTTGGTGTACACAGTATGTGCACCCCTAGTGCAGTTGCTACTACTTTCCTGGTGGTGTACACAATACATACAGTGCACCCATAGTCAACTTGTTATTAAACTTCTGTTGGTGTACATCGTACCGTGCACCCCTAGTGCAGTTACTACTACTTTCCTGGTGGTGTACACAATACATACAGTGTACCCATAGTTGTTACTACACTTCTGTTGGTGTACACAGTACCGTGCACCCCTAGTGCAGTTGCTACTACTTTCCTGGTGGTGTACACAATACATAGAGTGCACCCATAGTTGTTATTACACCTCTGTTGGTGTACACAGTACCGTGTACCCCTAGTGCAGTTGCTACTTCTTTCCTGATGGTGTACACAATACATATAGTGCACCCATAGTTGTTATTAAACTTCTGTTGGTGTACACAGTACGTGCACCCCTAGTGCAGTTGCTACTACTTTCCTGGTGGTGTACACAAGACATACAATGTACCCATAGTTGTTACTACACTTCTGTTGGTGTACACAGTACCGTGCACCCCTAGTGCAGTTGCTACTACTTTCCTGGTGGTGTACACAATGCATACAGTGCACCCATAGTTGTTATTAAACTTCTGTTGGTGTACACAGTACCGTGCACCCCTAGTGCAGTTGCTATTTGTTTCCCGGTGGTGTACACAGTACACAATACAGTGTAGTGTGGTTTTGCTAAACAAAATTTACAGCATGTCTGGAAGTCCACCAAGGAGAGGCAGACGCACTAAAAGAGGGCAAGCAGGCTCTGTGTCTACAGTTGACAGTGCTGGTTGTGGCCACGGTGCATCCTCAGCACGTGGCCGTGGGGCGTGCTTGTCCTTTTTACTGCAGCTGGCCATGTTATTGAGCCACAACATGCAGAGGAGTTGGTGGAATGGATAACAAAGCCCTCCTCATCCTCCTCATCATCTATCACCCAGGCTCAGAGTAGTTTGTCTGCCAATGCAGCTGCCAAAGTGGCCTATTCCATCGGCTCCATGCCAACAGTCACTCCTTCCCTAGCCCCACCATCATGCACGGAGGAGTCCCCTGAACTATTTGACCACAGTGTTGGGTACATGCAGCAGGAGAATGCGCAGCGATTTGAAGGCTCCGATGATGGTACCCAGGTTGAGGAAGGGAGTAATGTGAGCCTAGAGAGAGGGGGTGCCCAAGAAGGTCAAGAAACTGGCAGTCATGTTTCCCCAGCTGCAGCATACTGCCAAGTTTGCTCCAGTGATGAGGAGGGAGGGGATGATGAGGTCACTGACTCTACTTGGGTGCCTGATAGAAGGGAGGAGGCACATCTTCAATGAGGCAGGATGCCCTCCAGGGGGCAGTTTAAGGGCAGCCACCCTATTGCATCACACCATAGAGCTAAGCAGGTGCAGGGCACTGCTGACTCCCCGCATATTTTGAAAAGGTCTTTGGTGTGGGCCTTTTTTGACACGTGTGCAGCAGATCACACCATTGCTGTTTGCAACATATGTCTGAAGCGTATCAAGCGTGGCCAAAACAGCAGCTGCTTGGGCACCACATGCTTGACCAGATATATGACGACCTCCCATGCAGTCCGTTGGCAACAGCACTTAAAAGACCCACATCAAAGAACAAGGCGGACCTCTCCTTGCTCCTCATCAGCTGGGATCTCCAACCCCACTATACCTCCAGTCCTCTCAGTATCTGTGAGGCTTTACAGTGTTGTGACACCACCACCACCGCCTAAGCCCAATTAGTCTGCCCCTGTTTAACAGGGGCATGTAATTACAATTTTTGATCTAATATTTCACAGCAGGGCCTGTTCCTGCGCTCAACAAAAGTATCTGTGAGGCTTTACATTGTTGTGCCACCACCACCGCCGCCTAAGGCCCAATTTTTACTCCCCTGTTTAACAGGGGGGCGTAATTACAATTTTTGATCAAATATTTAACAGCAGGGCTTGTTCCTGCGCTCAACAAGAGTATCTGTGAGGGGTTGCCGTGTTGTGGCACCACCACTACTGCCTAAGGCCCAATTTTTCTGCCCCTGTTTAACAGGGGCATGTAATTACAATTTTTGATCTAATATTTCACAGCAGGGCCTGTTCCTGTGCTCAACAAAAGTATCTTGTGAGGCTTTACAGTGTTGTGCCACCACCACCACTGCCTAAGGCCCAATTTTTCTGCCCCTGTTTAACAGGGGCTCGTAATTACAATTTTTAATCTAGTATTTCACAGCAGGGCCTGTTCCTGCGCTCAACAAAAGTATCTATGAGGCTTTACAGTGTTGTGCCACCACCACCACCGCCTAAGGCCCAATTTTTTTACCCCTGTTTAATGGGGGGCGTAATTACAATTTTTGATCAAATATTTAACAGCAGGGCTTGTTCCTGCGCTCAACAAGAGTATCTGTGCGGGGTTGCTGTGTTGTGGCACCACCACTACTGCCTAAGGCCCAATTTTTCTGCCCCTGTTTAACAGGGGCATGTAATTACAATTTTTGATCTAATATTTCACAGCAGGGCCTGTTCCTGTGCTCAACAAAAGTATCTGTGAGGCTTTACAGTGTTGTGCCACCACCACCACTGCCTGAGGCCCAATTTTTCTGCCCCTGTTTAACAGGGGCTCGTAATTACAATTTATAATCTAGTATGTCACAGCAGGGCCTGTTCCTGCGCTCAACAAAAGTATCTATGAGGCTTTACAGTGTTGTGCCACCACCACCGCCTAAGGCCCAATTTTTTTACCCCTGTTTAACGGGGGGCGTAATTACAATTTTTGATCTACTATTTCACAGCAGGACTTGTTCCAGCGCTCAACAAAAGTATCTGTGAGGCTTTACAGTGTTGTGCCACCACCACCACCGCCTAAGGCCCAATTTTTATGCCCCTGTTTAACAGGAGCGCGTAATTACAATTTTTGATCTAATATTTCACAGCAGGACCTGTTCCTGCGCTCAACAAAAGTATCTGTTAGGCTTTACAGTGTTGTGCCACCACCACCACCACTGCCTAAGGCCCAATTTTTATGCCCCTGTTTAACAGGGGCACGTAATTACAATTCTTGATATAATATTTCACAGCAGGGCCCATTCCACCGTCCACCAAGAGTAACTGTGAGGGCTTACAGTGTTCTGGTACCACCAACACCTAAGGCCCAATTTTCCACCGAGTGTATAGGGCAGGCCGTATAGGATATACAGGCGGTCCCCTATTTTCAAACATCCGACTTACAAACGACTCCTACTTACAAACGGAGGGAGACAACAGGAAGTGAGAGAAAATCTACCCCTAGGAAGGGAAATTCTCTCCTGTAAGAGTTAATATGGGAAAAAGGTGTCTCCACTGATGCTTTATCACCAATCCTTGTTTCTACAACAACACAAAGTTTTCAAAATCCAATTCTCATTGGGACAGAAAGTGAGGTGAATTCTGAACAGGGGCACAGACAGCAAAACAAATGTTACAGGGCTGATGATATCCCTTCCCTATGTTATCCAAAAAGCTTAAAAATTTATTTTTTTAGCTGGAGCTACACTTAGAATATGTACCTGTTCCAAATTACAAATAGATTCAAATTAAGAACAAACCTACAGTCCCTATTATGTTTGTAACCCAGGGACTGCCTGTAAACTGCTGCTGTTCAGGGTATATAGGACCTGGGGGCCCCACGCCTTTTTTTTTTAATTTGGGTGTGGGGTTCACCTTAGTATCCATACCAGACCCAAAGGGCCCATTAATGGGCTTGGGGGGGGGCAACATTACATTACAGCCGCAAGTAGTTTTAACTGACTTTTATTCCTTTAGAAATGTCATTTTGTGCAGGGACTGTTCTAAACACGGGAAAAATGTGCCACTTTACAGGCATACTATAGACACCCCCCAGCCACGATATTTAAAGGAATATTTCACTTTTATTATTTCACTTTAAGCATTATTAAAATCACTGCTCCTGAAAAAACGGCCGTTTTTAAAACTTTTTTTTGCATTGATTCATGTCCCCTGGGGCAGGACCCGGGTCCCCAAACACTTTTTATGACAATAACTTGCATATTAGCCTTTAAAATTAGCACTTTTGATTTTTCACGTTCGAGTCCCATAGACTTTAACGGGGTTTGCGTGTTCGCACAAATTTTTAGTCTGTTCGCATGTTCTGCCATGAACCGAATCGGGTGTCCGACTCATCCCTAATATTTACCAGCAGGGCCCGTTCCTGCGCCCAACAAGAGTAACTGTGAGCGGTTACTGTGTTCTGGCACCACCAACATCTAATGCTGTGTACACACGACTGAACTTTTACGGCAGAAAAGGTCTGACGGAATCATTCCGTCGGACATTCCGATCGTGTGGGGGCATCAGACTTTTTCTTTCTAAAATTCTGATGGACCTAGAAAAAGAACATTTCAAATCTTTCTGATGGAATCAGTTCCTAACGGGAAAACCGCTCGCCTGTATGCTATTCCGACAGACCAAAAACGACGCAAGGGCAGCTATTGGCTTTTGGCTATTGAACTTTCTCTTTCTAGTCCCGCCATACGTCATCGCATTCTAAACTATCAGACTTTGGTGTGCAGGCAAGTCCGTTTCAGCGGAACTCCGTTGGAGTCTATTCTGACGGAAAGTCCGGTCGTGTGTACGCGGCATAGGCTCAATATTTCTGCCCCGGTTTAACAGGGGCATGTAATTACAATTTTTGAAATAATATTTAACAGTAGGGACCATTGCTGCACCCAACAAGAGTAACTGTGAGGGGTTACAGTGTTGTGGCACCATCAACACCTAAGGCCCAATTTTTCAGCAGAGTATATAGTGCAGTCCGTATAGTATATATACTGCAGTTCAGAGTATATAGTGTAGTCAGTGTAGTATATATATAATACAGTGCAGGGTGTATAGTGTAGTGTACAATATATAATATAGTGTATTGAAGTGGTTAAGGGGAGCCCTATGACAGAATTAAGAAAAAAACGGCATGGGTTTCCCCATTCATACCAGGCCCATTGGGTCTGGTATGGATTTTGGGGGAGACTCCTATGCCATTTTCTTGAAAAAGTTCCCCTTAATATAAACACCAGACCGGGTATGGACTGGGGGGGAGGGAAACCCACGCTGTTTTTTTCAATGATTTTTTATGTATATTGCTGGGATCTGGCAATACATTACAGCCATAAGCAATTAAATTTTTTGCTTTAGAAATGTCATTTTACTGCAGTACTGTTCTAAACATGGGGAAAATGCGCTACTTTACAGGCAGACTAAGGGGACCCCCAGGCACGATATTTAAAAGGAATATTTAATTTTTATTGTTTCACTTTAGGCTTTCTTAAAATCTCTGCTCATGAAAAAACAGCCATTTTAAAACTTTTTTTTGCATTGATATAAGCCTTTAAAATGAGCACTTTTGTTTTTAATGTTCGTGTTCCATAGACTTTAACAGGGTGTCTGTTTAAAAAAAGTGTCCCGTGATGTCCATCCATCTTCAATCACGCCGCCCGGCGAAACCGAAAAATAAAAAAACTGTAAACAGCTCATCCTCCATGGGAGGCCTCCCAGAGACTGCTGTATTTTGGCTTTGACAGCTGTTATATAGGCAAGGGTGGGGCCACCTGGGGACGTGACCGAGTGGCTCTGCCCCTTCTGACATGTAGCATCAGAGAGGGGGCAGAGTCATCCAATTATGTCTGCGGGTGGCCCCGCCCTTGCCTATATTAGAGCTGTCAAAGCGAAAAGACAGCAGTCGCCGGGAGGCCTCCCACAGAAGCAGAGTTTTTTCATTTTTTCTACTTTTTGGTTCCATCGGGCAGCTTGGTTGAAGATGGATGGACATCGTGGGACACTTTCTTTTTTAACCACTTAACAACCGGCCCATAGCCAAATGACGGCTACAGGGCGGTTGTTTAACTCTGGGAGGGCGTCCAGGGACGTCCTCCCAGAATTCTGCTCTCGCGCGCCCCCTAGGGCGCGCACTCGAGAGCATCCGTGACCGCCGGGTCCAGAGGACCCGGCGCATCACAGATCCCGGTAAATGGCCGCTGATCGCGGCCGTTTACCATGTGATCGCTCTGTCAAATGACGGAGCGATCACATGTCAACAAACCGGCGTCATCTGATGACGCCGGTTCCTCTCCTCCCCCTCTCCTCCCCTTCTGTGTACCGATCAGTACACAGTGACCGGAGAGGCGGATGGATGGATGGCTGCAGCATTGTGGGCTGCATCTGTAGTGCCCACAGCGCTGCACAGAGACATCCAGCCATCCATGCTCAGCCATCCCTACTACTCTGCATGCCCTGCAATGCTGTGCAATACTCTGCAATGCCCCACAATACTCTGCAATACCCCTGCAATACTCTGCAATACCCCTGCAATACCCTGGAATACCCCACAATACTCTGCAATACCCCTGCAATACTCTGCAATACCCTGGAATACCCCACAATACTTTGACATACCCTGCAATACCCCGCAATACTCTGCCATACCCTGCAATACCCCGCAATACTCTGCCATACCCTGCAATACCCCGCAATACCCCAAAATACCCCGCAATACTCTGCCATACCCCAAAATACCCCGCAATACTCTGCCATACCCCAAAATACCCCGCAATACTCTGCCATACCCCAAAATACCCCGCAATACTCTGCCATACCCTGCAATACCCCGCAATACCCTGCCATACCCCAAAATACCCCGCAATACTCTGCCATACCCCAAAATACCCCGCAATACTCTGCCATACCCTGCAATACCCCGCAATACTCTGCCATACCCCGCAATACTTTGCCATACCCCGCAATACTCTGCCATACCCTGCAATACTCTGCCATACCCTGGAATACCCTGCAATACTCTGCCATACCCTGCAATACCCCGCAATACTCTGCCATACCCTGGAATACCCCGCAATACTCTGCCATACCCTGCAATACCCCGCAATACTCTGCCATACCCTGGAATACCCTGCAATACTCTGCCATACCCTGCAATACTCTGCCATACCCTGCAATACCCCGCAATACTCTGCCATACCCTGCAATACCCCGCAATACTCTGCCATACCCTGGAATACCCTGAAATATCCCGCAATACCCAGCCATACTCTGCAATACTCAGTGATACCCAGCCATACTCTGCCATACTCTGCCATACCCAGCCATGCTCTGCAATACCCCGCAAAAATCTGCAATACTCTGCCATAACCCGCAATACTCTGCTATACCCATCCATACTCTGCAATACCCCGCAATACCCAGCCATACTCTGCAATACTCGGTGATACCCAGCCATACTCTGCAATACTCGGTGATACCCAGCCATACTCTGCCATACTCTGCCTTACCCAGCCATACTTGGTGATACCCAGCCATACTCTGCCATACCCAGTCATACTCGGCGATACTCTGCAATACCCAGCCATGCTCAGCCATACCCAGTCTCTGTATGTGGCCAGGCTGTGGAAGTCTCACACATGTGGTATCCCCGTACTCAGGAGGAGTAGGAGAATCTATTTTGGGGGGTCATTTTTGGTATATACATGCTATGTGTTAGAAATATTGTATAAATGGACAACTTTGTGTTAAAAAAAAGCATTTTAACCACTTCCCGCCTTCCGTCATACAACGTCCTTGACTTTGTGCGGGGATATCTGAATGATGGGTACAGCTACAGGCATCATTCAGATATCATCTTTTTCAGCCGGCGATTCCCTACACCATAAGAATGATCATAGCGGCTGTTCCACTGCTTGATCGTTCTTACGGGAGGCGAGAGGGGACGCCCCCCCCCTCCCGCCGCCCTCCGGTGCTTCTACCGACTCACCGCTACGATCGAAGCCAGGATCTTTTTTTTTTTTTTTTTATTTCAGGAACAGCCTAGAGGTGAGATGTGGGGTCTTATTGACCCCATATCCCACTGTAAAGAGGACCTGTCATGCCATATTCCTATTACAAGGGATGTTTACATTCCTTGTAATAAGAATAAAAGTGATCAAAATTTTTTTTTTTTTGGAAAAAAGTGTCAAACTAAAATAAATAAAGTAAAATGAACAATAAAAAAAAATAAAAATTTTTTAAAGCGCCCCTGTCCGTGTGCTCGCATGCAGAAGCGAACGCATACGTAAGTCCCGCCCACATATGGAAACGGTGTTCAAACCACACATGTGAGGTATCGCTGCGATCGGTAGAGCGAGAGCAATAATTTTGGCCCTAGACCTCCTCTGTAACTCAAAATTTGTAACCAGTAAAAAATTTTACAGCGTCGCCTATGGGGATTTTTAAGTGGCGAAGTTTGGCGCCATTCCACAAGCATGTGAAATTTTGAAAGGTGACATGTTAGGTATCTATTAACTCGGCGTAACTTCATCTTTCATATTATGCAAAAACATTGGGCTAACCTTACTGTTTTGTTTTTTTTTAAAGCAAAAAACTGTTTTTTCCAAAAAAAACGCGTTTGAAAAATTGCTGCGCAAATATCGTGCGAGATAAAAAGCTGCAATGACCGCTATTGTATTCTCTAGGGTCTTTGCTAAAAAAAACTAATATAATGTTTTGGGGTTCTATGTAATTTTCTAGCAAATAAATGATGATTTTTACATGTAGGAGAGAAATGTCAGAATTGGCCTGGGTGCTCCAGAACGCCTGAAGGTGCTCCCCTGCATGTTGGGCCTCTGTATGTGGCCACGCTGTGTAAAAGTCTCACACATGTGGTATCGCCATACTCGGGACTAATAGCAGAATGTGTTTTGGGGTGTAATTTGTGGTATGCATATGCTGTGTGTGAGAAATAACCTGCTAATATGACAATTTTGTGAAAAAAAAAAAAGAAAAAAAAACAACTTGATTTTGCAAAGAATTGTGGGAAAAAATGACAACTTCAAAAAACTCATCATGCATCTTTCTAAATACCTTGGAATGTCTTCTTTCCCAAAAGGGGTCATTTGGGGGGTATTTGTACTTTTCTGGCATGTTAGGGTCTCAAGAAATATGATAGGCCGTCAGTACTTCAGGTGTGATCAATTTTCAGATATTGGTATCATAGCTTGTGGACGCTATAACTTTCACAAAGACCAAATAATATACACTAATTTGGGTTATTTTTACCAAAGATATGTAGCGGTATAAATTTTGGCCAAAATATATGAAGAAAAATTACTAATTTTCAAAATTTTATAACAGAAACCAAGAAAAATTTATTTTTTTACAGATTTTTCGGTCTTTTTTCTTTTATAGCGCAAAAAATAAAGAACTCAGCGGTGATTAAATACCACCAAAAGAAAGCTCTATTTGTGTGAAAAAAAAGGACAAAAAATTCATATAGATACAGTGTTGCATGACTGAGTAATTGTCATTCAAAATGTGAGAGCACCAAAAGCTGAAAATTGGTCTGGTTATTAACTGGGTTTAGGTGCCCAGTGGTCAAGTGGTTAATAAAGGAATTGTCAAAAACTGTCTCTTGTGATTTTTACTTTTTGACACTTTTTTTGCTGAATGGGTAGGGATACAATGTACCTGCTACCCGTTCACGGGGGGGGTCGGAATCTGGGGGCCCCCTTGTTAACTACTTGCCGATCAGCCGCCGTCGTTATACGGCGGCAGGTTGGCTCCCCTGCCGGAATCACCTTAGCTGTACGGCGGTCGCTTTAAGGGGTATAGGGGATGTCGGAGCCGATGCGCGTGGCCAGTGGCTGCTATGTCCGCTTGTGAACCACCATCGCTCCTTAGAGAGCAGAACGGGTATCTGTCAATGTAAACAGACAGATCCTCATTCTGTCAGGGAAGTAGAGAGAGATCTGCTGTTCCTAGTAAGCAGGAACAGCGATCTCTCTCTATTCCCTGTCAGTACACTGCCCCCGCAGTTAGAAGCACCTCCCTAGAAAACACTTAACCCCTTGATCTCCCCCTAGTGTTAACCGATTACCTGCCAGTGACATTTATACAGTAATCAGTGGCTATTTTTAGCTCTGATCGCTGTATAAATGTCAATGGTGTCTGATTTGTCCGCCACAATGTCGAAGTCCCACTAAAAATCACAGCTCACCGCCATTACTAGTAAAAAAAAAAATAATAATAATACAAATGCCATAAACCTATTCCCTATTTTGTAGACGCTATAACTTTTGCGCAAACTGATCAATAAAATGCAGAGGTGATCAAATACCACCAAAATAAAGCTCTATTTGTGTGAAAAAAAGGACATTAATTTTGTTTGGGTACAATGTCGCACAACCGCGCAATTGTTAGTTAAAATTTTTCATTTTTATTGTTTCACTTTAAACATTATTAAAATCACCGCTCCTGAAAAAAGCTATTGTTTAAAAAAAACTTTTTTGCATTGGTACATGTCCCCTAGGACAGTACCCAGGTCCCCATACACTTTTTTATGGCAATAACATGCATATAAGCTTTTAAAATGAGGACTTTTGATTTTTCATGTTCATGTCCCATAGACTTTAATAGAACTTTTTGACTGTTCGAG
This sequence comes from Lithobates clamitans, assembly GCA_037952925.1. Lineage (NCBI taxonomy): Eukaryota > Metazoa > Chordata > Amphibia > Anura > Ranidae > Lithobates > Lithobates clamitans. The sequence continues at coordinate 6,272,902 of JBBGZY010000700.1, read as the reverse complement.
GTGTTCTGGTGCAAACCGAACTGGGGGGGGGGGGTATTATCACCCCTGGTGGCCAATGTGTTCCGACCTTGCTTTTTTACAGTTAATATATCTAAATAAAAATGTTGGTATTTTTTAACTCTCCTCCGCTATTTGTCTCTCATAGACTTCTTTAGCCGCCCTGATTGCGTTCTTAGTCTTCTTATTGCATTCCTTGTAGTGTTGAAATGCTGAAGATATGTTTTACTCCATTTGTGTTACACTATACACCTTGGTATTGGATGTTCGGCTTCGCCTGGGAGGAAGGGCCTTCCGAGCACAGCAAGTTCCCTTGAGGGGTGCTGGGGGGGCGGAGTGATCCCCCCTACCGGAGTCGGTTTTGTTAGACTTGACCTATTACAGGCACTATAGAGGTCTCTATCTTAGATATGATATATGATTTTTCTGATACTATTTAGGTAAATGCTTCACAATGGTATTACCTGTATTCTTGTTGATTCCATGTGTTGATACCTCAATAAAAAAACTATTAAAAGAAAAAGTAAAAAAAAGAAATGCTGAAGATGACCCCTCCCCTTTATATTTTTAAAGGCCATTTTTTCTCTTTAATAAGACTTTTTACATTACGATTTAGCCTCCCAGGATTAGTCTTAGCTCTTTATTGCCCATTGGAATATATTCCTAAAGCATTACCATTATCCTCAGTGTTCAATTTTTCGAGGATTTGGTCCCGATTCAGAAAAGTTTACTTGTTTGAAATTTAATGTTTTTGTACAACCCTCATGCCTCCTTTTCCTATGGTTTACCCTAAATGTGATCATCCTGTGATCGCTAGAGCCCAACTTGTCCCGTATTTTCACATCTGTGATCAGATTTGGATCATTCGTAATTAATAGATCTAGTAATGCATTCTTTCCAGTTGGGGAATCCACCAATTGCGACATGAAGTTGTCTTGTAAGACATTTAAGAAATGCATTTACAGTTTTTATTTGATCAGAATGCTTTTTAAGCTGTTTTCATAACTGTTTTAGCTCTTGAAAATGTCTAATTTGTCTCTAAGTGGGAAACCCCTGGGAAGGGAGCTGCTACAAATAAAGTGTGTGCAGTCCTAGTTCCCAACCAGTACTGTAATGTTACTAAATATACCTTAAGTTAACTAGCATCATATTTGTTTGCCTATGTGAATTCTGTAGAGATATTCAAGTATAAACACCACATATAGATGGTCAGATTTAACCGTTATGCACTCCCTACAAAGTTCTAAGTAATATGTCACCATACATAAAGGATAACAATGGTTTGGCAGGGGGTTTGTGTTACGCAGTATGTTCGTTTTATTATGCTTTAGACTGTTACATTATACGGTGTATCTTTTTTCTGTAACATATGCTTTGTGGCCTACCTCCCACCAGTCCTATTTAGACTAAAATAATAAGTGCAATGAAGTGGATTAAAATGCCAGGTCATATGACATTTCCTGTTCATATTGTTTCTTTGAGATTATATCTGTTAACAGTATAAATGTCACAAAGAAAGAATTAATGTGTCAATTCTATGTGCAAATGTGCATGAGAACAAAGCATGCGTAGGAAGGTTTCAATTTTAACATTTATTTTAGTTTTGAAACTTTTTTTTTTTGCTGTTTGCTTCCCAACTGGGGCAAAAAGTAAAAGATAATATATGAAATCGGAAATCAGACAGCAGTACACTTTATGTAGAGGAAGGAGTAGGAGCTCTGCTAGGTTTTATTGCTGTGTCCCAGTTGAGGAGATTTACCTTTATTTCTTATGTGGTCAACAGAACAGGAAGTGAGCACAATTTCCCAAGACACAGAGGGTAAAAAAAACCGGTAATTTTCTTTCCTGTTGCTGAAGCATGATAGCATATACGCATGGGTGGGCTCCACCCCCCCGCCCATTTCCAGGACTGATTATACTATATAGATGAGTCATCTCCCATTAGGCAACATTCTTGTCACTTATCTTCAATGCAACGTTCTTAGGGAGGGACCTATATGCTGTCATGCTTTAGAGTCAGTAAAGGAAAATTACTGTCAGGCATGTATACAATTTTCTATTTTCCTGACTTAAGCATGACAACATATACACATGGGATGTAGCACACACAAAAAAAAGAAACAAGAGTGAGCAATGCTAAAGTGTTTAATCAAGGATTAGATGTATCCAACACTGAAAGACTAAAATGTATTGTAGCTAAAGCCTCTGGGTCCACTTTAAAGTGGACCCAAAACGCGCTGAATGTAGACATTGCAGCGTTACATATTAATCCTGGAGACACTCCCTTTTGCTCTGTCCATGGATGTACAATCTGTCTGGTAAAGCGGTCTCTGCACTCAATTGATTGATTTGTCTTAGCCATCTCAGACTCTTGAACTACCTTGACCAGCAACAATGCAATTGTTAATGGACAGTGAGTGCCCTTTTCTGATGCTGCTAGGCCTGATGAGCCCATTGTTTGACCTTTGCAAAAGGGCCACTTCTATGTACTTCTTCAACATTGAGTCCATTTTCAATGCTTGTGGTAATTTAGACATTTTAGTTTGCACATGCTGGAAGTAAGATTGCCTAACCCAGATGCAAAGATGCGGGCCCCTGTTCGTTTCGCACCAGATCTTCCCGAACACCGCAAAAGTTCTGATCTGAATAATGAACCCGAATGGGACCCGAATGTCAAAAATCAAAAGTGCCCATTTTAAAGGCTTATATGAAAGTAATCAGGCATACAATGGTTATAGGGGTCCGGGTCCTGTCCTGGAGGGACATGGGGACATGTATCAATAAAAACATCATTTTTAAATGAGCAGTGAGTTTTAGATTTTAAAAGTGAAAGCCTAAAAATGAAAAATTCCTTCCAATATAGTGCCTGGGGGGTCCCCTTAGTCTACCTGTAAACTGGCAGATCTGTACCATGTCTAGAATCTGTTTCAGCAATAATTGCATTTATAAAACCAAAAAAGAAAAAAAAGACATTTTCCCTGCAAGCTGCCTTTATTTTGCAGTGTGTATGCCAGTGTGCATGATGAGGACACAATGTAGTGAACTGGGAACAAGATTAGAGATTTTTTGTATACATTCTGGTGACTTGGTATAGAAGTAATGGGTGCACAAAAATTGGTCTTAGGGTATCGGTGGTGCCTTTCCACCATAACCCTATAGAGGTAATCTTGATGAAAGCAAGAATTGGTCTTGCTGTAAAAAATTGCAATGATATGCACCTGTCAAACAGGTGCAGAAAAATTGGTCTTTGGGTGTCGGTGGTGCCCTCCCACTGTAACCCTATAGAGGTACTCTTGATGAAAGCAAGAACTGGCCTTGCTGTAAAAAATAGCAATGATATTCACCTGTCAAACAGGTCCTGATAAATTGGTATTTGGGTGTTAATTTTGCCCATGAAACCTATACCAAAAACATTCTTCCAGTTGAAATGATTGAACACCCTCAAAGCCAGGCAGCCTCGAGGTCCTGCAGAGATTCCACGTCCCAAAAAGACTTAATCAGTGACATCGGCATTAAGGGCTTCATGGCTGGTAATCCAGGACTAATTCATTTTTATAAAAAAGTCAAACGGTACACTGAGTCTGTGCACAGATGCATTCTATGATCAGTTAAGAAACCTCTTGCAGCACTGAATGCCCGTTCTGAAACCACGCTGGATGCAGGGCAGCCCAACAACTCAATAGCATACTGGGCAAGTTCTGACCAGTGGTCTATTCTCATGACCCAGTAAGTCAGTGGATCGTCAGCTGGAAAGCTCTCCATCTCTGATTTGGCCCTGAGGTAATCGTCCACCATGTGATGCAGGCTGCCGATGGGATGTGGAAGCTGACAGCCCTGGGCGGCGAGGACTAAAAAAATTCTGAAATGCCTCACTTGGGCGGACGCCTTCTTCAACACTCCTCTCTTGACCATCAGAACACTCAAAACGACATTTTCCATGACACTTCCCAACTGGGGCAAAAAGTAAAAGATAATATATGAAATCGGAAATCAGACAGCAGTACACTTTATGTAGAGGAAGGAGTAGGAGCTCTGCTAGGTTTTATTGCTGTGTCGCAGTTGAGGAGATTTACCTTTATTTCTTATGTGGTCAACAGAACAGGAAGTGAGCACAATTTCCCAAGACACAGAGGGTAAAAAAAACCGGTAATTTTCTTTCCTGTTGCTGAAGCATGATAGCATATACGCATGGGTGGGCTCCACCCCCCCGCCCATTTCCAGGACTGATTATACTATATAGATGAGTCATCTCCCATTAGGCAACATTCTTGTCACTTATCTTCAATGCAACGTTCTTAGGGAGGGACCTATATGCTGTCATGCTTTAGAGTCAGTAAAGGAAAATTACTGTCAGGCATGTATACAATTTTCTATTTTCCTGACTTAAGCATGACAACATATACACATGGGATGTAGCACACACAAAAAAAAGAAACAAGAGTGAGCAATGCTAAAGTGTTTAATCAAGGATTAGATGTATCCAACACTGAAAGACTAAAATGTATTGTAGCTAAAGCCTCTGGGTCCACTTTAAAGTGGACCCAAAACGCGCTGAATGTAGACATTGCAGCGTTACATATTAATCCTGGAGACACTCCCTTTTGCTCTGTCCATGGATGTACAATCTGTCTGGTAAAGCGGTCTCTGCACTCAATTGATTGATTTGTCTTAGCCATCTCAGACTCTTGAACTACCTTGACCAGCAACAATGCAATTGTTAATGGACAGTGAGTGCCCTTTTCTGATGCTGCTAGGCCTGATGAGCCCATTGTTTGACCTTTGCAAAAGGGCCACTTCTATGTACTTCTTCAACATTGAGTCCATTTTCAATGCTTGTGGTAATTTAGACATTTTAGTTTGCACATGCTGGAAGTAAGATTGCCTAACCCAGATGCAAAGATGCGGGCCCCTGTTCGTTTCGCACCAGATCTTCCCGAACACCGCAAAAGTTCTGATCCGAATAATGAACCCGAATGGGACTCGAATGTCAAAAATCAAAAGTGCCCATTTTAAAGGCTTATATGAAAGTAATCAGGCATACAATGGTTATAGGGGTCCGGGTCCTGTCCTGGAGGGACATGGGGACATGTATCAATAAAAACATCATTTTTAAATGAGCAGTGAGTTTTAGATTTTAAAAGTGAAAGCCTAAAAATGAAAAATTCCTTCCAATATAGTGCCTGGGGGGTCCCCTTAGTCTACCTGTAAACTGGCAGATCTGTACCATGTCTAGAATCTGTTTCAGCAATAATTGCATTTATAAAACCAAAAAAGAAAAAAAAGACATTTTCCCTGCAAGCTGCCTTTATTTTGCAGTGTGTATGCCAGTGTGCATGATGAGGACACAATGTAGTGAACTGGGAACAAGATTAGAGATTTTTTGTATACATTCTGGTGACTTGGTATAGAAGTAATGGGTGCACAAAAATTGGTCTTAGGGTATCGGTGGTGCCTTTCCACCATAACCCTATAGAGGTAATCTTGATGAAAGCAAGAATTGGTCTTGCTGTAAAAAATTGCAATGATATGCACCTGTCAAACAGGTGCAGAAAAATTGGTCTTTGGGTGTCGGTGGTGCCCTCCCACTGTAACCCTATAGAGGTACTCTTGATGAAAGCAAGAACTGGCCTTGCTGTAAAAAATAGCAATGATATTCACCTGTCAAACAGGTCCTGATAAATTGGTATTTGGGTGTTAATTTTGCCCATGAAACCTATACCAAAAACATTCTTCCAGTTGAAATGATTGAACACCCTCAAAGCCAGGCAGCCTCGAGGTCCTGCAGAGATTCCACGTCCCAAAAAGACTTAATCAGTGACATCGGCATTAAGGGCTTCATGGCTGGTAATCCAGGACTAATTCATTTTTATAAAAAAGTCAAACGGTACACTGAGTCTGTGCACAGACGCATTCTATGATCAGTTAAGAAACCTCTTGCAGCACTGAATGCCCGTTCTGAAACCACGCTGGATGCAGGGCAGCCCAACAACTCAATAGCATACTGGGCAAGTTCTGACCAGTGGTCTATTCTCATGACCCAGTAAGTCAGTGGATCGTCAGCTGGAAAGCTCTCCATCTCTGATTTGGCCCTGAGGTAATCGTCCACCATGTGATGCAGGCTGCCGATGGGATGTGGAAGCTGACAGCCCTGGGCGGCGAGGACTAAAAAAATTCTGAAATGCCTCACTTGGGCGGACGCCTTCTTCAACACTCCTCTCTTGACCATCAGAACACTCAAAACGACATTTTCCATGACACTTCCCAACTGGGGCAAAAAGTAAAAGATAATATATGAAATCGGAAATCAGACAGCAGTACACTTTATGTAGAGGAAGGAGTAGGAGCTCTGCTAGGTTTTATTGCTGTGTCGCAGTTGAGGAGATTTACCTTTATTTCTTATGTGGTCAACAGAACAGGAAGTGAGCACAATTTCCCAAGACACAGAGGGTAAAAAAAACCGGTAATTTTCTTTCCTGTTGCTGAAGCATGATAGCATATACGCATGGGTGGGCTCCACCCCCCCGCCCATTTCCAGGACTGATTATACTATATAGATGAGTCATCTCCCATTAGGCAACATTCTTGTCACTTATCTTCAATGCAACGTTCTTAGGGAGGGACCTATATGCTGTCATGCTTTAGAGTCAGTAAAGGAAAATTACTGTCAGGCATGTATACAATTTTCTATTTTCCTGACTTAAGCATGACAACATATACACATGGGATGTAGCACACACAAAAAAAAGAAACAAGAGTGAGCAATGCTAAAGTGTTTAATCAAGGATTAGATGTATCCAACACTGAAAGACTAAAATGTATTGTAGCTAAAGCCTCTGGGTCCACTTTAAAGTGGACCCAAAACGCGCTGAATGTAGACATTGCAGCGTTACATATTAATCCTGGAGACACTCCCTTTTGCTCTGTCCATGGATGTACAATCTGTCTGGTAAAGCGGTCTCTGCACTCAATTGATTGATTTGTCTTAGCCATCTCAGACTCTTGAACTACCTTGACCAGCAACAATGCAATTGTTAATGGACAGTGAGTGCCCTTTTCTGATGCTGCTAGGCCTGATGAGCCCATTGTTTGACCTTTGCAAAAGGGCCACTTCTATGTACTTCTTCAACATTGAGTCCATTTTCAATGCTTGTGGTAATTTAGACATTTTAGTTTGCACATGCTGGAAGTAAGATTGCCTAACCCAGATGCAAAGATGCGGGCCCCTGTTCGTTTCGCACCAGATCTTCCCGAACACCGCAAAAGTTCTGATCCGAATAATGAACCCGAATGGGACCCGAATGTCAAAAATCAAAAGTGCCCATTTTAAAGGCTTATATGAAAGTAATCAGGCATACAATGGTTATAGGGGTCCGGGTCCTGTCCTGGAGGGACATGGGGACATGTATCAATAAAAACATCATTTTTAAATGAGCAGTGAGTTTTAGATTTTAAAAGTGAAAGCCTAAAAATGAAAAATTCCTTCCAATATAGTGCCTGGGGGGTCCCCTTAGTCTACCTGTAAACTGGCAGATCTGTACCATGTCTAGAATCTGTTTCAGCAATAATTGCATTTATAAAACCAAAAAAGAAAAAAAAGACATTTTCCCTGCAAGCTGCCTTTATTTTGCAGTGTGTATGCCAGTGTGCATGATGAGGACACAATGTAGTGAACTGGGAACAAGATTAGAGATTTTTTGTATACATTCTGGTGACTTGGTATAGAAGTAATGGGTGCACAAAAATTGGTCTTAGGGTATCGGTGGTGCCTTTCCACCATAACCCTATAGAGGTAATCTTGATGAAAGCAAGAATTGGTCTTGCTGTAAAAAATTGCAATGATATGCACCTGTCAAACAGGTGCAGAAAAATTGGTCTTTGGGTGTCGGTGGTGCCCTCCCACTGTAACCCTATAGAGGTACTCTTGATGAAAGCAAGAACTGGCCTTGCTGTAAAAAATAGCAATGATATTCACCTGTCAAACAGGTCCTGATAAATTGGTATTTGGGTGTTAATTTTGCCCATGAAACCTATACCAAAAACATTCTTCCAGTTGAAATGATTGAACACCCTCAAAGCCAGGCAGCCTCGAGGTCCTGCAGAGATTCCACGTCCCAAAAAGACTTAATCAGTGACATCGGCATTAAGGGCTTCATGGCTGGTAATCCAGGACTAATTCATTTTTATAAAAAAGTCAAACGGTACACTGAGTCTGTGCACAGACGCATTCTATGATCAGTTAAGAAACCTCTTGCAGCACTGAATGCCCGTTCTGAAACCACGCTGGATGCAGGGCAGCCCAACAACTCAATAGCATACTGGGCAAGTTCTGACCAGTGGTCTATTCTCATGACCCAGTAAGTCAGTGGATCGTCAGCTGGAAAGCTCTCCATCTCTGATTTGGCCCTGAGGTAATCGTCCACCATGTGATGCAGGCTGCCGATGGGATGTGGAAGCTGACAGCCCTGGGCGGCGAGGACTAAAAAAATTCTGAAATGCCTCACTTGGGCGGACGCCTTCTTCAACACTCCTCTCTTGACCATCAGAACACTCAAAACGACATTTTCCATGACACTTCACTTTGGGCCTTAGGTGTTGTTGTGGCCACAACACTGTAAGCCCTCACAGGGCCCTGCTGTGAAATATTAGATCAAGAATTGTAATTATATGCCCCTGTTGAACAGGGGCAGGAAAATTGGGCCTTTGGTGGTGGTGCTGGTGCCACAACACTGTAAGTCCTCACAGATACTCTTGGTGGGTGCAGAAACGGGCCCTGCTGTGAAATATTAGATCAAGAATTGTAATTACATGCCCCTGTTGAACAGGGGCAGAAAAATTGGGCCTTTGGTGGTGGTGGTGGTGCTGGTGCCACAACACTGTAAGTCCTCACAGATACTCTTGGTGGGCACAGAAACGGGCCCTGCTGTGAAATATTAGATCAAGAATTGTAATTACATGCCCCTGTTGAACAGGGGCAGAAAAATTGGGTCTTTGGTGGTGGAGGTGGTGGTGCTGGTGCCACAACACTGTAAGACCTCACAGATACTCTTGGTGGGCGCAGAAACGGGCCCTGCTGTGAAATATTAGATCAAGAATTGTAATTACATGCCCCTGTTGATTAGGGGCAGAAAAATTGGGCATTTGGTGGTGGTGGTGGTGCTGGTGCCACAACACTGTAAGTCCTCACAGATACTCTTGATGGGCACAGCAATGGGCCCTGCTGTGAAATATTAGTTTAAGAATTGTAATTACATGCCCCTGTTGAACAGGGTCAGAAAAATTGGGCCTTTGGTGGTGGTGGTGGTGCTGGTGCCACAACACTGTGAGTCCTCACAGATACTCTTGGTGGGCACAGAAACGGGCCCTGCTGTGAAATATTAGATCAAGAATTGTAATTACATGCCCCTGTTGAACAGGGGCAGAAAAATTGGGCCTTTGGTGGTGGTGGTGCTGGTGCCACAACACTGTAAGACCTCACAGATACTCTTGGTGGGCGCAGAAACGGGCCCTGCTGTGAAATATTAGATCAAGAATTGTAATTACATGCCCCTGTTGATTAGGGGCAGAAAAATTGGGCATTTGGTGGTGGTGGTGGTGCTGGTGCCACAACACTGTAAGTCCTCACAGATACTCTTGATGGGCACAGCAATGGGCCCTGCTGTGAAATATTAGATCAAGAATTGTAATTACATGCCCCTGTTGAACAGGGTCAGAAAAATTGGGCCTTTGGTGGTGGTGGTGGTGCTGGTGCCACAACACTGTGAGTCCTCACAGATACTCTTGGTGGGCGCAAAAACGGGCCCTGCTGTGAAATATTAGATCAAGAATTGTAATTACATGCCCCTGTTGAACATTGGCAGAAAAATTGGGCCTTTGGTGGTGGTGGTGGTGGTGGTGCTGGTGCCACAACACTGTAAGTCCTCACAGATACTCTTGGTGGGCGCAGAAACGGGCCCTGCTGTGAAATATTAGATAAAGAATTGTAATTATATGCCCCTGTTTAACAGGGGCACAAAAATTGGGGCTTTGGTGGTGGTGCTGGTGCCACAACACTGTAAGTCCTCACAGATACTCTTTGTGGGTGCAGAAACGGGCCCAGTGTCGCCAACCTACCAGATTGAAATTTACTGGCACAACACCCAAAATTTACTGGCACCACCACGTTTTTACTGGCATTTCACAAAAGTTCCAAAATTACATTTTTAGGTGTAAATTTCAGTATTTAGGCTACAAACAGGTATGCTAAGCAAATAGCAATGTGATTTAAGGTAGATTTTAAGGTAAAAAAACATATTTTTGGTATTTTCGACATAATAAGGAATTATCTAGTCCAATCACCTCCTGCCTCCATCACCTGTCACCATTACTCCCTGCCAGACTGCCTCCATCTCCCTCTGCCTCCACCCCCCTCTGCCACCATCACCCCCTGCCAGACTGCCTCCACCCCCCTCTGCCACCATCCCCCTCTGCCACCAACACCACCTGCTCCAGTCCATCCCCCTCTGCCACCATCCCCCTCTGCCACCAACACCACCTGCTCCAGTCCATCCCCCTCTGCCACCATCCCCCTCTGCCACCAACACCACCTGCTCCAGTCCATCCCCCTCTGCCACCATCCCCCTCTGCCACCAACACCACCTGCTCCAGTCCATCCCCCTCTGCCACCATCCCCCTCTGCCACCAACACCACCTGCTCCAGTCCACCCCCCTCTGCCACCATCCCCTTCTGCCACTGACCCCTCTGCCACCATCATACCATGTCTCCACCCCCCTTTGCCACCATCACACCCTGCCTCCATCCCCCTCTGCCACCATCACCCCCTGCCACTATCCCCCCTCTGCCAGACTGCCTCCATCCCCCTCTGCCACTATCCCCCTCTGCCACCAACACCACCTGCTCCAGTCCATCCCCCTCTGCCACCATCCCCCTCTGCCACCAACACCACCTGCTCCAGTCCATCCCCCTCTGCCACCATCCCCCTCTGCCACCAACACCACCTGCTCCAGTCCATCACCCTCTTCCACCATCCCCCTCTGCCACCAACACCACCTGCTCCAGTCCATCCCCCTCTGCCACCATCCCCTTCTGCCACTGACCCCTCTGCCACCATCATACCATGTCTCCACCCCCCTCTGCCACCATCACACCCTGCCTCCATCCCCCTCTGCCACCATCACCCCCTACCACTATCCCCCCTCTGCCAGACTGCCTCCATCCCCCTCTGCCACTATCCCCCTCTGCCACCATCACCACCTGCTCCATCCCCCTCTGCCATCATCACCCCCTGCCACCATCACCCCCTGCCACAATCCCCCTCTGCCACCATCATACCCTGCCTCCACCCCCCTCTGCCACCATTACCCCCTGCCACCACCGCCCTCTGCCAGACTGCCTCCACCCCCCTCTGCCACTATCACCCTCTGCCACCATCACCACCTGCTCCATCCCCCTCTGCCATCATCACCCCCTGCCACCATCATACCCTGCCTTCACCCCCTCTGCCACCATCAGCCCCTGCCACAATCCCCCTCTGCCACCATCATACCCTGCCTCCATCCCCCTCTGCCAGACTGCCTCCATCCCCCTCTGCCACCAACACCACCTGCTCCAGTCCACCCCCCTCTGCCACCATCCCCCTCTGCCACCAACAGGACCTGCTCAAGTCCACCCCCCTCTGCCACCATCCCCCTCTGCCACCAACACGACCTGCTCCAGTCCATCCCCCTCTGCCACCATCACCTTCTGTCACCGTCGGCTGGGCTGTCACTCTGTCCCAGACTCCCCCCGGTCCCCGTAGACTCTGTATTGCCTGGTCCTGGATGCAGGGCTCCCCTCCATTCCGCCAGCGCGTGCTGCTCAGCCTCCGAGACCTGCTGCTCCAGTGGCAGAGTCGCCTGGCCCTGGCTCAGCTCAGCTGTCAGCTTGCCTTGCCGCCGCGGCCGCGCTCGATCGATTCGAAAATGGCGCCGGGCGGCGGTATTACGTTACTGCGCATGCGCCGCCCGGCCGAGCGCGTACGAGCTTTCCCGAGCCCGGCCGGCTTCGGAACGGCGCATGCGCAGTTGCGTGGCCGGCTCGCGGCCATCATTTTTACGGGCACCGGTGCCCGTAATGGGCATTCACGGGCGCCCCGAAAAACGGGTCATTTTTACGGGCTGCCCGTAAATCTACGGGCGGTTGGCAACACTGAACGGGCCCTGCTGTGAAATATTAGATCAAGAATTGTAATTACATGCCCCTGTTGAACAGGGGCAGAAAAATTGGGCCTTTGGTGGTGGTGGTGCTGGTGCCACAACACTGTAAGTCCTCACAGATACTCTTGGTGGGCGCAGAAACGGGCCCTGCTGTGAAATATTAGATCAAGAATTGTAATTACATGCCCCTGTTGAACAAGGGCAGAAAAATTGGGCCTTTGGTGGTGGTGGTGGTGCTGGTGCCACAACACTGTAAGTCATCACAGATACTCTTGATGGGCACAGCAACGGGCCCTGCTGTGAAATATTAGATCAAGAATTGTAATTACATGCCCCTGTTGAACAGGGGCAGAAAAATTGGGCCTTTGGTGGTGGTGGTGGTGCCACAACACTGTAAGTCCTCACGGATACTCTTGGTGGGCGCAGAAACGGGCCCTTCTGTGAAATATTAGATCAAGAATTGTAATTACATGCCCCTGTTGAACAGGGGCAGAAAAATTGGGCCTTTGGTGGTGGTGGTGGTGGTGCTGGTGCCACAACACTGTAAGTCCTCACAGATACTCTTGGTGGGCGCAGAAACGGGCCCTGCTGTGAAATATTAGATCAAGAATTCTAATTACATGTCCCTGTTGAACAGGGGCTGAAAAATTGGGCCTTAGGCACTGGTGCTGGTGCCACAACACTGCAACCCCTCACAGATACTCTTGTTGGAGCGCAGGAACTAGCCTTGCTGCAAAGAATTAAATCAAAAATTGTAATTACACGCCCCTGTTAAACAGGGGCTGAAAAATTGGGCCTTAGGCACTGGTGCTGGTGCCACAACACTGCAACTCCGCACAGATACTCTAGTTGGAGCGCAGGAACTAGCCCTGCTGCAAAGAATAGCATGAAAAATTGTAATTACACGCCCCTGCTAAACAGGGGCTGAAAAATTGGGCCTTAGGCACTGGTGGCGGGACTGGCAGCACCCAGAACCAAAAATGTTCTTACAAGCTATCATCATGATCATTGAAGAGGAAGAGGATAATTACTCAGTATAACAGGATAGTCACTCAGCATCAGCATAGGCAGTCTATGAAGGGATCTGACATTTCAAAAAAATGTATTCAGTTACATCAGCATCAGGTGCTCGGTAGCTGGTGGTGATCCAAGACTGATTCATTTTTATGAAGGTCAGACGATCAACCGAGTCGGTGGACAAACGCACCCTGTGATCGGTTACAAAGCCTCTAGCAGCACTGAATGTGCGTTCCGAAAGAACGCTGGTTGCAGGACAGGCCAGTAGCTCAATTGCATACTGTGCAAGCTCTGGCCAGTGATCCATCCTCAAGACCCAGTAACCCGGAGGATTTTTGGTGGGAAAGGTGTCAAAGTCAGATCTTGGCCCTAGGTATTCCTGCACCATGTAAAACAGACGCTGGCGATGGTTGCTGGAACCGATCATACCTTGGGGCTGCGGACTAAAAAATTGTCTGAACGCATCGGTCAGATGGCCACCTTCTCCAACGCTCCTTCTTTGACTGACCGAAGCCTCAGCAACACGTTGTCCAGAAACAGGAGTTTGTAACCTCCGAGTCTCTGGGAACACGTTGCACAGACCTTTCTGCAAGGCCTCCCGAAGATGTTTCATCCTCTGCTCCCTCTGCGACAGCAAGATAAGGTCCGCAACCTTATCCTTGTAACGTGGATCAAGGAGGGCTGCCAGGCAGTATTGTTCCTTCTCCTTGATACCACGAATACGAGGATCCTTCCGCAGGCTTTGCAGGATCAGGGAGGCCATGCAGCGTAGGTTTGATGAGGCATTTGGTCCGGAGTCCTCTGGGTCACTGAGGATGACATGATCCACAGCCACCTCCTCCCAGCCACGTACAAGTCCATGTGTTTCTTGGGACTGTAAATGATCCCTTAAAGACTGCTGCTGATGCTGAGTGCCAGGCTCCACCTCCATACTGACACAATCCTCCTCCTCTTCGTCCTCTTCCTGAGTGATCGGTGGGCACGCAGGAACACTGTCTGGATAAAGGGGGCCTTGAGAGCTAAGGAAGTCCTCCTCTTCCTGCCTCAGTTCTGCCTCAAGTGCCCTGTCCATTATTCCATGCAGTGTGTGCTCCAACAGGTGGACAAGGGGGACAGTGTCACTAATGCATGCACTGTCACTGCTCACCATCCTCGTGGCCTCCTCAAATGGTGACAGGACAGTGCATGCATCCCTGATCATGGCCCACTGGCGTGGGGAAAAAACCAAGCTCCCCTGACCCTGTCCTGGTGCCATAGTCGCACAGGTACTCATTGATGGCCCTCCGCTGCAGCATGGCCAACGTTGAGTTCCACCTGGTGGGCATGTCACAGATTAGGCAGTTCTTGGGCAGGTTAAATTCCTTTTGGAAGTCTGCCAGCCGAGCACTGGCATTATATGACCGTCGGAAATGCACACAGACTTTCCTGGCCTGCCTCGGGGCATCCTGTAAGCCCGGGTACCTGCCCAAAAACCGCTGCACCACCAAGTTAAGGACGTGAGCCAAACAGGGCACATGGGTCATTTGTCCCTGTCGGAGGGTGGAGAGGAGGTTGGTGTCATTGTCGCAAACCACCATTCCTGCCTTAAGTTGGCGTGGCGTCAACCACCTCTGAACCTGCCGCTGCAGACCTGACAGAACCTCTGCCCCAGTGTGACTCCTGTCCCCTAAGCAGACCAACTCAAGCACCGCATGGCATCTTTTGGCCTGCATACTTGCGTAGTCCCTTGAACGCCTACGGAGCTCCGCTGGTTCGGAGGACAAAGCACAGGAAGAGGCCATGGAGGAAGAAGAGGAGGGGGTGGATGAGGTGTGTCAGAATCATTAGTAGTGGCATTTTGGAGGCGTGGTGGCGGAACAACCTCCAACACTACTGCACCTTGTCCTGCATCCTTCCCAGCTGCCAGCAGAGTCACCCAATGCGCCGTGAAACTTAGGTAACGTCCCTGTCCATGCCTGCTGGACCATGAGTCAGCGGTAATATGCACCTTACCGCTGACTGCCCTGTCCAGTGAGGCATGGAGATTGCCTTGCACATGCCGGTAGAGAGCAGGAATCGACTTCCGTGAGAAAAAGTGGCGTTTGCGTACCTGCCACTGAGGAACCGCACATTCCACAAACTCACGGAAGGGGGCAGAGTCTACCAACTGAAAAGGTAGCAGTTGAAGTGCTAGCAATTTTGCCAGGCTAGCATTCAACCGCTGGGCATGTGGATGGCTGGGAGTGAACTTCTTTTGGTGGTGCAGCAGCTGGGGCAGGGAAATTTGCCTGGTATGATCTGACATTGGTGTACCGAAAGCAGATTGCCCACAAGTACTTGGCTGTGACACACCTAATTCTACACCTTCATTCCTCTCAGTGCAGGTCTCATAGAGGACTGAAGGTATAGTGGGGTTGGAGATCTCAGCTGATGAGGAGCAAGGAGAGGTCCTCTTTGTTCTTTGGTGTGGGTCTTTTAGATACGCTTGCCAACTAACTGCATGGCATGTCAACATATGTCTGGTCAAGCATGTGGTGCCCAAGCGGGAGATGTTTTGTCTTTAGACATATGTTGCAAATAGCAGCGGTGCGATCTGATGCACTCGTCTCAAAAAAGGCCTACACCAAAGAACTTTTGGAATAACGCACAGAGACAGCAGCTCCCTGCACATGCGGAGCTTTGCGGTGTGATGCAGTCAGTGTGCTGCCCTTAGGCGGGCCCCTGGAGGGCATCCTGCCTTGTTGGTGATGTGCCTCCTCCTCCTCTCTCCTATCAGGCACCCATGTTGAGTCAGTGACCTCATCATCCCCTCCCTCCTCATCACTGGAGCAAACCTGGCAGTATGCTGCAGCAGGGGGAGCATGACTGCCAGATTGCTGTCCTTCTTGGGCACCCCCTCTGTCCGTGAGGAAGTCACGAGGTCACGTGACGTAACGTGTAGGAACCGGAAGTACGATTGATCCACACAGCAGCTAAACATTTTTTACCCCCTTTTCTGACACTCTGTACCGGTAGTCTAGCACTGGGTAGCAGCGGCGCACCGCCGCACACTGTACTATTACAGACATTGGATGCAGAGTGCGTTTTTTGTGTTTTATTTTTATTTTAATAAAAAACTATTTTCTATACTACACCATCGGAGGCCCCCTGTTTTCCCCTGGAGGGCGTCCTGCCTTGTTGGTGATGTGCCTCCTCCTCCTCTCTCCTATCAGGCACCCAAGTTGAGTCAGTGACCTCATCATCCCCTCCCTCCTCATCACTGGAGCAAACCTGGCAGTATGCTGCAGCAGGGGGAGCATGACTGCCAGATTGCTGTCCTTCTTGGGCACCCCCTCTGTCCGTGCTCACGTTACTGCCTTCATCTAGCTCAGTATCATCATCAGAGCCTTCTAAACGCTGGGCATCCTCCTGGAGCATGTACCCAACACTAAACGTGAGGAAGTCACGAGGTCACGTGACGTAACGCGTAGGAACTGGAAGTACGATTGATCCACACAGCAGCTAAACATTTTTTACCCCCTTTTCTGACACTCTGTACCAGAAGTACAGCACTGGGTAGCAGCGGCGCACCGCCGCACACTGTACTATTACAGACATTGGATGCAGAGTGCGTTTTGTGTTTTATTTTTATTTTAATAAAAAACTATTTTTTATACTACACCATCGGAGGCCCCCTGTTTCCCCTTATGTTTTCTTGGAACAAGTTCCGGAAACCGGAGTCTAATTTACTTAGGATCCAGCAAGGTCATCCATCCATCCAAAGTCCACTATCATCGTCTGGCAACATTTGGAACATCCGTGTCCACCACCAGTCAGCACTTCTCTTCTTCTTGCCCCTGTTGAAGGTCATTGGACCGAAACGCGTAGGGCGGCTTTTTATAGACCCTATACACTGCTTTTTATTTTATTTTATTCTGTGATCACATTTTTATATGTATCGTGGTTTTTTATGAATAAAAATACCCAGAAGTTATACTATGTGGGAGCATCTCTCTTTTTTCCACATACCCTGGGGAACTGAGAAACCACTACGTTTTCTGGAACCCATTTTTCGGCTCCGCTCCTGTCCTTAGAGAGGGGACGTCCCAGCCCGGTAGAGGCTCTACCCTTGCCTCCAACTCTTCACCACTTCGCCCTGGGTGGCATTAAGCTCCATTGATTCTATGCTCATGGCAGTAGAATCCAACTTCTCTGGTAAGCGTATTCTATCTACTCGCTCAAATTGATGTTACACCAGCTGAAGGTTGAGAAGCAGACAGGAGTGATATACGGATTATACATTCTCATTGTGGACTTTTTTGTTCCTTTGGATCACATATCTGCTTTTCCTGGGACATTACGTCTATATGCACTTTGAATTTTATTTATTATTGGGGGCGCATGCGCGGCGCGATGCGGGTAGGACGTGAGTAACCACAGCTCCGTCTGACCCGGCTAGAGCGGGCTGAATAACCAGAGCCAGACATACAATACGCCGCCGAAAACACTCCATACCCCTCGGGGAACCCTCCGTGCATGCCGGTAAGAAGAATCGGGCATTCTTGCCGCTCACAACACCATTTAACCCACTATCTTCTGAACGCTGCAGGCAAGCAGGCCGCGAAGATGTCCCAAGATGGCGCCGGAGTCAGCACACACGCGGCTGCAATGAAACAGCTCTCCAACCCATCCATCTACTCTCTCAACAATGGGAACTGTGAGTACTCATCCCCATTATCTAAAGCTGATTTGGTTGCCAGCCTTACCACAATCTTTGATAAGCTGGTTAACAAGATAGAGAGTAAGGTACATAAAGCTACTACTGCCCTATCTCAAGAAATAGTCAATATAGGAAATCGCACAGACATCTTAGAAACTAAACATGATGAACTTTCACTTGCTCATAACGATTTAAGAAAGGACTATGAATCTTTAGCAGATAGCTTCGCCTTTATGCAAGCACAGGTGGAAGATTTGGATAACAGAAACAGACGCCATAATATCAGACTGCGAGGTGTCCCTGAAACAGTTACTGATCTGATGCAAACGGTCTCCAAGATTTTCCACAATCTTCTTCCTGACAAACCAATGTCAGCATTCACATGCGATCGTATACATAGAGCCCTGCGCCCCAAACCCACACCTGACAAACCACCTAGAGACATCATCATGTGCATGAAGGATTTTCTTACCAAAGAGGAAATCATGCGTGCTTCCAGAACCACTCCAAACATTGCTTTTGGGGGCAACAGGCTACAAATCTATCCTGACATCTCCCCTGCTACTCTGGATAGAAGACGCAGAATGAAGAAAGTCACAAACATCTTACAAACAGCTCGCATAAGATATAGATGGGGATTTCCATTCAAGCTTACAATCCCACATAATGGCTTTACATACACCGTGTATAATGTAATTGAAGGCAAAGAACTGCTAGTGAAACTGGGTCTACTTGATCCAGAACCACCTAACAGATTTCCAACTACTCCAAGACCCTCCCCAATATGGTCGACTCCGTCTTCCAGATGCAACACTGCTGAACAGAGAAGATGGCGGCAACCTTTCCAGAACCAAGCCACCTGACCACTTTGATTAAGTGTTTTTTCTATTCACACAAGGCCCCACTTGTGGAGTTGTCCTCTCAGGACTGATTTCTGGTTCGTTTTCTAATTCCTGTTTGGATGGATCTTTCTGAGCACAGCCCTTCTCATCAGTTTGTTAACATTTGAACTTCCCCCTCATCCGGTACCTGGACTTTATCAAGATCCTTAAAAAACGAAAGGAGGAACAAACTTACCACAATTCTAACTCAAACCCTTTCCTTTCCCTATTCCTTTCCTTCCCTCCATACCTCTCCTACATCCCTCCCTTCCCTCCATTTTCCCTATTCCCCCCCCCCCCCCATCCTATTTTTTTTTTTTTTTTATAGCTACAAGGTATATATGTGGCTAAAGTGAGTTTTTAGCAGTGCTTAGGATGGTAAATTTGGGCTGGGTGTACTTGGGGTCTGTTAAAAATGAGATACAATCTCCTTATTTGTCAACCCCCAAGGAAAGAGGGTGTTTTCCTCTGCTGTTACATTTACCCCTCTGGTTGGTATTTAATTGTTTTTGTTTCAGTGTTTTCAAATAGCCCGCCAAGTCCGTCGTCGCTGGATTGTCTCCCCACCTGCTCATGCGGTTAATTGCCACATCCCTATTTTGGAGGATGGTGCACTTGATGGCATTCGCAGGATCAGGACGTGTTTGTCCTCCTGATTCAAATGTAAAATGTTGTGACAAGATATTTCTTGTCCCTTTGTTTTTGTTATTTTTTATTACAATATTCATCTATTTCACCTTTATGGTCGATACTTTATATAGATTTAAAAATGGAAGTTACAGTACTACTATTCATTCTCATCTAATGATCCAATGTTATAATTTTTTTTGTCTCAAATACTCATGCTCTAAATTTGATACACATTTGACCATGGTTTCTCTACTGTTATGGTATAAGATGACATTGCCTTTCCGAGTGCTAAACTATAACCTCTCTCCATACATTTATATGCTTTTCATTTATATTTCAATAAGTGTAACTGGGAAGGTATTACCTTATAAGCATACCTCTCTACAAATCACCAATGGTACTTAAAGTAATATCTCATAATGTTCATGGCTTCAATACACCCCACAAAAGGAAAAAGGCCTTCCAACACTACAAAAGAATTGGTGCAGATATTATCCTACTACAGGAAACCCATTTCTCTTCCTTTAGACATCCAAACTATTTTGACAAAACATATAGCCAATTTTTTTATACTACATACCACAATAAAACCCGAGGAGTTGCTATCTTTATACGTAACACTATCATTTTTGACTCACAACATATTTATAAAGACCCAGATAGCCGCTATATCATTATAAAAGGTCAGATAAATAACAAAGAAATTACTATTGCATCAATTTACGCACCAAATGACTCACATTCTTCTTTTTTCCAGGGCTTTTTTGAATCACTAGAAAAGCTTAGCTCTCCCCATCTGATAGTCGGTGGAGACTTTAATCTAACAGCACATCCAGCACTAGACAGAAGCAAAATTTCCCCTTCCACCAAAGCTTTCCCTAAATCTTAAACAGATCCCTTAATAAATTTCAATTAATTGACTCTTGGAGATCACATAACATAGGTGCAAAAGTTTACACACATTACTCACATCCCCATGATGTCTACGCTAGACTAGATTACATTTACTGCACACCTATTCTATTAGCTAACTCCTCTAAAGCTACAATACACCCATGCCCATGGTCAGATCATGATATTACATTTTTCGAAACTTCACACGTAGGTCTCAAACCATCACCATATAATTGGAGACTAAATGATACTATCCTAACAGATGCTTCACTGACACAGACCATCACAACACATATTGAGAATTATTTTACTGACAATATCAATGATGATACTCCTCCTACTATGATTTGGGCAGCTCATAAAGCTGCCCTAAGAGGCCATTTAATCAGTCTCGCTGCAAACAGAAATAAACAAAGACTCACAGATATCAAATGCCTTACTAAAGAACTTAACGACCTATACCATAAATTGCAAATAACTCCTTCATCAGAAATTACCAAACATATTCAAGACAAGCGTAAAGCGTTGGATGTTATCCTTTCTGCAAACACAGAGAAATCATTAAGGTTTTCCAAGGCAAAATTTTTATTACATAGCAACTCTCCATCATCTATGTTTGCCAAAAAACTTAATCATGAACACAAACCCCCACATACATACAAACTTAGAGACCACAAAGGAAATATGATCACACACCCTCAAGAAGTACTTAAAATATTCTCCACATTTTATAAGGACCTCCTCTCAAGCCCTCAGCCTCCTATAGACCAATCATCCAGATCGTGGATGGAAGACATCAGACTACCCTCTCTTACCCCACAGCAAATGGAATCCTTGAACGCCCCCTGTACAGAACTGGAATTGACCCGTATTATAAAATCCCTCAAAACCTCCACAGCCCCAGGCCCTGATGGTTTTTCCTCTTCATATTATAAAAAATTTGCCCCCCTCCTAACCCCTCACCTGACTAACCTTTTTAATCACATTCTTAATGGTGGACAATTCCCCAATGAGATGCTTCTAGCTAATCTTTCCCTAATCCCTAAACCGCTTAAGGATCACTCTCTCCCTCAAAATTTTCGCCCTATATCAGTTTTAAACAATGACCTCAAAATTTTTGGAAGATTGCTTGCAGACAGACTGGCAAAAGTTATCACGAATCTAATTCACATCGACCAAACCGGTTTTATCCCTGGAAGACAAATTGTTGATAATGTCAGATTGGTCACTAATATTATCCAAGACGCAAATCTTTTCTCGCGGAAGCTTTGCCTCTTAAGTCTTGATATTCACAAGGCATTTGACAGCGTCAGCTGGTCCTACCTTAACTTTTTACTACCCAAATTTGGAATATCAGATAAATTCTTGCAGGGATTTAACGCCCTTTATCACAATCCCCAAACTAGAATTAAAATCCCAGGCCACAATTCAGAATTTTTCTCCCTTAGTAGAGGGACTAGACAGGGTTGCCCCCTTTCCCCACTCTTATTCGCCCTTGCTATTGAACCATTAGCCCATAAAATAAGAAATAACTATGATATAAAAGGATATACTAAAGGGGAAAACGAATTTAAACTCAGCTTATACGCTGATGATGCTCTTGTATTCCTTACAGACCCTATTACCTCTATCCCATCCCTCCTTAAAGAACTGAAACTTTTTCACAATATATCTGGCCTCAAAATAAATATGAACAAATGTTCTGCCATGCCAATCAACCTTTCTCAAAACACACAAAATTTATTATCTAGTAATTTCCCTTTCATATGGTGCCCTAATTCATTTAAATACCTTGGAGTCTCTATAACCCCAACACATAACCAGTTATATAAGTCTAATTACATCCCCCTTTTTTCCAATATTAACACTATCCTTAACTCTTGGTCTTCATTTCATATCTCATTCCTAGGAAGAATATGTGCCATCAAAATGACAATCCTTCCCAAACTATTATATTTTTTTCGTATCCTACCAATTAATATTCCAAAATCCAAATTATTCTCTATTCAGAGAAATATCAACAAATTCATATGGGCAGGAAAAAAGCCCAGATGCAGCTATGCACTAATGCATAGACCCCAATCTGCAGGAGGTTTAGGTCTTCCCAACATATGGCTATATTACCTTGCTGCTAGACTAACCCAGCTTTCTCAATGGTTCACCCCTATACACGACACCCCATGGAAAAAATTTGAAATTACCTCCATTAAACCACTGTACTTACAAGGAATATTATGGTCTAATATCACGTCATACAATAAACTCTCCAAAGTAAATATTATAGTGGCCCACTTTCTCCAACTTTGGAATAAACACAAAGACACCTTCAAACTTTCCTCTAACACTCCACCCTTAGCATCCTTTTTAGGTGATCCCAGATTTCCTCATGCATACAATAACGAAAGACCCTTTTTAAACTGGATTAACAAAAATCTTACTACACTTAGATCCCTACAACTAAAATGGAACTTTACTCCATTCCCTTCTCTACAATCTATACATGGTCTCCCTTCTTCAGAATTTCACCATTATCAACTAATTAGAGAATTCTATGCTGAATGTTACGCACTCTCTACAAACCCTTCCAACACAGTATTCGAACAGATCTGTATCTCCTTTACTAGAGATAGAGGTTTGATATCAAAACTCTATCATTTTCTAAACAGTGTTGGAGTCCCGGAAAAATCCTCACAGATGATTAAATGGGAGTCAGATTTGGGCATCACATTCAGCACTGAAGACTGGATATCCATGTCAGATAATCTACGAAAGAGTAACAAATCTATATCATTCAGAGAAACCCCAATTAAAGTATTTTCAAGATGGTACTTAACCCCAGTGAAATTACATTCATACTACCCTTCAGTATCTCCAAACTGTTTTAGAGGTTGCTCTGTTCATGGTACATTTATACACATATTCTGGTCATGCCCCCACCTGGACCTAATATGGCGTAAGGCCTTTGAAATTATTGAATCTTCATCTAAACAAAAAATCAAACCTTCACCACAAATATGTTTATTATTTGCTAATATCCCGAATGTTCCACTTCCATGTACCAGATTAATTCATTCTCTATGCAGCTCGATACTTTGGATGATTGCTTACAAATGGAAATCCAACAACCTCCCATGGCAACAAGTTATTTCCAGAATGGAATCAATCAAAATTGTAGAGTGGATATTCCATACCCTTAACGATACTATACATATATATAAAAATAAATGGTCTTACTGGATTACGGATTAATACCTAATTGTCTCTCCCCATTTCTATTTATATACAACCATCGCACCTGCAAATTAGTGATTATATTGATTTCATATTTACATGTTTCTGCCTAGAGATTATGGTCTAATAATGTATTTCAATCTCCCAATTTAATGATAATGCTGTAACATTGTGACACACTCTGTTAACAATCCTATATTTTGTTTTGTACTTCTGTGAAACTTCCAAATAAAACTTTTGTAAACAAAAAAAGAATGTTATTTATTATTAATATTTTTTGTGTGTTTCTAGCGCTACAATTTATTCTTAAATCTGTTTTCCCTTTTTGTCACATGGTTTTGTAGCAGCTGTTTTCATTTCTTTTGGGTAGCGCATTAATCATCCCCTTCCACACAGCACTTCTCATAAGGCTTTGATCTAAGCCCATGAAGGTAAGGGCAATGTGAGCATAGTTGTATGCAGAGTTTGCACAGTGATCGAGTGTCACCTATCTAAACACCAACAATCACCAATGAACTTCCTTAATTAAGAGCACTACAGATGTTGCACACACTGAAGATATATTCTTGACATAGAACTAATTGTGTAATTTATTAGCATTAGCGGATTGCATTATATATGAAGTATACCCACAGCATCTCAGTATTGCACTTGTTTACGATATTTTTTCATTTTTTTATTATCTTTAAACCTTCACTGGTGACCTAACACTGATATTCACAATAAGTCACGCATAGGAATTTATGTTTATTTTTCTGCATTTTTGTGTTTTGCGCAAAATCATTTATAGATTTGTTTGATGTACCCAACACTGTGGTCAAACAGTTCGAGGGACTCCTCAGGAGGACATGGTGGAGCTAGGGAAGGAGTCACTGATGACATTGAGCCGAGGGAAGAGGCCGCGTTGGCAGCTGCTTTGCCAGACAAAGTACCCTGAGCATGGGTGAGAGAGGATGAGGAGGATGAGGATGGCTTGGTCATCCGCTCGACCAAGTCTTCCACATGTTGCGGCTTAACACGGCCAGCTGCCAAAAAAAAAGGCAAGCATGTCCTACGGCCATGTGCTGATGAAGATGCACCGTCTCCACGACCAGCACTGTTGCCCCTAGACACAGAGCCTGCTTGCCCTCTTTTATTGGCTTGTGACTGTCTGCCTCTCCTTGTTGGCCTTCCAGACATACTAATGACCTGCAGTGAGATGTAGCTGCACTAAGCTGGGATATATATATATATTCACTTGTGGAGGAGAACCGCACTCTGCTTTCAATTTAGTGCCAGCAATCAGGTCTTCCCACCGACCTTGTATATAGAAAAAGAGTCCAAGAGGTTGCTGCACTTAAAAATTTCTTTGCTTTATTTCACAATATCTTCAGTAGGGATTTACAAAGCAAGTATAATCCAAAATTACAGGCACGAAATGCCTACACAGTTTCAGACACAAATAGATTCAGATATGGATGGATGGATGGATGGATTACGTCTCGGGCTAGTCAGCTTACGCCCTTCCTAAGATCCATTGAAGCACATCTGAGGGTTTCAATCCAATCATTCATTTAAATACAGGTTTAGTGAAGTACTTCACATATGGAATCAATATGGCTAATTAGTTCAAATCGCATACCATTTAACATCTATATATGCATATATTTATCTATAACATGCCATTAAAGAAAGAATAAGCAACAGGTGTCAAATCTCTCATTCTCCTCACTCGCATTTTAATATATTCGGAATACCTATAAAAATGCAGGGAAATGGTACATTCATGAGTAAAAAAAAAAGATATCCCCATCATAAAGTTATTTTATCTGGCTACTTTTAAATGCTTATTCCAACAAATAAATAAATAAATAAAGATCCAAATCAACATTTAAGCCATATGGATGTGCTTCAATGGATCTTAGGAAGGGCGTAAGCTGACTAGCCCGAGACGTAATCCATCCATCCATCCATATCTGAATCTATTTGTGTCTGAAACTGTGTAGGCATTTCGTGCCTGTGATTTTGGATTATACTTGCTTTGTAAATCCCTACTGAAGATATTGTGAAATAAAGCAAAGAAATTTTTAAGTGCAGCAACCTCTTGGACTCTTTTTTTATATATATATATATATATATATATATACTGATACTGCAGCTAGCAAAATCAACTGCCTGCCTGTAGTATGAGAACACTACCTATCTTCTACAGATAGCTTTAGATAAACACAGTGCAGAGTTCGGACTACACTAACTTGTAGCTTTAGCTGAACACTGTGCAGAGGACGCACTATACCAACGTTAAAATAATGTAGCTGCCTGCGGTAGTGATAGGATCAGGAAAACATCACCAACCTTCTACAGGTATAACTATAAAAAACAATTGCGCTAGGTGGATAATTGGTGAATGAATAAATTATAAAGACAAAATATCCGTGATAGGAGTCCTGCCACTGGACACTATAACCCCAATATAAGGCAAGAAAGATATATGGATAATAAACAGTGCAGCGCTGGACATGAATCTAAATAAATTGTTATACCAACCAATGATAATAACATTAAATAAAGGTGATAATATTACAACAATATGAGTGACAATGTGCTAATAGGTAATGTGAACAATCAAGAATGAGTAGCCACCAGTATAAAAAATTCCCATCAGTGAAAAATAAGTGTTCATAAAACCTAAATATATTCAAAAAATGCTCAAATAAAGTGATAAAGTCCAAAAAAATGTCCAAAGAGGGTGTAGGATAAAGAATAAAGGATCCAAATCCAATGATCCACTTGAAAGTGACGCCCACCACCAGGAGAGAAAAATGGAGGCTTACCAGAAAGCCTTTGACCGCCCTTACTCAGGGGGGTCAAAACAGGATTAGTAGATCACCGTTGATGTCCTGCTAGGGTTGAATCTGTAGTTCCTCAGACCTCCCTTCACGATGGCTTATGAGCAACAGCCAGAAGTACTCAGGAGAATGTGGTCACAAGATGGTTCAAGCAGCAGACACTCCAGCAAGGGTGAATCATATAAAAGAAAAAGGAACTCCCATAGATCAGAGAATCAAGTTCCATTTATTTTAAAAAAGGCAAATAAAATAGCAGATACACTGCATTAAAATTGCATATACAATGCCCAAACGAAACAAGCAGGGAAACAGTAAAAAAACTCCACCGCTGTTTTAAATTAAAACCGCGCATGCACGATGCGAGTTCACGTTGTGACCCTACGGCGAATTCATCACAACTGACGTCATCAGGGGTACGCAATCGCGCACGCGCATGCTCATTATATAGCCAGACAGCGCTTTGGAACACACCGTCATTGGCTAGCTTTATCCAAGCTGGACAATGTAATTGGTCAATTAAAAGTTATTATCCCAAGGGCAGAGTGAGACAAGCCTAATCTATTGGTAAGCAGCTGGGAAGGCTGCTAGGCATGTAAAGAATCAAACACTGCCCAGGCTAATGCCATCTAGTGGACATTTTAAATATTACTAAGGAAAAAATAAGTAAAAAACATTATTTTAATATATTGATCGACAGCTGAAAAAAGCTGCCAAGCACATAAAATATATAGCATACTATCCAGATTGATGCCATCTAGTGGACATAATAACAGAAGTACAAATAACAGAAATCAAAAATAAAAAATGGATAAAAAATGACTACCCAAGGTATATATTAATTAATATAGCTTAGAGCCTAACAAAGTGAATAATATGCATATAGATTCACTTCTGCAAGTCAATAAACGTCTGAAATTTGTCAAAATTCCGAGGTGGGACAAACTTCAGACCTTTATTTATTTAGTGCTTAGGTTAATAATACCATTAGCTTAGTTTATTGATGTGCAGAAGTATACACGCAAACTGAACATAAAAAGGTATATTATGAGTAACTCATCAAGACAACTAACTAGGGAAGCACCTGTGGTAGTCCACTCTGGGTTATCCAATGCCTCGCTCTTTAACCCTCCTGGTAATTCAGCACCCAATATCACCATCTTTCGAGATTTGGTGCTGAACGACCTAACTAAATTGAGAGTAAGATCGGTGCAATCTCAGCAGAACATTAGAGTTGGAATTGATACTTTGTGTAACAGGAAGGATATAATCATACGCCCCGCGGATAAAGGCGAGGCTATTGTTATCCTGGATAAGGATTCCTATGTTAATGAAATACATAGGATCCTTTCTGATGAGGATACCTATTTCCCTCTGCCATCAGACCCAACGTCCGCTTATAAGCGCGAGTTGAGTGCTCTGATAGACAAAGGATTTAACATGGGGATTTTAAATAAAAAAGAGAAGGAACACCTGGTCCCTCTAGCCCCTCGTCTACCTGTCATGTACATATTACCGAAAGTTCATAAAACTCTGGTCAACCCTCCTGGTAGGCCCATCATCAGTGGTATTAACTCCATTACATCACGTGTGGGAAAAAACATTGATTTTTTTCCTGCAACCACTGGTGATGGGCACACCCACTTTTCTTAAGGACACTAAACATGTTCTTAATTTATTGGGTGAGATTGAATGGAAGGCCACATACATGTTAGTGACGGCCGACGTCGCACGCTCTACGCGTCCATATATCATCAGTTGGGACATGAAGCGGTGCGACACTTTCTCTATCGGGACTCCAATATCCCCATCACACAATGCAATTTTGTGATGGAGCTATTGGACCTCTCGATGGAACACAACCATTTCTGGCATAATAGCGCACATTATTTGCAGATAAAGGGGGTGGCCATGGGAGCAAAATTTGCTCCCAGCATGGCCAACCTCTTTATGGCCAAATGGGAGGAAGATGAGGTTCTACCTGACAAGCCTTCCCAGCTTGTCATGTGGAAAAGATTTATAGATAATGTCCTGTTTATATGGGACGGCGATCTAGAATCTGTTGCCGCTTTCCTATCTTCTCTCAACAACAATGACAGAGGTATAGTGCTCACTTATGAAGCTAGTCCAACTCAGATCCACTTTCTTGATCTAGTCATAAAAATTGATAATGGTAGGATTATCACCTCCACCTTTTTTAAACCAACCGACAGGAATAGCTTCATTCCACTGGATTCCTGTCACCATCGTTCCTGGTTATCTGCTGTCCCCAAGGGACAATTTTTGCGCTTAAGGCGGAATTGCTCAAATGTAGATCAATTTTATAAGGAAGCCTGCACTTTAAAATCTAGATTTTTGAGCAAGGGCTATGAGTTCTTGACTCTTTAATCATAGAAGTAGGTAATAGGGACCGCAGGGACCTACTAGTGGACAAACGTCCGCAGGTTGAAAACAGAGAGGACTTAGGATTGGCCTTTCTTACAACTTACTCGAGCCAACACTGGGCCATTAAAAGGATTATTAAAAAACATTGGCCAGTCATTAAAAACTATCGGATTCTTGGGCCCCTATTGTCAGACAAGCCTCGGGTTTTGTTTAGGGGAGCTACTAGCTTCAAACATATATTGGCACCCAATGTTCCAGACCCACCTACATGTTTGAGTTTTTTGGTGACCTAAAGGGCTTTTCCCCTTGCAGGAAGTGCAAGGTCTGTAGGGTAAACATATTAAGAGAAAGGAGATTGACTGAATTTACTTCAGCCAACACGGGTCTAACATACCCCATCAAATCACTCATAACGTGTACCTCTAAATGTGTTGTATACCTCCTTAGGTGCCCATGTGGGCTGGAATATGTGGGACGCACCATTAGAATGTTACACGTGAGGTTAGGTGAACACATCACTAATATTAACCACTTGACAACTGGGCACTTAAACCCCCCCCATGACCAGACCAATTTTCAGCTTTCAGCGCTCTCACACTTTGAATGACAATTACTCAGTCATGTAATACTGTACCCAAATGAATTTTTTGTCCTTTTTTTCATACAAATAGAGCTTTATTTTGGTGGTATTTGATCACCTCTGGGTTTTTTATTTTTTGCGCTATAAATGAAAAAAGACCGAAAATTTTGAAAAAAAACGCATTTTTCTTTGTTTCTGTGATAAAATTTTGCAAATTAGTGATTTTTCTTCATAAATTTTGGCCACAATTTATACTGCTACATATCTTTGGTAAAAATAACCCACATTAGTGGATATTATTTGGTCTTTGTGAAAGTTAGAGAGTCTACAAGTTGTGGTGCAAATCATAAAAAATTGATCACATCTGAAGTACTGGTGGCCTATCTCATTTCTTGCGATCCGAACAAGTCAGAAAAGTACAAATACCCCCCAAATGACCCCTTTTTTGAAATTAGACATTCCAAGGTATTTAGTAAGATGCATGGTGAGGTTTTTGATGTTGTCATTTTTTCCCACAATTCTTTGCAAAATGAAGATTTTTTTTTTCCCCCCACAAAATTGTCATTGTAATAGGTTATTTCTCTCACATGACATGTGTATACCACAAATGATACCCCAAAATACATTCTTCTACTCCTCCTGAGTATTACGATACCACATGTGTGGGACTTTTTCACAGCCTGGCCACATAGAGAGGCCCAACATGCAGGGAGCACCATCACGTGTTCTAGGAGCATAAATTACACATCTGACTTGTTGACTACCTATTATGCTTTTGAAGGCCCTGGAGCACCAGGACAATGACATGTGACACTGACGTGGCACTGATGACAAATGGCACTGATACGTGGCACTGATGTGGCACGGATGACAGATGGCACTGATACATGGCACTGACAAAGATGTGGCACTGATGACAGATGGCACTAATACATGGCACTGATGACAGATGGCACTAATACGTGACACTGATGACAGATGGTACTAATACGTGGCACTGACAGATGGTACTAATACGTGGCACTGATGACACGTGACACTGATGACAGATGGCACTAATATGTGGCACTGATGGCAAGTGGCGCTGATGACAAATGGCACTGATGACAGATGGCACTAATATGTGGCACTGATGACACGTGGCACTGATGAAAGATGGCACTAATACGTGGCACTGATGACACTGATGACAGATGGCACTGATACGTGGCACTGATGACACTGATGACAGATGGCACTGATACGTGGCACTGATGACACGTGACACTGATGACAGGTGGCACGTGACACTGACAGGTGGCACTGATGACAAATGGCACTATGTGGCACTGATGACAGATGGCACTTATACATGGCACTGGGGACAGATGGCACTGGGGACAGATGGCAGGGACAGATGGCAGGGACAGATGGCAGGAGCAGATGGCAGGACAGATGGCAGGGGCAGATGGCAGGGGCAGATGGCAGGACAGTTGGCAGGGGCAGATGGCAGGACAGTTTGCAGGGGCAGATGGCAGGACAGTTTGCAGGGGCAGATGGCAGGACAGTTGGCAGGGGCAGATGGCAGGACAGTTGGCAGGGGCAGATGGCAGGACAGTTGGCAGGGGCAGATGGCAGGACAGTTGGCAGGGGCAGATGGCAGGACAGATAACAGTGGGGACACTTTTATTTTTCTTTTTTTTTTTTACACTTACCGCCGCAGCGGTTCGTTCTCCCTCCTCACACACTGTCTCTGTGTGAGCAGGGAGAGCCGGCGATGAGAGATGATCTCATATGTTTATATATGAGATCCTCTCTCATTGGTAGAGCGATCGCACTGTAAACGGCCGCTGTCGTTGGCCGTTTACGGCGATCTGTGACTGGCTGTGTCCGAGGGACACGGCCAGCACAAAACTTCCGTGATGCGCGCCCGCGGGAGCGCGCAATGCGGAAGTAAACAGGAGGACGTCCAGGGACGCCCTCCCGGCAATTGGAGTCCGCGCTGTAGCCGTCTTTCGGCTATAGCGTGGGCGCCTAGTGGTTAAGCAAGGCTTTGATAAGCACAGTGTTTCTAAACACTATGATCTTGTGCACAATAGAGATCCAACGGGAACCATCTTTATTGGTATAGAGAAATATGTCCCCCATTGGCGTGGTAGCAATGGTAAGAGAACCATTTCTAGATCTGAAACGAACTGGATCTACAAATTAGGTTCTCATGCCCCCAATGGCTTGAATATAGAATGGGACATCAACTGTTTTATTAATAACAGTTGATGTCCCTTCTAGAAATTACAGACCATCTTGTAACTACGTGATTGCTTTTAAGGTGGTTTCTCTGATATTGATTGTTTTTGTTTTGGGAACCTACCACTAGGTTTTTCTGCGTCCAGGATTCTTCATGCCATATATCTATGATGATCATGTTAATGGATTTGTATTCATGATGATCATATTATGAAATCCCTTTGCTATTGGGAAGTGAGTCTATATGCATATTATTCACTTTGTTAGGCTCTAAGCTATATTAATTAATATATACCTTGGGTAGTCATTTTTTATCCATTTTTTATTTTTTATTTCTGTTATTTGTACTTATTTGTACTCTGTTATTATATGCACTAGATGGCATCAATCTGGATAGTATGCTATATATTTTATGTGCTTGGCAGCTTTTTTCAGCTGCCGATCAATATATTAAAATAATGTTTTTTACTTATTTTTTCCTTAGTAATATTTAAAATGTCCACTAGATGGCATTAGCCTGGGCAGTGTTCGATTCTTTACATGCCTAGCAGCCTTCCCAGCTGCTTACCAATAGATTAGGCTTGTCTCACTCTGCCCTTGGGATAATAACTTTTAATTGACCAATTACATTGTCCAGCTTGGATAAGGCTAGCCAATGACGGTGTGTTCCAAAGCGCCGTCTGGCTATATAATGCGCATGCGCGTGCGCGATTGCGTACCCCTGATGATGTCAGTTGTGACGAAACGGCCGTAGGGTCACAACGTGAACTCGCATTGCGCATGCGCGGTTTTAATTTAAAACAGCGGTGGAGTTTTTTTTACTGTTTCCCTGCTTGTTTCGTTTGGGCATTGTATATGCGATCTTAATGCAGTGTATCTGATATTTTATTTGCCTTTTTAAAATAAATGGAACTTGATTCTCTGCACTATGGGAGTTCCTTTTTCTTTTATATGATTCACCCTTGCTGGAGTGTCTGCTGCTTGAACCATCTTGTGACCACATTCTCCTGAGTGCTTCTGGCTGTTGCTCATAAGCCATCGCAAAGGGAGGTCTGAGGAACTACAGATTCAACCCTAGCAGGACATCAATGGTTACCTACTAAGCCTGTTTTGACCCCCCTGAGTAAGGGCGGTCACAGGCTTTCTGGTAAGCCTCCATTTTTCTCTCCTGGTGGTGGGCGTCACTTTCAAGTGGATCATTGGATTTGGATCCTTTATTCTTTATCCTACACCCTCTTTGGACATTTTTTTTGGACTTTATCACTTTATTTGAGCATTTTTTGAATATATTTAGGTTTTATGAACACTTATTTTTCACTGATGAGTATTTTTTATACTGGTGGCTAATCATTCTTGATTGTTCACATTATCCTATTAGCACATTGTCACTCATATTGTTGTAATATTATCACCTTTGTTTAATGTTATTATCATTGGTTGGTATAACAACTTATTTAGATTCATGTCCAGCGCTGCACTGTTTATTATCCAACCTTCTACAGGTAGCTTTAGCTGAACACTGTGCAGACTAACGTCTAAATAATGTAGCTGCCTGCGGTGGTGATAGGATCAGGAAAACACCATCAACCTTCTACAGGTAGCTATAGCTGAACACTGTGAAGAGGACGCACTACACTAACGATAAAATAATGTAGCTGCCTGCGGTAGTGATAGGATCTGGAAAACACCATCAACCTTCTACAGGTAGCTTTAGCTGAACACTGTGCAGAGGTCGCACTAGACTAACGTGTAAATGATGTAGCTGCCTGCGGTAGTGATAGGATCAGGAAAACACCACCAACCTTCTACAGGTAGCTTTAGCTGAACACTGTGCAGAGGTCGCACTACACTAACGTGTAAATAATGTAGCTGCCTGCGGTGGTGATAGGATCAGGAAAACACCACCAACCTTCTACAGACAGCTTTAGCTGAACACTGTGAAGAGGACGCACTACACTAACGTTAAAATAATGTAGCTGCCTGTGGTAGTGATAGGATCAGGAAAACACCACCAACCTTCTACAGGTAGCTTTAGCTGAACACTGTGCAGAGGTCGCACTAGACTAACGTGTAAATGATGTAGCTGCCTGCGGTAGTGATAGGATCAGGAAAACACCACCAACCTTCTACAGATAGCTTTAGCTGAACACTGTGAAGAGGACGCACTACACTAACGTTAAAATAATGTAGCTGCCTGTGGTAGTGATTGGATCAGGAAAACGCCACCAACCTTATACAGGTAGCTTTAGCTGAACACTGTGCAGAGGTCGCACTACACTAACTTGTAGCTTTAGCTGAACACTGTTCAGAGGACGCACTACACTAACTTGTAGCCTTAGCTGAACACTGTGCAGAGGTCGCACTACACTAACTTGTATCTTTAGCTGAACACTGTGAGGAGGACGCACTACACTAACTTGTAGCTTTAGCTGAACACTGTTCAGAGGACGCACTACACTAACTAGAGCTTTAGCTGAACACTGTGAGGAGGACGCACTACACTAACTTGTAGCTTTAGCTGAACACTGTTCAGAGGACACACTACACTAACTTGTAGCTTTAGCTGAACACTGTTCAGAGGACGCACTACACTAATTTGTAGCTTTAGCTGAACACTGTGCACTACACTAACTTGTAGCTTTAGCTAAACAATGTGCAGAGGATGCACTACACTAACGTGTAAATAATGTAGCTGCCTGCTGTAGTGGTAGGATCGGGAAAACACCACCAACCTTCTACAGGTAGCTTTAGCTGAAAACTGTGCAGAGGTCGCACTACACTAATGTGTAGCTTTAGCTGAACACTGTTCAGAGGATGCACTACACTAACTTGTAGCTTTATCTGAACACTGTGCAGAGGTCGCACTACACTAACTTGTAGCTTTAGCTGAACACTGTGAGGAGGATGCACTACACTAACTTGTAGCTTTAGCTGAACACCGTGAGGAGGACGCACTACAATAATTTGTAGCTTTAGCTGAACACTGTGCACTACACTAACTTGTAGCTTTAGCTAAACACTGTTCAGAGGAGGCACTACACTAACTTGTAGCTTTAGCTGAACACTGTGCAGAGGTCGCACTACACTAACATGTAAATAATGTAGCTGCCTGCGGTAGTGATAGGATCAGGAAAACACCACCAATCTTCTACAGGTAGCTTTAGCTAAACACTGTGCAGAGGTCGCACTACACTAACGTGTAAATAATGTAGCTGCCTGCGGTAGTGATAGGATCAGGAAAACACCACCAACCTTCTACAGGTAGCTTTAGCTGAACACTGTGCAGAGGTCGCACTACACTAACTTGTAGCTTTAGCTGAACACTGTGAGGAGGATGCACTACACTAACTTGTAGCTTTAGCTGAACACCGTGAGGAGGACGCACTACACTAATTTGTAGCTTTAGCTGAACACTGTGCACTACACTAACTTGTAGCTTAAGCTGAACACTGTGAGGAGGATGCACTACACTAACTTGTAGCTTTAGCTGAACACTGTGAGGAGCACGCACTACACTAACTTGTAGCTTTAGCTGAACACTGTTCAGAGGACGCACTACACTAACTTGAAGCTTTAGCTGAACACTGTTCAGAGGACGCACTACACTAACTTGTAGCTTTAGCTGAACACTGTGCAGAGGTCGCACTACACTAACGTGTAAATAATGTAGCTGCCTGTGGTAGTGATAGGATCAGGAAAACACCACCAACCTTCTACAGGTAGCTTTAGCTGAACACTGTGCAGAGGTCGCACTACAATAACGTGTAAATAATGTAGCTGCCTGCGGTAGTGATAGGATCAGGAAAACACCACCAACCTTCTACAGGTAGCTTTAGATGAACACTGTGCAGAGGTCACACTACACTAACTTGTAGCTTTAGCTGAACACTCTTCAGAGGACACACTACACTAACTTGTAGCTTTAGCTGAACACTGTGAGGAGGACGCACTACACAAACTTGTAGCTTTAGCTGAACACTGTGCACTACACTAACTTGTAGCTTTAGCTAAACATTGTGAGGAGGACGCACTACACTAACTTGTAGCTTTAGCTGAACATTGTGCAGAGGTCGCACTACACTAACTTGTAGCTTAAGCTGAACACTGTGAGGAGAATGCACTACACTAACTTGTAGCTTTAGCTGAACACTGTGAGGAGGACGCACTACACTAACTTGTAGCTTTAGCTGAACACTGTGAGTAGGACGCACCACACTAACTTGTAGCTTTAGCTGAACACTGTGAGGAGGACGCACTACACTAACTGTAAATAGTCTAGCTGCCTGACTGTGGTACTAATAGGATCAGAAGAACACCAGCAATTTTCTTCAGGTAGCTGTAAATACTGTAACAACACAAGCCTGTCAGTTAGTAGGAAGATAATAACAGGAACGGATCTAGCTAAACCGAATACAGTGTTTATATATATATATATATATATATATATATATATATATATATATATATATACAACACCTGGGATGCATATATATACACAATACACTGAAAGTGCAGCTAACTGACTGACTGTCCTGCCTAATCTATCTAACTTAAATCAAATGACACTGTCTCTCTGTCTCTGTCTCTCAATGCCGAAACACACTACACAGGGCCGCCGTGCAGGCGGCCTTATATAGTGTTGGGCGTGTACTAAACCCCTGAGCCATAATTGGCCAAAGCCACCCTGGCTTTGGCCAATTACAGCTCTCTCTACAGACGGCGCTGTGATTGGCCAAGCCTGCGGGTCATAGTGCATGCTTGACCAATCATCAGCCAGCAATGCACTGCGATGCCGCAGTGAATTATGGGCCGTGACGCATCACACGAATTTGGCGCGAACGGCCCATATCGTTTGCAATTCGGCGAACGGGTGAACAGACGATGTTTGAGTCGAACGTGGGTTCGACTTAAACAAGAAGCTCATCCCTAGTGTACAGACAAAGGTCGTTCATGGCCGCCAGGTATCCCTACATTCCTCTTCTCTACCGTAGAAAGACGCTGTCATATATTCCATTGAACTGATTTAATCTATTCTAGAGAACCAATGTTTTAAAGAAGCTGTGATAGTAGACTTCCACAAGTCTAGGATACATGCCTGGGCAGCATTCAGCTTATGCTCTATCAATGACTTTTTATAGTTATGAAGGGGCAACTCATTTAGATGCAGGAGATATCCCAAAGGGTCCCAACCAAGGTCAACTAATGTCAATTGTTTAATCATGCTCCCCACTTCCTTCCGAAATGATGCAATTAAAAGGCACAGCCAAAAGATGTGTAATAGTGTCCCTGTCTATTTATTGCAATGCCAGCATAGCTTAGAGGTTTGCAGATAAAGTTTATTAAGTTGTACCGGAACCCTATACCACCTGACCAGTAGCTTATATCCCTGTTCTTGAAAGCGGCTTGCTATAGAAGATTTGTGAGCCAGTGAAATGATCCTGTTAATTTGCGGTCTTGTAAAATAAATCTGAAGGTCTGCCTCCCAGCAACTTATATAGGAAAGGGGTATGGCCTTCTGGAGGCTCAATAATCTGTCTATACAGAAGTGACCGCATGTGTGGTAGACGTTTCCCCTCCACGCATAGACGCTCAAAGGCGTTTCAGTGGCCTAACATATAATTCCGCATCTAAATAATATGACGATTGAACGGTAGACCAAGAGCTCAGGGGAGGCTGTGAAAGGGTAGAAAGATCTTGCATAGACATCCAGCCCTGCGGGGTAGCAAAATGCATGCATCTAGTTATATCTAATCCTATCAACCCCCGGAGCTGTTTATTGTCAAGCCCGGACGTGAAGTCTGGATTCTGAATCACCGGTGTTAATGGGGATGGGTAGGGAGAGTGGCCTTTTGATGAGAATGTGTGGGTCAGAACTGCAATAGTAGCCCTGATTGTAAGATGCCTCTTTAATCCCCAATAATATTTATGAGCAACCCATGGGAGTGCAGACAAAATGATCGAGGAAGCTTGTTGTTGCACTTGCACCCAAAGTTTGGTCTGCGGGATGGTGCACCATGACACCACTCTAGACAGATGTAAACCTCGATAATATGAGATCAGGTCAGGCAGACTTTGTTGCTCCATAGAAATTTAGTTAACAGTGTCCGACACAAGAGAAAAAAAGGCTTGAAGTAATTTAATAGGTATCGCTTGCATTAAATACAAAATTTGGGGGAGCAATGTCATCCTCAATGCATTACACCTCCCAAACCATGGGAGGGTAAGGGTCTGCCATAGTTGAAAATGTGATCGCATTTTTGATAATAATGGGCAAAAGTTTATTTGATATAGTAGGGCCATATCCAGAGTCAGTTTAACTCCCAGGTATTTCAAAAAAGAACCCATTTGAACTGGTAAACACCTTGTAGCTTAGCAATACACTCCGTAGGGAGGAGGATACTCATTCCTTCACATTTAGCGTTGTTTATAGAGAAATTAGAAAGATCCTCATACTGAGCTAAACATTGGAGTAGACGTGGTAATGAAACCTCCGGGTCGGTAAGAAAAAAATAGGAGGTCATCCGCTAATGCGGCAATTTTATGCTCCATGTTTAAGACCTGAAGTCATCTGATCAAGGGGTCTGATCTAACTTTGCAAAGAAAAGGTTCTAAGGTTAGCACAAACATTAATGGAGAAAGGGGACAGCCCTGTCTTGTCCCATTAGACAGAGAGAAATACTCTGATCGGGCCCCGTTAACCAACACAGCTGCTGTAGGACCAGAGTATAGTGCATGAATCCAAGACTGCATTTGTTCCCCCAGGCCAATATGTCTAAGGGTGGATCATAAAAATTGCCAATCCACCCGGTCGAAGACCTTTTCAGCATCTGATGATAGAAGCAGAAAGGGTGGGCTTGCCGAGTGTGCAGTGTGGATCAAATCTATCACCCTTATAGTATTATCCCTGGCCTCTCTGAGGAATAAAGCCTGCCTGGTCTGCGTGGACAAGGTGGGGGAGATGTGGCAATAACCTCTTCGCTAAGATTTTTGAAAATGATTTTAAATCAACATTTAAAAGTGCTATAGGCCGATAATTTCCACATTGAATGTGATCTTTATCCTGCTTGGGGATCACAATAATGTGGGCCCTCAAAGCATGCTCTGTAAGCTTACAATTAACTGAAATGTAGTTGTAAGTGCGTAAAAAATAAGGTGAAGGAACGTCCTGAAAAGTTTTATAGTAAGATTTAGCCCATCTGGGCCAGAGGCCTTCCCTGATTTAGAGGATTCCATCGCTGAGGCACAGTTCCTTATTCGTTATAGGGGCTTCCATTCCCGCAACTACCTCTAACAGAAGTGAGGGCATACTCGATGATGTCAAAAAAGAAGATATCAAGTCTGCCGAGTAGAAC
The DNA here is from genome assembly GCA_037952925.1 of Lithobates clamitans. Classification (NCBI taxonomy): domain Eukaryota; kingdom Metazoa; phylum Chordata; class Amphibia; order Anura; family Ranidae; genus Lithobates; species Lithobates clamitans. Next base: position 6,234,014 of record JBBGZY010000700.1, on the reverse strand, counting down.
ATTGCTGGGTTTGACTGTTATGAAGATTATAAAGCCTCCAGTAGAATTTTTGAAATTACTGAGCTATAGCCGCTGAGTCTGACAACTGAGTGCCAGACTCAGCCGTAATTTGAGTGATATGCAGTTTCGTTTGTGGCCCTTTCAGTGCCCTAGCTAAAAGAACACCTGGTTTATTTCCATACTCATAGATAGACTGTTTATGTCGGCTCAATTTCTCCCTCACTTCTGAATTTGCGATTTGATTATACTGTTGGCGTAGTTCTTTCTGTGTCTGCATAGCAAGTGTTTTTTTTTTTATGAATAGACTCTAGTTTACTAATCCTCAAAAATAATGACGCAATTTCTGACCACCTCAATTTTTTTAATACTAACTCTGTTTAACCACTTGCCTACAGGGCACTTTCACCCCCTTCCTGCCCAGACCAATTTTCAGCTTTCAGCACTCTCACATTTTGAATGACAATTACTCAGTCAAGCAACACTAAACCCAAATGAAATTTGCGTCCTTTGTTTCACACAAATAGAGCTTTCTTTTGGGGGTATTTAATCACTAGTGGGTTTTTTATTTTTTGTGCTATAAATAAAAAAAGATTGAAAATTTGGTGAAAAAAAATGCCTTTTTCTTTGTTTCTGTCATAAAATTTTGCAAATTAGTAATTTTTCTTCATAAATTTTGGCCAAAACTTATACGCTACAAATCTTCGGTAAAAATAACCTGAATTAGTGTATATTATTTGGTCTTTGTGAAAGTTATAGAGTCTAAAGTCTATGGTGCCAATCACTGAAAATTGAATGTACTGAAGACCTGTCTCATTTCTTGAGACACTAACAAGCCAGGAAAGTACAAATACCCACAAAATGACCCCATTTTGGAATGCAGACACCCCAACGTATAATGTATGAGGCATAACGAGTCTTTTGTACGGTTCATTTTTTTCCACAAAGTTGTCCATTTTTAAGATATTTCCAACACATAGCATGTACATAGCAAAAATGACACCCCAAAATACATTCTGTTACTCCTCCTGAGTATGGCGATACCACATGTGTGAGACTTTTACACAGCTTGACCACATACAGAGGCCGGCCATTGAAGTAGCACCTTCAGGCATTCTACAAGCATAAATTACACATCTAATTTCCTGACAACCTATCATTTTTGAAGGCCCTTCATATTTCTAACACATAGCATTTACATATCAAAAATCACATTCCAAAATAAATTCTATTGAGGAAAGGGTAAAAAAAAAGTATTACCTGTGGTTTTAGTAGTGTCCCCGGAGGAGAGAATTGGTCCAGGCAGCAGGCAGGGATGTGCTTAGCAACAACAATAGTAATTATCCAGGCAGCAGGCAGGAATATTGTCTATAGTCAGCACAAGGATATCGTCAGCACAGCCAAAGCATTTGTCCACAGAAATTGTCCAGGCAGAGACAGCCAGCACAGCCATAATATTGGTCCTGGTACACCGTTACTTGTCTGCACTCATTATTGTACCACTCTCCAGCCCTTCATAAACACACTGCCTCTTGCTACAGCTAATTATTTCCATAGTCTAGGTAGCAGGCAGAGGTGTGGTCAGTATATGCAGCAGCCAGAGGCATGGCAGTAAGTCAGCAGCAGGCTGAGGGCCGCAATCAGGTAAGACCTGTGCACAGGGGCACAGGGGTAGAGGCTTCACCCACCCAAATCTCTATGAAGCCTCTGGAGTCCAGACCCTAATCCAGAAATTACGAAACCCGGAGACAACAAAAAAAATTGTTTTCTCCATCCGGAAAAACATTTCTGGAGCCCCTCACATGTGAGACTCCTGTGTACTACAGTAGTAGGGCAACAGATCAGTTCAAGCAGTAGGCAAAAGCATAGCGCATAAAACAGGCCAGGGTCAGTTCACATGCAAGCAGTCCAAGCGGTAGGCAGAAGCGTAGTTGATAAAACAAGCCAGGGTCAGTTCACATGGAAGCAGTCCAAGCAGTAGGCAGAAGCACAGTTGATAAAACAGGCCAGGGTCAGTTCACGTGGAAGCAGTCCAAACGGTTGGCAGAGGCATAGTCAAAAAATAGGCCAGGTTCAGTTCACGTGGAAGGCAGTGGCATGTTATTTGAGGAAGCATGGGAAATGGTCAGCACAGATGATGAAAATGGGGAAATGGTTAAGAATATGGGCTAATATTTTAGGGATGTGTGATATAGTCTGAAGCATTTACCAATGCAAAGTCCGGGTTCGGAGTGACACTGGGGACATAGGTAGCTAGTATCTCTTGGAAATCCTCTTTTGCTGCATACTCGACATCTTTTTTGGGTCTTCGGCCTGCTTCAAATGGTGGAACGTTGTCCGGGAAGTGGCATTCATGAATTCGGCTAACAGCATCAGAGCGCAGGTTTTCTGGGGGGGTCTTTGATGGTAGATGAGGGACGTGACAACTTCTTCGATGAACTTTAGGAAGTGGGCAGTGTTTTCCATGGATTTGGAGTGAATTATGTAGGCATTATAAATGGCCAAATGAATTAAATAGATTGCTACTTTCTTGTACCAGAAACGGGACCTCCTTATTGATAAATAGGGCTGAAGCATTTGGTCGTTGTAGACATTGTAATCTTGTACAAATGTTGGCTTTTCAATGGGACCTTATCCTCTCTGAACTTCAATTGTAGCGTCATCATGGATGGTGAACATCATGTACACATTCCTGGTATCCTTCCACCTCAAGGCCAGCACTTAATTGCATCTCAAAGTTGCTCTTTCTCCCCTTCCCAATTTCTTATTCACTATGGCTTGTGGGAAGCCCTTCCTATTCTTTCTGGAGGTTCACAGGCCAGGGTTTCTGTGAAGTATAGGTGTTTGAAAAGGAGCAGGCTGGTGTAGAAGTTATCCAGGTATATGTGGTAACCTTTCTTCGGCAGTGGGTATGCCAGGTCCCATACAATTTTTCCAGTTGTGCCCATGTAGGCCGGGCACTCAGGGGGCTGGAGCTGGGAATCTCTTCCTTCGCATATGCAGAACGCATACAGATATCCCGTGACTCTCTCGCAAAGCTTATGAAATTTCATTCTGTATTTGGCCCTTTTGCTAGGAATGTATTGCTTTATTCCTAGCTGGCCTGAAAAGGTTACCAGGGACTCATCTACACATATATAGTGATCCGGGACATAGAGTTCTGCAAATCATTGGGAAAAAAATTAATGAGTGGGAGAATTTTATATAATTTATCGTAATTTGGATGATTGCGGGGGGGAGGAACTGGGTGTTCGCTGAAATGAAGAAAGCTCATTATTATCTCGTATCAGGACCTGAGCATTACGGAAGAATAAATGGGCATGTGGTAGATGAGGTTGGTGGACCAATAGGCATGTCCTTTGTAAGCCCCACACTTTGAACTCCTCCAGAGTCAAACCCTTCCACTCAAACGGATGGGCGTATGATGATTGGGGGTTGTTGGCAATATGCTGCTGGGCATATAAATTGGTCTGGTCCACGATGAAATACAGCAAAGTGTCAGGCAAAAATAGATAAAAACAATCGATTTCAGTAAAATTTTGGGTATTGGCCTGTACACCTGGCTGTACGGTGAAAGGGGGAATTCTTTCTGATCCTGAGTCGGAAGGCAGCCATGTTGGGTTGGCAAGACCAGCTGAAAGATGTGTAGCGGCCCTGGCTCTTGGGGGACGTGGTGGTACTCCAGTGCTGGTATTTGGGGGATTTGAAGTTTCCTGTGCTGGCATTTTGGCGTGATGCTGTGGCAGTGCTGGTACTAGGCCTGGGCATTTCTTGTGGTCTTTTCGCTGGTGGCAGCGCTGGTACTGGGCCTGGGAATTTGATCCTGGGGTATATTGCTGGTGGCTGCCTGGTTTCCAGAGCACCGTGCCCTTTTAGAAGGGATCCATTCTTCCTCTGATTCATTGGCCAATCCACTACTATCGATCAGTTCAAATGCTGAATTTGTTTTACAATCGGAATTGGCATTTGAATCTGATGAGAACTCCCCGCTGTTCTCATTAGTCTTGTAGAGGATCTGGAATGCCTCCTTGCATGTATATAATCTTTTGAACATTTTTCTGATGGCTGTGGGACAGGTGACGTTTACTGATGGGCGACAGGTGATAGGTGATGGGTGACATTTGACAGTCACTGATGGGTGACAGGTGACGGTCACTGATGGATGACAGGTGACAGTCACTGATGGCACTGCTGTACATTATGGGACTGATAGGTGACAAATGAGGGTCACTGATGACAGTCACAGATGACGGTCACTGATGGGTGACAGGTGCACCACTGATGGCAGTCTCTGACGATGACAGGTGCACTTTATGGGCACTGATGGGTGACAGGTGCATTTTGTGGGCACTGATGGGTGATAGGTGCACTTTTATAAGCACTGGTGGGCACTTATCTGGTGACTGTTGGGTGGCAGCTGTAATGGGGGGGCGATGTGACAGGTTCTCTTTTTTTGTGTGGTGTTGGTGCAGACACTGACACTACACAGATCAGTAACTCACTGCTCCTGGCTCTTCTCTCCTCACACTGGAAAACGGTATGTAAGGAGCGGTCTTAGTAGGGGGAATACCCATTTGTGATCGGCCATGACATAATCGCAGCCGATCACAATGTAAACAGCCATGCCCAATGGCTGTTCACCCCTGTTGGGGACACACCGCCACTGACAGTGCAGGGCTGCATGCTTGCACGCATGCCCTGTGTGAATGGGCCGCCATCGTAGGACGTCGGCCCAGAACGAGAGCCGCACCACTCAGCCGTCATATGATGGTGGGCGGGCGGCAACAGGTTAAGAAAAATTCCTCTTATCGAGCATTTATGCGCCTCCCACAATACTGTCGGAGACGTATTAGGTTGGTCATTCTGACTAAAATATTCTTCTAAACCCTGATGAACCCAAGTCATGGATTTAACAATGACTCATTAAGCCTCCAAGATAAGGTCCTTGTAGCCACCATGTTTTAGGTCTGTATCCAAATGAGCCGGTCCATGATCGGCAAACAAAATTGGATCAATCGTAGTGGCTCAAACTCTGTCCAGATATTTTTGTGGAAGAAAAAATTATTGATTCTTGAGTATGATGAATGGGCAGAAGAGAAAAAAGTGTAGTCCCTGACACTGTAGTGTTGTAGACGCCATACATCTACTAGTTGAAGAAGATTTAATTCTGCCTTTAGTAGCTTTAAATAAGAGAATGATAAATGAGATACACCGCTTGAAACAACTAAGAGTGGATGCAAAATTAAAATCCCCTACTAAAATCAGTACACCATCACTATGCTCCAAGATCAAGGGAATCAATGACCTTAAAAAGAGCAGCTGATTCGAATTTGGAAAATACACATTAACCAGGGTTACCCGGGTAGCTCCAATTACGCCTTTAACAATCAAAAATCTACCTTACTCATCTGTGATATATGTGCCCAGCGACCAAGGAACAGAACTTGCTAAGAGAATACCGACTCCCTTAGCATTAGAGATCGGAGATGGACTGTGATATACCACTGGATAAGCTCTGTTACTCAATTTTGGGATTTTCCTGGCATGGAAGTGTGTTTCCTGGAGGAAAACAGTCTGCCTCCACATTTTTGTCAAGTCTCTCAGTAATCTGGACCTTTTTTCTGGGACATTAAGGCCCTTCACATTGAGGGAGGTTAACCTTACCAGAGTGATCGGTTGTACCCGAGGAGGAACAGGTGCCATGGTTCCCCCTTAAAGAAATTGAGATGGGGATGGGGGATGGGGAAGGCAGAAGGGAAGCAGCAGAGGGAAGAAAAAAAAACAGATTCCATAATCTATCAATAAAATACCTGAGCAAGCATGACCCACAGAGATATACAGTATAGTACAGTTCAGTACAGTAGCATAAAAAAAAAACCCACACCACAAACTGAAAAATAGAGAGTCAAGAGAAAAAAATAAAATAAATAAAAATAACTGCACACTATGCAAAGCTGAATGATGGTCCTCCTCACTACACTCACACTATCCCTAGACTAAACTAATATTCTACACTGACAATTGAAGCAAAATAGCACAGTTTAGCACACTAACTAATAGCACTGAACAGAGCCCTGTTCTATCTCCATGCCGAAATCACACTGGAAATGGCTGCCATTGAAAGAATACTTTTATACTGTGGGGCGGGAATGAGCCATGATCGGATAAAGTCATGATGACAGTGTCCAATCATGACTCTGACAGTGCTCTGTGCCCTGATTGGCTGAAGCTTTCACTGCTTCAGCCAATCAGGGCTTGTAATGCACTGTTCAGTGCCGCAATGCATTGTGGTCGGTTCGGGGGGCCGAACAAACAGTTAAATTACCCATTTGTTCGGCTATTCGTCGAACGTCTGAACAGCAAAAGTTTGGCCCAAACTTATGCTCGGGCCGAACCGTTCACCCATCCCTACTCATCACCACTGTATGACTGGAGCCTGGAGATCACTGGGTTTGCTTGATATATGCATTGGCTAATCTGCAGACCCAGCTGGATGTCAGTATTTCTACTGCTTCCACCTTTGGGAAGCCATGGAGGTTACTGTCAGGTTGATATCCTGTTAGCCTTATTTGTTGTAGATCCCTTGAACTGCTTGTTTGTTTGGAGACCATCCCTTGCCACCCAATTGCCTTGTATCTTACAGTGTCTTGACAGGAAGTTCTAGGAACCCAAAACACAAAGGGTTGGCAAATCTGAATGGGAGATACCGCTGACATATTTGATTAGTCTTGCATTCCTTTTTGACAGCAAAGATAGGACATTACAATTTTGCTGACTCTTTAGAGCATAACTGAGGTTTCTTGGATGCATTTTAAGATGACTTTAGCCTCCACTGCAACTCTGATGTTGGACACTTTGTCCTCCACTGGCATGAATACCCAACAAAGTTAATAGGTTGTGACGATTGGTATGCCAGGTAGCTGATAGAAGCTGAAAAGATAAACTGGCTTAGCCAACACTAAAAATGACTTGTCTCTTATGTGGAGTCATTGTTCCTGGTGCAGGAAACAATTCTTCTATTACTTCAGAAACCTGTTAAAATTCTCAACCTTCCAGTGAGCTTCTCGGACCACAGGGATTACTACGGACTACTTCTCTACCCTTTTGAGAGCATGGAATGCAACAGATGGGAAAGAACTATGACTTGCCCATGTGAGATACTAATACTGTTGCCTTCTCTGAGGGCAATGCTACCATAATCTTCTGAGTGCTCAGGACTGCTTCCAGGAATGTCATTACTGTAATAAGATTTGGTCTTCTCCTGATGATGAATGAATTTTTTCCAGGACCGAGAAGACCTTGAGCCAGCAGGCTGTTGCCCAAACAAGGAACACCTGTAGCCCTTGCTCACGCAAGATGGCCACTACTGGACATAGTGTCCTGGAAATGTGGAAAGGTCAAAGGCTGTCAGACGAACTCGAAGTGAAACTCTCGAATGGCCAAGCGAAGATACTCGCAGAAGCATGGGTGTACTGAAGTGTGTATACAATATACACACATCTGCTAGGTCTAGAGACAACCTACAATCTTACCTGATGGCTTGAGTGATTGATTGCAATGATGCCCTAAGAAGTTTTGGATGTTAAACCTTCTTTCTGCTTCATGCCCAAGACTGCTTTTCGACTAAGAACAATGCAGAACATAATCCTTGACATCTTCTTTAGACGGATGGCTCACAGTTGAATAAGATGTGGTAACACTTGTTTCAAGTGTTAATTGCTCTAAGGAGTCATGGAGGGAATGAAATGAGTTGGAGGAGAGGATCAAAAATTACAATGTCAGAGTGTCTCCAGGTACTTCAACTTGTACCTTTTTGCAGGTGACAGACATAATCTCTGCTTTTGCTGCGTCCATATCAGGCCCTTCTCAGCTATGAGGTCTAGCGGTTAAGGCAGTTTCTGCTCCATTCACTATTCCCTCAGCCGCACCTCGGACCGCACTAATGGACATGTCCATCACCACATCAGCCAGGGAGAGACCTCTAAAGTCTCCAACAGCTCTCCAGAGCACCTTTCATAAAAGCAGTCACTGAAAGCACCCTCACAGGGAACTGTGAGATCCCTTGCCACACTAAGAAAGCACTGTACCACCCAGTTCTACTGGTGATTAATGTTAGCGAGCACAGCTTGTACTACCTGGCTCCACCCATTGGTACTACGCAGTACCACCTTGTCTGACTGTGGTGGTGACACCAAAGTGTACAGGGAGTGCACTTTTACCAGTTCCAGTATCTACAATAGCATACTTGCCATTTCAATGCACTCCACATTAATGCAAGACCTTTTTAGAGATCTTTCCCTTTTCAGAGACATGGAGAGGCTCATTCACTCCACCTCATTACAGCTCATTACAGTCCAGTGCTCCCCCAGAGTGCTGTGAGATGCATGTCTCCTACTCATCCCCTCTAACTCAACAATGAGCCTCTGCAAAACAGCAATACTTACATGGTCACCTTGACCCTTGTCATTATTCAGCTGTTGGGCTGTGAATACCACATCTGCCATGCATGATCCCTTAACCAGTCCCTCTGACTGAAGGGGAACAACCTTCGCAGGCACCAGCATGCCCTCAACCACCGGCCACTCTGCGATCCCTCCTGGCATAGCAGTTGTGTCCACAACCTTCTTGCATAACATAGCCTTCTCTAGCATGGGTAGCAATTGTTTGGCCCAACTGTACCAATCCATTATGGGTGGAGGAGGAATGCTTTGACTAGGCCATTCCAACACATTTACATGTTTCCCCTTAAACCACCTAAGTGTTGCTTTAGCAGTGTGTTTGAGGTCATTGTCCTGCTGGAACATGAACCTCCTTCCTATTCTCAAATCACATACAGAGTGGTACAGGTTTTGCACAAGAATATCCCTGTATTTAGCACCATCCATCTTTCCCTCAACTCTGATCAGTTTCCCAGTCCCGATTGCTGAAAAACATCCCCACAGCATGATGCTGCCACCACCACGTTTCACTGTGGCGATGGTGTTCTTTGGGTGATGTGATGTGTTGGGTTTGCGCCAGACATAGCATTTTCTTTGATGCCCAAAAAGTTAAATTTTAGTCTCATCAGACCAGAGCACCTTCAGAGCAACATTTTGGGAGTCTCCCACATGCCTTTTCGCAAACTCAATACGTGCCATTTTGTTTTTTTCTAAAAGTAATGGCTTTCTTCTGGCCACTCTGCCATAAAGCCCAACTCTATGGAGCGTACGGCTTATTGTCGTCCTATGTACAGATACTCCAGTCTCTGCTGCGGAACTCTGCAGCTCCTCCAGGGTTACCTTAGGTCTCTGTGCTGCCTCTCTGATTAATGCCCTCCTTGCCCAGTCCGTGAGTTTTGGTGCGTGGTCGTCCCTTGGCAGGTTTGCTGTTGTGCCATGTTCTTTCCATTTTGGTTATGATAGATTTGATGGTGCTCCTTAGGGTTCATCAAAGATTTGGATATTTTTTTATAACCTAACACTGACTTCTCAACATTTTCCCTGTACTTGTTTGGAGAGTTCCTTGGTCTTCATGGCAGTGCTTGGTTAGTGGTGCCTCTTGCTTAGGTGTTGCAGCCTCTGGGGCCTTTAAAAAAAGTGTGTATATGTAATGACAGCTCATGTGACACTTAGCTTGCACACAGGTGGACATCATTTCACTAATTATGTGACTTCTGAAGGTAATTGGTTGCACCAGAGCTTTTTATGGGCTTCATAACAAAGGGGGTGAATACATATGCACATGCCAATTATCATTTTTTTATTTCCGAAAAATAGTTTTATGTATATATTTTTCTAATTTTACTTCACTAACTTAGACTATTGTGTTCTGATCCATCACACATAATTCAGATTAAAAAAACATTGAACTAAAGGCTGTAATGTAACAAAATAGGTAAAAAGCCAAGGGGGTGAATACTTTTGCAAGGCACTGTATCAACATTAAACCTCATTTGCCACTTAGTTGCCCAATTAGACAGCGCATTGAGATTGGCTTGTAAATTGGAGACATCCTGTAAGGATGTTATTCCACTGCATAGCTTAGTGTGATCTGCAAAGACAGAAATGATACTTTTAATCCCAGGCCCTATATCATTTATAAAGATATTAAAAAGTAAAGGTCCCAACACTGAACCTTGGAGTACACCACTGATAACCTCAGACCATTCAGAGTAAGAATTATTAACCACTAGTCTCTGAATCCTGTCTTTTATCCAGTTTTCTATCCATTTACAAATTGATCTTTCCAAGCCTGTAGACTTTACCTTAGACATTATTATACAGGTTTTATATAGTGCCCAACACACATGAGCCGTGTGTGGTGAACTGTGCCAAACACTTTTGCAAAATCCAAGTATACTACGTTGACAGCCACCCCTCTTTCCAAGGTTTTACTTACCTCCTCATAAAAAGAAATCAGGTTTGTTTGACAATTTCTGTCTTTCATGAATCCATGCTGTCTGCTGCTTAAAATATTTTTTCCCACTAAGAACTTGTCTATGTGGTCTTTTATTAAACTCTCCAGTATCTTTCTGACTATAGAAGCTAAACTAACAGGTCTATAGTTACTTGGCAAAGACTTCAATCCTTTTTTAAATATGGACAACACATTGGCCCTGCGCCATTTCAGTGGTACCATCCCAGTCATTAATGAGTCCCTAAATATTAGAAACAATGGCCTTGAAATGACAGAACTCAATTCTTTTAGGATCCGTGGGTGGATGCCATCTGGTCCAGTGCTTTATCCACCTTTATTCTTTGTAAATATTTCTGGACTATATCACATTCGAGTCATTGTGGATCATTTGGGGCTGTGTCACCACTACCCCCATTATGGGCATGAGCTCCCCCATGCTCCTTTGTATACACAGAGCTGAAGAAAGTATTTAATAAATTTGTCTTCTCTTTGTCCCCAGTCACCCACTCTAGATTATTTTGTAAAGGGCCTACATCCTCAGACCTGACCTTTTTACTATTAATAGTATTTGAAGAATTTTTGGGGGTTTGTCCTACTATCTTTTGCAATCTGTCATTTGTTTTGAATTTTTGCGTCCTTGGTTTCTTTTTTACATATTCTGTTATGTTCTTTTGTAGAGGGGCCAAGGTTGGGTCCTGGATGGGTGCTATATTGCACTAATATTTGGGGTATGGTTCCTTTAAGGGAAGTGCGGTAGTGTTCAGTGGGTCACCCAGGATGGGTGAATTCCGGGAGTAGAGTCAATCAGGAGAGGACTGACTCGCAGTGCTCTCTGTCATAATAGAGAGTTATTTGTGACCCGGAATTTGGGAGGCTCTGAAGTGATATTCAGGTGGGAAAGAGCCTCTACCCCTGACCACAGGGATTCAGCACACAGGGGGTTAAAGGCCTTCAGGAAAACAGCTCATAAAAGACAGGAAGTAGTGAAGAGGTGGTGGTGCAGAGGAGTAGGTGATTACACCTGTTGTGATGAGCTGTGTATCTGTTTGGAGCTGCTAAAGATTCAACAAGGACTCTTAAAACTCTGGGGTGAAGACCTGGCCACAAACTGTATGTGCCTCTTCTTTAATTTTCTTTGTGCTGAAGATAAGCAGACTTTATTCCATGCTGAAGATAAGCGGACTTTGTTTTATGTTTTTTGCTGTGTGCTGAATGAAGCTTTATTTTTGATTTACTTACAAATAAAAGCCTTTTTGTTTAAAGTTTAAATGGTTTATGCACTTGGTCCCGTGGAGCTATTATCCCCCAAACTTTACACTTTGTACATTTAAACGATGATAGCATTCCTTAATTTTTATATTTTTTAAAAGCTCTTTTTTTATTATTATTTATAGCCATTTTAACTTTGGCCGTGAGCCACATAGGTTTTATTTTTAGCCTTCTAAACTTATTGCCCATGGGAATATACTTTTCAGTGAGTTTGCATACAGTCTTTTTGAAGAATTCCCATCTCTGTTCTGTGTCCATTGATGCCACTATTCCCTCCCAGTCTAAATCCTGGAGAGCAGCCCTCATCACTGGAAAATTTTCTCTCTTAAAGTGAGGCCTGGAACAGAAAGAAAAGAAAGTAGTGCAGGGCCTGGCATGACAGTGTGCAAGGGGAGACAAAGGGTTAACAAATGGTGAAACAAGAAAGTGTAATAGGAAGGGGTTGGAATGGTTTAAAAAAGACTGAGGGGGTGGAGCATTATTTAAGGAGGAGGCGGGGACTTCGGGGCAGCAGAGGAAGAGACAGAGAGGAGGAAGCAGTTTGCACAAGCTGCTGTTCTCAGACATTATGGCCGACATTGACACCATCCTAGCGCGATTGCGGGTGGCTGCCATGACTCGGGGACCAGAATGGCTGCATAGCCAGGTGTCTTTCCTTATCGATGACCAGGCATCGGGATCGTCGGCGGGAGGTGAGGTGTCCCCACGCGCTCGGAGGTCTAGGCCTTCTGAGCATCTTCTCGCCTGGGCCCTCCCCTAGAGCTGCACACCACACCAGGAGCCCCCCACCCTGGGACTTGTCGGGCCCCCCGGCGAAGCGACCACCTGCTTCCACCAGTGCGGGCCCCGGTCAGAATCCTCTACGCCGGTGGAGCTCGGTGGGTGGGGCTACAGGCTGCTATCTTGCCTCTTCCCAGGGTACAGGAGCTCACAGTCTCCCCACCTCTGGTGATTCCCACATGGGAGGAGACTCAGCGGTGGAGAAGTTCAGTCACGGCTGCCAGGCCATCACCAGACGCGGCTCCAGAATGGAGGGGGGTACTATGGCCAGGTCAGATGGGATGCAGAGCAGAGTCAGATGAGGGGGAAGGCCTTGCCTGGGCTCCACAAGACGGGACAGCAGCACAGCAGCAAGCAGGTCCCGTGCTGGAGGGAGATCGCATCTGTGCCAGGGATCCATGGCCTCCAGACTCTCCTCACCTGGGGGGCTGCAGAGTGCTTCGCTGCAGACTCCTGAAGTATGGTCCAAAGGGGAGCTGTCTGGTTCGAAGGAAGAGGAGTCGCAGAGGCTCGCGGCACCGATGGAGGTGGGAGCGGCGGCTGCAGGTGTCATTCCTGTTCAGCCCGGTAAGTTACCTATTTTACATACTTCTTTAAATGCTGCACTTTGGGGATTGTTGGGATTGGAAAATGGGGCCCCGCAGGGACTAGCAGAGCTGACACACAGCCACCTGCCTCCATGGCAGCTGCCCCTAGGGTGGTGGGTGCGTCGCCCGCCAGTTCAGGGTCAGAAGCACAGTTGATGGATTTGCTGGGGGGGGGTTGCGGGATCTAATCCAGCATTTTGTAGGGGGGGTCAGGGTCAGCCCCCATAGGTGTCACCATGGGTACAACCAGTGGTGGGGACAATGCGGGGGGATAGCCCAGGATGGACATTTTAAAACAAGAAGTCTGGGACAAAATGTGAGCATGTGGAAATCCTCTCCTTACTGCCTCTGGAAAAATGTAATTAGGATTGGGTAAAGCCGGATGACTTCAAGAAGGAGGATGAGGAGAAGCGAAGGTATAGGTTAAATCCTCAGATGCTAGTTAACTGGTTACAGGTGTTTGCCATTATAGCGAGCGTTATAGGGAAGAGAAAACCAGAACATTGTTCGGCTCTGTGCTGTTACATGAATGCCGTTGGGGGGCCCATCAGGTTTATGGGGAGTCAGCGTGGCTGAAGTATTATGAATAGTTCAGGCAGTGTAGGGCTGTTAGTCCGTCACTCAGATGGGACCACAAAGACATCAGCCTTTGGATGTGGCTTATGGCCTCAAATCGAGCCCCGAGCCAGTTTTTTCCAGGGGGGCTGGGGGTGTGCCTTCCTCGGGACTGTCGACCGGAAATGGGGGGGATCTGCTGGCAATATAATGAGGGCTCCTGTAAGTTTGGGGGGTCCTGTTGTTTCAAGCATGAGTGCTCCAGATGCGGAGGCGCACATCCCCTGTCCTGATGCTTTAAGAAAGGTAAGCGTGCCGCTGAATTTGCTCACAAATAGGATGACACCGGTGAGGGGGGAAAGGATGCAACCTTTTCTAAAAAGATACCCTGGTCAGGAAGAGGCAAGAATCCTGGCCACAGGTTTCTTGGAGGGTTCAGTATTCCATGTTCCCTGTCACATGTCCCGCCTATGGCTAGGAATTTGAGATCAGCTTTACAACACCCGGGGGGGGTGTCAGGAAAATTGCCTTAGGAAGTTGCACTAGGGCACATGGGCGTTCCGTTCTCTGAGAAGCCTTTGCAGACTTTGGTTGTTTCACCTCTGGGGGTGGTGCCTAAGAAGGAACCTAACAAGTTTCGCCTTATTCACCACCTATCTTTCCCAAAAGGGGGTTCGGTTAATGATTCGATAGACCCAGAAGCTTGCACGGTGTCATACACCTCGTTTGACGCAGCTGTTAGGTGGGTGAGTAGATATGGGCAGGGGGGCGCTGATGGCAAAAGCTGACATTGAATCTGCTTTTTGCTTGCTACTGGTTTATCCGGACAGTTTTTGGCTGCTGGGGTGCTGCTGGCAAGAGGAATTTTATGTGGATCGCTGCATGCACCATGTTTGAAATGTTCAGATCATTTTTGGAATGGGTGGTTAGAGATATATTGGGCCTGGATTAGGTCATCCATTATTTGGATGATTTCCTTTGTGTGGGGCCAACTTCATCCAATGTGTGTGCGATTCTCCTGTCTATGTTGCAGCACGTTGGGGGTAGGTTGGGTATTCCATTGGCAGCGGAAAAAACTGAGGCCGCGAGCACAGCGCTTAGTTTCTTAGGTATAGTGCTGGAGTGCTGGATGGAATGCCACTTGCCTGAGGACAAATTAGGGATGCTTAAGTTTCAAATTCAAGAGTCATGGGGCACATAAGGTGCAGCGTCGGACACTTCAATCGTCATTGGGGAAGCTGGATTTTGCCTGTCTCATTATCCCAATGGGTAGGATTTTCTGCCGGAAGATGGCTGCAGCGACAGCTGGGATTAAACCCCCAACCCATTTTATTAGGCTAAATAGTGAGCATCATGAGGATTTAAAAGTTTGGCACACGCTCTTGGAAGCATACAATGGTCGATCATTCTGGATTTCTGGCCCAGTGAGTAATTTTGACTTGGAGTTAGCTACAGATGCGGCTGGGTCTACCGGGTTTGGGGCATTTTTTAAGGGACAATGGAGTGCAGGACCTTGGCCTAGGTAATGGGTGGAAGCTGGTTTGACTCGAAACATGGTGCTTTTGGAACTTTTTCCGGTGGTGCTGGCTATAGAGGGAGTCTATACCTGAAGATTAGGTTGAATTGTGACAACATGGGAGTGGTGCAGGTCATCAACCGCATCTCAGCGTTGTCACAGCCAGTAATAAGTTTTCTGCGTCACTTGGTGCTGCGATGCCTGCAATTTAACATCATTCTATATGCCGTTCATCTGCCGGGTGTTGAGAACACTCTGGCTGATGCCTTATCTCGGTTTCAGTGGGACAGGTGCAGAGAGTTGGCTCCGTTGGCAGAGAAGGTAGGGATTCCTTGCACAGGTTGGCTGTGGGAGATTGCCTTGGAGTCACTGCGGGATGGATCAGAAGGTCGGTGAGCGAATCCATATGGAATGCATACACCAATGTATGGCAGGAATGGTTGGTTTCAGTTCAGCAGTCGGGGGTGGTACAAGGGGATGTCGAGGTGAAACTGTTAGTTCTATACTTCATGTCGCGAAACATGGAACGCAGGAGGGGTGTCAATGTCTGCCATTGACAGGAAGTTAGCAGGTCTGGCTTTTTTCTTCAAGTTACAGGGCATGGCAGATTTCACAAAGGATTTTTGGGTACGTCAGGCGGTCTAGGGTTATAGGAAGGTGCATAGGCATAAGGACAGTGTCATTTGCTAACCTTCAGGCAATTTGTGGCCAGCTAGGATCATTGTGTACATTATAGTATTAGGTCTCTTTATTTCGAGTGGCGTTTTCGTTGATGTTCTTTGGGGCATTTTGTGTTGGGGAATTGGTAAGCCCTCCTAAGGGAGTAGCAGGTGAATTTATGGCCCGGAACGTGAATTGTATGGAGGAAAGGGTCTTGTTACGGCTTCGGAGATTGAAGACAGACCAAAAGGGAAAAGGAGTGAGTGTACAGGCAGTTCGACCAGACCTAGAAGGGCCAATCTTGATACACGGGGATGGGGCATATTGGTCGAAGTTTCAGTTTGTTGCAGTTTTTCGGAAAAGCCTTCGGGCAGCGGGTTTGGATGACGCATAATTCGCCTCGCACTCCTTCCGCAGAGGGGCGGCCACAGAGGCAGCCTGGTGTGGGTTGGATGAGGCGGCAGTGAAGAGAATTGGTAGGTGGGAATTGAAGAGATTTCGGACATGCAGTGGGGACGGAAAGTATTTAGACCCCCTTAAATTTTTCACTCTTTGTTATATTGCAGCCATTTGCTAAAATCATTTAAGTTCATTTTTTTCCTCATTAATGTACACACAGCACCCCATATTGACAGAAAAACACAGAATTGTTGACATTTTTGCAGATTTATTAAAAAAGAAAAACTGAAATATCACATGGTCCTAAGTATTCAGACCCTTTGCTGTGACACTCATATATTTAATTTAGGTGCTGTCCATTTCTTCTGATCATCCTTGAGATGGTTCTACACCTTCATTTGAGTCCAGCTGTGTTTGATTATACTGATTGGACTTGATTAGGAAGCCACACTCCTGTCTTTATAAGACCTTACAGCTCACAGTGCATGTCAGAGCAAATGAGAATCATGAGGTCAAAGGAACTGCCTGAAGAGCTAAGAGACAGAATTGTGGCAAGGCACATATCTGGCCAAGGTTACAAAAAAATTTCTGCTGCACTTAAGGTTCCTAAGAGCACAGTGGCTAAGCTCCAGAGATGGCCATCTGGCCAAACTGAGCTATCGGGGAAGAAGAGCCTTGGTGAGAGAGGTAAAGAAGAACCCAAAGATCACTGTGGCTACGCTCCAGAGATGCAGTCCTGAGATGGGAGAAAGTTGTAGAAAGTCAACCATCACAGCAGCCCTCCACCAGTTGGGGCTTTATGGCAGAGTGGCCCGATGGAAGCCTCTCCTCAGTGCAAGACACATGAAAGCCTGCATGGAGTTTGCTAAAAAACACCTGAAGGACTCCAAGATGGTGAGCAATAAGATTCTCTGGTTTGATGAGACCAAGATAGAACTTTCTAGCCTCAATTCTAAGCGGTATGTGTGGAGAAAGCCAGGCACTGCTCATCACCTGTCCAATACAGTCCCAACAGTGAAGCATGGTGGTGGCAGCTTCATGCTGTGGGGGTGTTTTTCACCTGCAGGGACAGGACGACTGGTTGCAATTGAGGGAAAGATGAATGCAGCCAAGTACAGGGATATCCTGGATGAAAACCTTCTCCAGAGTGCTCAGGACCTCAAACTGGACCGAAGGTTTACCTTCCAACAAGACAATGACCCTAAGCACACAGCTAAAATAACGAAGGAGTGGCTTCACAACAACTCCGTGACTGTTCTTGAATGGCCCAGCCAGAGCCTTGACTTAAACCCAATTGAGCATCCCAATTGAGAGACCTAAAAATGGCTGTCCACCAACGTTTACCATCCATCCTGACAGAAATGGAGAGGATCTGCAAGGAGGAATGGCAGAGGATCCCCAGATTCAGGTGTGAAAAACTTGCATCTTTCCCAAAAAGACTCATGGCTGTATTAGATCAAAAGGGTGCTTCTAGTAAATACTGAGCAAAGGGTCTAAATACTTAGGACCATGTGATAATTCAGTTTTTCTTTTTTAATAAATCTGCAAAAATGTCAACAATTCTGTGTTTTTCTGTCAATATGGGGTGCTGTGTGTACATTAATGAGGAAAAAAATGAACTTAAATGATCTTAGCAAATCGCTGCAATATAACAAAGTGTGAAAAATTTAAGGGGGTCTGAATACTTTCCATCACCACTGTACATTCAGCCGCATCTGTTGGCTGAGTAGGGGGGTATGCACAGGGTCAGATCTATCAGAGATCTGATTTTGGATTCGAAATCAGACTTCCTGAAACTCCGCACGGCTTTTCCGGACATGTTGTTGTTGTGGACCGACATTGTTGCTTGGCGCATGGCATCAGTAGCGAGGCTCAACAAGGCTTGCATAAAAGTTAGAAAGGTGGTGGGGAGATTGGTTTCCAGGAATGGGGGTATGGTCATCCGACACATTGAGTTGGAAAACAATGTTGGCCTGTATTTAAGTGGAGATGGGGTTCACCTCTCAGCAGTGGGGATTGACCTGTGGGGCTGGGTCTGCAAGATGAGATTCAGTGAGCCCTGCGGGTGTGGAGGGGCCTTAAAGGTTAAGGTGTTATCCTTGCGGGCTGTGGCGGTGTTTTTGAGCTTTGATGGTGTCAGAAAACATACAAGTGGAAGTGTTGGGGGTCTCATCGGTAGTATGTGTGTGCCCCTCTGGTGTATTCCAGTAGAAAAGTTAGCTGGAATACAGTAATGGTTGCACTGCGGGAAGGGGGTTGTCTCTGAGCTGGTGGTACCGCTGGAGGCCCATCAAGGAAAAAGGTCCTGCAGTGTAGTGGTGGAAGAAGTGTGAAGTTCGGGGTGTCATCAAAGACGTTATGTTTAAAAGTTTGAGTTACTGATATTTTGTTAATAAAATGCTGCTGTCGCCATTTATACTCCAAATTCAGGTGTGGTCTCATTAATTTAGAATGGTAAGAGGGTGTTGGTGGAGTATGAGTGGTTGGGCAGTCTAAGAAGGTTGGGACATAAGGACTACACTGGTAAAGTGTTTTTATCTTACCTGTATGTTTGTTGCTTACAGTTAACATTAAATAAAATCACGTTATGGTCACTGCTACCCAGATGCACTTTTATATGAATATTTATAATAAGCTCTGCATGGTTTGAGATTACCAGGTCACACAGACTGCTTTGGTCACCCCTAGTACATCTCTCCCAGCACTCTGCTGGATTACCTTAGGTGCATCCAAAGTCCATATGTCCTTTTCAGTCCATGACCTTGCTGCAAACTGGCTTTTAACCTGTGTCTCCCCACTGCTCTGGGTAACACACTGCAGCAAGTCCATTTTCATATGTAGTGTGGATCTCCCTGCTGGACACACTTCCATTTCACTGGGATCAGTCACATAAACTACATCAGTCTTACCGGATCCTGTAGCTGGCGTTAAAGCTTTCATTTGAGTGTGCTATCTGTTATCTGTGGCACAGGCTGATTCACCCATGCGGTGCCACTCCAGCACCCTCTGCAAAAAAAATAGGCTCCCGGCTGCTAGGGGTAACTGCAGCTGTGTACTTCTTAGGAACATGCTGGCTTTTCTCCATTACCATGGGATACAGCTCTCAGTCACATGCTTTTTGCTGGCTACTCCGGATTATTTGATCCCTCTCTCTGGGATGCCACAGGTAACATTCTTTGGCAGGGGAGTTCCAGAATTCATCAACCTCCCGTCTAGCTTGGTTACTTCGCAAACCTTTCTGTGACAAGGGGCACTGGGCAACAGCATGTCACCATTCTCTACAACACATGCAGCACAGAGGCCTCCTTGCCCCATGCTATGGCACCTTTGGGTTCAGGTTGCCAGGAACAATGTCCTTCACTTCTGTTTTAGCTGGGGGTGAGACAACCAATTTACACCAGTCCACAGCTGATTCATACATTGATTAATTTTCTGGCTTGGCTGGAGCATGTGGGGAAATACCCTGCAGCCATAGTAGCCTTTTCTCTCTCCTCAGCAAGGATTGCCTGATGGGCACTGATAGGCAGTACTGATGGGCACTGATAGGTGGCACTGATGGGCACTGTTGGGACTGCACTGATAATCAGGACACTGATTATCAGTGCCCTGATTATCAGTGTACATGTCCCTTTTAGAGGAGCTGGTTATCAGCTCTTTTCTCCTCTCCTCATGCTGTTAACATGAGTAAAAGTGTGCCGATACCCAGCTTCTGTTGACATCTGTGATCAGCTGTGATTGGACACAGCTGATCACATGATAAAGAGCTACTGATTGGCTCTATACTTCAATTTGTGTTCAGCAGTGTCCTCAGGACAAGAGTAAGATAATGGAGTAGTGACTGTTGGTTTTAGCTGTTAGTAAGTCGTTTGTGACTTTTAGGAGAGTAGCTTCTGTGGAGTGTTGTGGGCGAAATCCAAACTGAATGGGATCAATAGGTTATTCTCAATGAGGCGGCAGCCCAAACAGTTGTAGACTAGACGTTCAAGGAGATGGAGACAAAAGAGAGTAAGGAGATTGTTGATTAGGTTGTTAAGATTGGTGGGGTCCAGTGAGGTTTTTTTTTAGTTATGGGGCTGTTTATTGCATGTTTTAGAGGGTTGGGGAAGATGCCAATATAGAGGGAGAGATTGACGATATGAGTTAAAGATTGTAGGAAAGAGACAGAGGGTGACCTTAGTATATGTGAGGGAACAGAGTTTAGGAGCTGCGTTAAACAAGGAAAGTATTGATTGTGCAGTTGTACAAGGAGTGTAAGGTGCTGGAGAGTGAAGTCTTGCTGGGACTTAGTCTTATACCACAGATATATGTGAGGGAACAGAGTTTAGGAGCTGCGTTAAACAAGGGAAGTATTGATTGTGCAGTTGTACAAGGAGTGTAAGGTGCTGGAGAGTGAAGTCTTGCTGGGACTTAGTCTTATGCCACAGATACTCAAGGGCGCGGCAACGTTTTTTGAGGATTTTGGTATTGTCTGGTTGCGAGGTTTGTAGCGGTCGAGGCCTTATTCAGTGTGTAGTGAGGGGGGGCCAATGTGTCCAGGGTGGATGACAGTGAACTGTTGTAGACAGAAGTGACCAGGTAAGATTAATAGGGATGTTGAAGTCACCAGGAATGATTGTGAGAATTTCAGGAGAAATAAAGTAGGGTAGCCAGGCAGAGAAGTCATCAAGGAAGCTTGATACCAGTCCAGGGGGCCAATAGATCAAAGCAATTCTCAAAGAAACTGGAAAGAATAGACAGATACAGTGAGCTTCAAATGAGGAGAGGGACAGAGAGGGGTGAATGAAGGACCTAAAAAGTGCTTCCAACTTCACCTTCTTTACATCCACTAGGCCTGGAAGAGCGAATCCAGAGGAGGCCACCTTGGGAGAGGGCAGCAGGAAAGGGAAAGTCAGATTCTCAAAGCCAGGTCTCAGTAATTGCAAGTAGATTAAAGGAGTTTGTGATAAAAAGGTCATGGACAGAGCTGCATAGTTATATAGTTAGTCAGGATGAAAAAAGACACAAGTCAATCCAGTTCAACCATAAAAAAAAAAACAAAAAAAAAAAAAACATTGTACAATCCAATATACCCGATACTATACCCACAGTTGATCCAGAGGAAGGCAAAAAACCCCAGCAGAGCATGCTCCAATTTTCTACAGCAGGGGAAAAATTTCCTTCCTGATCCCCCAAGAGGCAATCGGATTTTCCCTGGATCAACTTTACCTATAAATGTCAGTACCCAGTTATATTATGTACATTTAGGAAAGTATCCAGGCCTTTCTTAAAGCAATCTACTGAGCTGGCCAGAACCACCTCTGGAGGGAGTCTATTCCACATTTTCACAGCTCTTACTTTGAAGAAACCTTTCCGTATTTGGAGATGAAATCTCTTTTCCTCCAGTAGTAAAGAGTGCCCCCTTGTCCTCTGTGTTGACCGTAAAGTGAATAACTCAACACCAAGTTCACTATATGGACCCCTTATATATTTCAACATGTTGATCATATCCCCCTTATTCTCCTCTTCTCAAGAGTGAACAAATTTAGTTCCTCCAATCTTTCCTCATAGCTGAGCTCCCCCATGCCTCTTATCAGTTTGGTTGCCCTTCTCTGCACTTTCTCCAGGTCCCCGAGAACTGGTGCCCAAAACTGAACTGTATATTCCAAATGAGGTCTTACTAATGATTTGAACAGGGGAAAAATTATATCTCTCTCTCTGGAGTCCATACCTCTCTTAATAAAAGAAAGGACTTTGCTCGCTTTGGAAACCGCAGCTTGGCATTGCATGCTATTATTGAGCTCATGATCTACCAAAACCCCCAGATCCTTCTCCACTACGGAGTTGAGTTTGTTACAGACAGAGCAGGCATTCCAAAGGGCACAGGAAAAGGGGATGCTGGTTCTAGGAAGAAGAGGAATAGAAACCAGATTGTGTAGATTAGAGCCGCTGTTATAGGATAGGGGGTGCCTGGTGTGTTGGTCATAGGTAAATGATGGCGGTCCAGGATTTGGGGAAATATCTCCAGGAGTTAGGAGAAGCAGAAGGATGAGAGAGGTAATATAGAAGTATGCTTTATATGGGAGAACACGTCCCAATGTCCTGGAGGTTTTTTTAGTATGTGGGTTTAGAAGTAGCAGGAGTTGATGAGTGCAGTAATAAGGTGAAGACAGGAGTGAGGGTGATATATATAAACTGTGGGGTGGAGAAGAGGCGTGAAGGAGAGGGGGTTTGAGGGTAGAGGATACAACTGTGAGAAGGAGAAGTAGGAAGTGCAGGTTACAGAGTGGTGAGATTAAGAAGCAGCCTGGGTGAGAGATGAAAAAGCGGGGTAGGGAAACAGGTCACCTGCAGTCTGATTTGCAGTAGTCTGCTGTGGATACTCGCTTTGTGCATTCACTGTAGTGCAGAACCAAAGTGCAATACTTTATCCAAGATGATAGTTGCCAATGCTATGCTATCCCTGCCTGTGCGCCCCCTAGTGAAGGCCTAAATGTATACTGAGTTGGGTGGGGGTATTGCCAATTAATCAGTTAGGATTGCATAGGAGAAATACATGGATAGAGTGTAAACCGGTTATCGAGTCAGGGTCTGGAAGGGATGCGTAAACTCTGTTGTGGATTTTTTGGAGTTCACGTTGCAGTGACTGCACATACCCCGTCGGCTGAGAATGTAAAGATGACAGCTGGTGAGGAAAGTATAACCCTGTTTTTGGTTGACTTCCAAACAAAACCTCATATGTAGATAACCCGTGAGGTCGTCTAGGCGCATTTCTGATGGAGTGAAGAGCTATGGAGAGCTATGGGGAGACATTCGGGCCAAGGTTTCCTAGTATCGGTTATTATTTTTGAGATTTTGTTTTTAAGGATTCCTTTAAACTTTCAACCTTACCACTACTTTGGGGATGATAAGGGGTGTGTAATCCCTGATTGATATGGAGGGCTTTACACACTTCTGTAAATATCTGACCAGTGAAGTTGGGAACCTCGATCCGACTCAATAGTTTCAGGTAGGCCCCAGCGACACACCGTTTCGGACAGAATCTTCTTGGATGTGGTGGTGGCGTTGGCTTTCTGAACCGGCTAACCTGAAAACATATCTACACAGACCAAGATCTGTTCGTACGGCCAACTTCTAGGCAACGTAATGTAGTCTATCTGGATGCGCTGAAATAGATATTCTGGTTGGGGGAATGTCATTTGGGTACTAGTACCATCCTAACTGGGTTGTGCAATGCGCAAACCAGGCAGGCTGCTGCAAAATTAGCAGCTGCGGTAGTATATCCAGGGTTGATCCAATGCTCATCCACCTGCACACACATAACCATCTTTGACTGATGCCCTGGATAATGAGCCGAATAGGCCATCACTGGAAAAAGCGATCTTGGCAGACACCATTTATTACCAAGACCCCAGTCATCTGGACCTCTGGTTGCCCCTAGTGCTGTCCATCTCCTCTTTCCCTGTAATTATGCTTGTGACTGTAGTCTCTTAAATTCTTCCAGAGACACATCAGGGGAGATGGCTAGCATCAGGGCTTCCCTAGGAGGGTTCAGAGCACCTTCCTTAGCTGCTCTATCTGCCAAAATCAAAGTCCTATCAGTCGTGTGAGCCTTAACTTTTAGGATGGCTATCTCACGCGGCAAGTTGAAAGCAACGAATAACCTTTTAATTAACTGTGCATATTTCACGGGCTTCCCTGAACTAGTCAGAAACCCTCTTGCTTTTGCTTTCCAGATAGGACTGAAATCATGAGCTATCCCAAAAGCGTACCTGGAATCTGTGTAGATATTGTTCCTTTTACTTTCTTGGGTCTCACAAGCTCTTGCCAGTTCCCACAGCTCGGTTGGGGGGGGGGGGGGTGCACATGTCTCACCCACTTGAGGCATGTACACTGCCCAGCCACATTCATACACTTCCACTGTCTTGGTCAGCATGGAGCCTATTCAATACTGCTCAGAGTAACCAGCATCCAGTAAGATCATTCTACTTGTTCCTACAGGCTTGAGAAGATCTGTGGGGACATTGCTACTGCTGATGTCAATATATGGTACGAGTATAAGGATATATAAGTGTGGCGCTAGGCTGATTACTGATATCTAGGTAAAGTATATCGTGAAATAACAGTGATTCAATCTAAATATACAAATCATAAAAGTAATAACCTCAATCAAAAATAACATATATAACATATGCCTAATATACTGAATGAAATCATATATAAACAATCATGTGTGAAAAAAAGTCCATGAAATTTCTGAGAAGTCCACAGTGTATAGTGGAGGGAGAAAAAATCCAAATCACCACAATGGTATATCACATATGACATGTGCTTATTAAACTAAAAATAATAATACATCTTGCATATGAAAATCCGTGAAAATTCCACACAGTCCACAATATATAGTG
Organism: Lithobates clamitans; assembly: GCA_037952925.1. Lineage (NCBI taxonomy): Eukaryota > Metazoa > Chordata > Amphibia > Anura > Ranidae > Lithobates > Lithobates clamitans. Next base: position 6,209,472 of record JBBGZY010000700.1, on the reverse strand, counting down.
AAAAGAGAGAGAATCCAATTCACCACGATGGTTTTAGAGTGCGATGGATGTAGAAAACGTCAGTGCAATGAGACCCCCACCAAAGCAGATATGAGCTTACCAGATGGTTTGAACTCAAAAGAACATATGTTCTGTGAGTCAAACAAGCTTGTGTATTAAGCTGGCAACCGGGATGGAATCTTGGGGATGCTTTTACGGGTAAAACCCGGGATATCACGACCCTTACAGGAACATTAGGATTCATTAATAAACGCATTAATGTCCCAATCGATGTTCGACGCTGAATGGCATACCGTTTAAGAGATGTGTGATTGAATTTTCAGGAAGTCAGCTCTGTTATTCAAAAAAATGCAGCCGTTTAAGAGATGTGTGATTAAATTTTCAGGAAGTCAGCTCTGTTATTCAAAAAATGCAGCTCCTCTGGAGTATTGTGAGTGTGCATAGAATGAAACTACAGAATATTTAGGGCGGTTCAGTAGTTGGATTAAGTCCCCCATCAGGTGCGTCTCTACAGCAATATGCAGCACTTACATCCCACCATCCACCTTTTTTTTGGTACGAGTATACCAACAAGGCAGATATAAATGTCCTCTTATAAAAGCAGATATGTATCCGAAAGGGATAACATAGCCACAACAGAGATATAATATGTTTCTCTCGTTATGCGGACTTCGCTTCTCTAATGTGCATAGACATTTGAAGGCAAGAACGCATTGCGCTTGAAAGTTACAAACCGGCAAACGCCCACACACACAGAGAACACGTCTCCAAGCCCATGAGAAGGTTTTCATACTGACGGTTTTACCGCTGGTCCTGATTCAACCCAAGTGTGCTCTGCTAGAGCGCTTCTCAGTTAAATCTGACACAAGGAAACAGATGAAAAGCTATAAAACACACATCCTAGAATAAAATGTCCACATGAGTTCATATAATAAAATTTCCACAACAGTTTAGACAATAATGTTGCGTACACACGGTCGGACTTTTCGGCTACAAAAGTCCGACGGACGCCGACGGACTAAAGCTGGCTGACAATCCGATCGTGTGTGGGCTTCCCCGGACTTTCAGCGGACTTTTGCAGCCTCAAATCTGACGGACTTTAGATTTGAAACATGCTTCAAATCTTTACGTCGTAACTACGCCGGACCCAGAAATCCGCTCGTCTGTGTGCTAGTCCGACGGACAAAAACCCACGCTAGGGCAGCTATTGGCTACTGGCTATCAACTTCCTTATTTTAGTCCGGTGTACGTCATCACGTACAAATCCGTCGGACTTTTGTGTGTTCGTATGTAGGCAAGTCCGTTCGTAAGAAAGTCTGCCGCAAGTCCGCCGCAAGTCCGCCGCAAGTCCGCCAAAAGTCTGCCAAAAGTCCGTCGAAAGTCTGTCGGACAGGCTGTCGGACTTTTGTAGCCGAAAAGTCCGGCCGTGTGTACGCGGCATAAGAAAGCAAAATAAACAGGTAAAGATTTTGAAAACAGCAAAGATTATTACCATTAACCACTTCAGTCCTGAAAGGATTTACCCCCTTCCTGATCAGAGCACTTTTTGCGATACGGCACTGCATCGCTTTAACTGACAATTGCACGGTCGTGCGACGTTGCATCCAAACAAAATAGAACTCCTTTTTTTCCCACAAGTAGAGCTTTATTTTGGTGGTATTTGATCACCTCTGCGGTTTTTATTTCTTGCGCTATAAACAAAAAAAGAGTGTCAATTTTGAAAAAAAGCAATATTTTATAAATATATAAAATATAATATATATAAAAAAATATATATTATATATATAATATATATAAAATAAATAGCCCCCAAAAATATATAAAAAACTAATTTCTTTCTCAGTTTAGACCGATTTGTATTCTTCCACATATTTTTGGTAAAAAAATCGCAATAAGCGTATATTGATTGGTTTGTGCAAAAGTTATAGCGTCTACAAAATAGGGGATAGATTTATGGCATTTTCATTATTAATATTTTTTATTAGTAATGGCGGCGATCTGCAATTTTTATCATGACTGCGACATTATGGTGGACACATCGGACACTTTTGACACTATTTTGGGACCATTGTCATTTATATAGCGATCAGTGCTATAAAAATGCACTGATTACTATGTAAATGACACTGGCAGGGAAGGGGTTAAACACTAGGGGGGATCAAGGGCTTAAATGTGTCCTAGGGAGTGATTCTAACTGTAGGGGGGTCTGTCTCACTAGAACATAACAGAGATCACTGCTCCCAATGACAGGGAGCAGTAGATCTCTGGCATGTTGCTAGGCAGTACAGGGAAATGACTTGTTTACATCTCCCCATACTGCCACTCCGTGACACGATCGCTGACCCCCGGCGGACATCGAGTCCGTGGAACCCGCGGGCACGCTCATGGCACATGCGGCAGGCACGCGTGCCCTCTATGCAGCGATTTAAAGGGGACGTACCTGTACACCCATTTGCCCAGCCGTGCCATTATGCCGACGTATATCGTCATGTGCTGGTCGGCAAGGGGTTAAGCACATTGAAAACAATGAAACAGTTGCAGTTAGAGGTGGATTTTGAAAGCAGCATAGATTATTACCATTAAGCATTGAAAACAATGAATCAGTTGCAGTTGCAGTTAGAGGTGGATTTTGAAGTCTGTGGGGGGGTCATGTCAGCACCAGTATCTTGACTTCCAGTTCCAGCGCCATATGAGCAGCAGGGCTTAGCCACGGTTCAGAGAAAACACCATATAAGATCAGCCTGAAAAGCCAGAGGACAACCCCTGCCTTGCGATCTTTCAGCTTCCTGATAGTGCTGGTCTATTTGCTGGTCCTGTGCAGTGCATTTGTCTTGGAGCAGGGAAATATGGGGGAGAGCCTCGTCAAACCATTGCTCCAGGGTCTCCACTCTACCCCCCCAAGTGTGTAGTATCTGCTTTCAGTTGTGCAGTGGCCTCAGTGAAGGCCTTCTCCGCCCTGGCTGTAAAGCGCTCTAGGTCCTCTCTAGTGGGAAGTGACCAGATATGGCGTTTAATGTCCCCATCTCCTGTCAGGTCTGAAGGTCTGAGTTGCGGTCCTGTGAGGTAGTGGAGCCCGGGGAGGCAGGGGCAGAATCACTCACCGACAGAGGTGATGGGATCGGAGGTGCTGCCAGCTTAGGGAGTGGGGCTGCATGGTGCTGCGAGGTCTCCCGCTCCGGCGCCATCTTGGAACTTCCGTTCCCGGTCCGCCGGGTCTCAGGGAAGAAGTTTGTGAGCAAGCCCTGTCTCGCCCGATCTGTCCTCGGCGGTTGGCAGGAAGTCTGCTTGTGCTGGGACATGACTGGAGCTGAAAAGAGCTGAAATCATCCCGGGAAAGCTGATTAGAGGTGCGGTTGGAGCGGAGCTGAGGAGCACGCATGCTCACACCTCCATAGCTTGGCCATGCCCCCAATTAAAGTGGTTTAAAGGCTATGCATTAAAATAAAAAGCCTTCTGTGTGTGTAGCAGCCCCCTTCAGCCCCCCTAATACTTACCTGAGCCCGATATTCATCCAGCGATGTTGCACAAGAGGCTCGGCTGTTCGGGACTTTCCTTCCTCATTGGCTGAAACATCAGCAAAGCAGCATTAGCTCCCGCTGCTGTCAATCAAAGTAAGCAAGCCAATGAGGAGAGAGTTGGGGCGGGATCGGGCAGTGGCTTTGTGTCCGAATTTACACAAGGAGCTGTGACACGGCTCAGGCGTCCCCCCCCATAGAAAGCTTCTTGCTGTGGGAGCATTCAACAGGAGGGAGGGGCCAGGAACGCAGAAGAGGTACCCAAGAAGAGGAGGATCTGGGCTGCTCTGTGCAATACCCCTGTACAGAGCAGGTAAGCATAAAATGTTTGTTATTTTTAACAAAAAAAAGAGACTTTAGTATCACTTTAAAGAAACCTTACCCCCATGAGGGTTCTGTTACATCCCTGCATGGCAGAAAGTGTCACAGACATTTCTTAAAGTAGTATTAAACCCAAAAGCAGACATTTATTATATTGCAGCTTACCAATTCAGAGATGTGGCGGCTGCATTTGTTTTGCTTTTTAGGCTTTTCTTTCTTTTATTTTCATCTAGTGATTTGGTCAGTTAATCTGTTGTTGGTACAAACCACTTAACGTTGACAGAGGAGCTTACAATGATCAGCTTTTATTTGTTTATGTAAAACCTTTATTCCAAAATGAGCAAAACTGTTGTTGTAACAGCTTAAAACGCATTAGCTGAAGTTTGTTTTCTATTTGTTATGCCGCGTACACACGGTCGGACTTACCGGCAGGAAAAGTCCGACGGAATTTTTTCATCGGATATTCCGATCGTGTGTGGGCCTCATCGGACTTTTTTTTTTGAAAATTCTGACGGACCTAGAAATAGAACATGTTTTAAATCTCTCAGACGGAATCAATCCGTATCGGGAAAAACGCTCGTCTGTATGCTATTCCGATGGACCAAAAATGACGCATGCTCTGAAGCAAGTACGAGACGGAAGCGCTCGGTGTTGTAAAACTAGCGTTCGTATTGGAGCTAGCACATTCCTCACGCTGCTAATTCTGTAACCTTTAATGCAGCGCATTCTTTTCTTCTGTATAATGCTAGAAGAATGAAGTTGTTTTGCTGCTCATATTCACCCAGAGTTCTCACAAACTGATTTCTTCATTATTTATCCTCATCTCATGAATGATATTTTTTTTTTTAAAAGCCCGATCTCCATAATAATGTTTACAATTATTTTTTATACTCATCTTTTATAATTTTTTATCTCTTCAAGATTTATTTTACGATTACTAAAAAATTATTTTCTAGTGTTCTCCATATAATTTTATTTTTTTGAGTGTCAAGTTACCACAATAACATTATTATGTTGTATTTTTTCTTAACCTTAAGGAGGCCAGTGTCCCTTGTTAATTTGACATAGTCTTTTTGAAATGTACCTGCCTACTCACAAACAAACTGTCCTTTTTGAAGAAAAACACATAGGAAAGTATTTTGTGAAAATAAAATATCCATTTATTCTGGGTAACAAAATAAAGAGGAAGGCAATGCTGGAGAAACTTTTGGAATTTGTGAAGCCTTTTGGCCCCCAGGGCACACATCAAGTCTGTGGAAAAGAAAATTGGAATCTTGAGGAGTCCATATAATAGGTAGCACAATCTGGTCCAGGAATCCCAGAGATCAGGACCAGCAGCAGATGACATATCTGTCCCCAGGCTGTGGTACTACAACAGCCTGCATCTTCTGTCAGACCAGACTGAACCCAGGCCATGACTTTCTTCTCTTCGCTGCAGGCTTTTCTCCACGCTGCCCTGCAGCCTTTCCTGCAGCCTTCCTTGAAGGCTGTGGCTTTGGTGGTGTGGCAGGAGGAGGAGGAGGGGGAGGAGGAGGATGGGCTTTCTCATATATGTGGCTGTTCTCAGTCAGCTGGCCCCTCAACCCCTTCTGAAGGGCCTCAGAAAATATTCCCTCACAGAGGAGGTGTTGGCCCTTCTCCAATTCCAGCAACCTGGTGAATAGATAGCAGCCATAGGCCTCTTGAGCGTTGGGGGGATCCTGAGGAAATCGCTGGCTTCCCTAATGAGGCCCAGTGCTGCCTCCTCTGTCATTGTCCCCTTCCTGGACCTTTTGGTGGTAAGGCGGAGGGGAGGCACCTGGGATTGGGTGAGGCTTCTACTGGGCCCAGCCACCTCCTGGCTGCCACTGAGCACGGCCTCCTCCTGGCTGCCACTGGGCACAGGCTCCTCCTGGCTGACGCTTTCCAGACCCTCCTCCTGGCTGAGCTCATCCTGTATATAAAAAAGGGACATAGTTGTAGTTTTTGCTTCATCAATCACACACAATGTTTAGCTCATGACTTGCAAATTGAATGTTAATAAATAGAAAACACTATTATTCTGACCCCAGCATTTTTCAAGTTGGTCACCAACATTTTTGGCCACTACTGTCTAGTCATATGTATACATCATTTTTGGTATAAAATCATTGATTTGTAAGCATTTTAACATCTAGTTAATATCATTAAAATTATGACAATAAATATGTCTAAAACTAATATACCTGGCTCCAGCTGGGCGCATCCACTTCTTCCAGGATGGAAGGCCCAGGTTGTTCCTGGGAAGCCTCTGCTGGGGTGGAGGGAAGGGTGGAGGAAAGGGTCGAAAGAGATTTCCTGGCTTCAGTCTGGTCATCCAGAAACCTCCAGTTTGTTGAAGTACCACAGCTTGGGGACATACACATCATCTGCTGATGCTCCTGATCTGAGGGAAGCCTGGATATTATTCTGCTCCTTCTTATACATGTTCCTCAAGATCCCAATTTTATTTTCCAAAAACTTCATGTTTGCTTCGGGGACCTGAGTCTTGACAAATACCAGAAGTTTCTCCAGCGTTGCCTTCCTTGTACTTATCAATAAAACTGGACAGAATTTTGTGGTCCTTAAACTGATTCATTTTTTCTGTAAACCAATACACAAGACAAAAACACTAATGTCAGCCTAAACTCTCATAATCTTATCCCAATATAGGCCTCAATCTTGAAGCAGTATAGGCCACTGTGATGAGCCAAGTTCAAATTTCTCCTTCATTTAGGACGCTCGCCACTTCCGTTTGACCTTCCTACACACACACAGATCAGACGTACAATGCCTGCTAGCTTGATATAGACTAGGCATGCGTGAAACTCCACCCACGTCGTCTGCCCCTGGCGTTATTTTTCTCGATTATTCCCTGCCCCTTCTCTCTTCGGTGCGCAGTAGGAGCAACATGGCGGAGACACAGGTGTTTGGCAATTTGTCATCTAGTGAGGAGGAAAGCCCAGAGCCCCGGATCCAGGAGGAGGAGATTTAAGTTCACAAACATGGCCTTTGATGAAATGGTGGAGATGGTGGAGATCTTGCGCAGGGAGGATTATGATGGGAAACATGGTCCGTACACCCATCCCAATTTGCAAAAGGACCAAATCATGACTACAGTTGTGAATACTCTGGAGCACAAGTTTGGGGTACAACGGTCAAAAGACCAAATAGGGAGGGCTGGTCTGACATTAAACTGAGGGAGCCGGATCAGTATCGCAAAATAAAGAAGGTGCTTCAGAAAAGTAAGTACTTGTCGTGTGTTCCTATTATGATTATTAACCTGCATGCTGCTTCATGTGCTTTTCTTTACTGTTGTACAGTTTTAAATGGCTACTTTCATGTTCGTGGGCACAGTAATCATTCGTGGGAAACATCTTTCATAGGAAACATTGATCGTTTGCCAAAAAATACGATGTATTTAGCTGATACAGGGTTATAACTACATTTTGGTCATGTTAATTTGTCTTATTAAAAGAAGTTTTGGACAGTGTTGTCTAGATGTCTTTGAAATTTGAATGAATTGCAAACTTAATTCAGTGGAATGTAAGGAGAGGACACTCAGCAGCTGTTTACACATCTGGACTCAGGAGCACTAGTGTGGGACACCAGAGCACATTTTTTAGGGTAATCCACACAGGTGCTCCAGTGGATACTTATGGTGTCTCCATCTGTGAAACTTGGCCAAAAAAAGGAAGTATTCCAGGTGGTTAAAAGGGAATTTTAATCATGTCTTCAACTTGGATCTCTTCCCAAACAGCCAATTGAACACTACTTCAAAGCAATGTTTCATATTCCTATTTCTGGACTCAAATATCTGTGTGCTAAGTATACCTTTGTTTCATTCTCATAGGGGAGAAAAGACCCAGACATTTTTGACACTATAATGTCTGATATTGCCTTCAGTTTTTATACGTTGAACTTTGTAAGTTCCAGAATTGTGTATGTTATGTTTTAAAACATGCCTGTGTTTTTATAAAAAATAAATTTTATAAAATTTTATAAACGCACATGTGAATGTGCACAGAGTAAAAATTTTGAAAAACAACAATGTGTGGCTTCTTCTTTCAATTCTCAATACCAGTTTTGTAAGTAATTTTGTGTTTACAGTGACAACGGGGCTTATTTACTAAAGGAAAATCCACTTGGCACTACAAGTGCAATAGGAGAACCTAGGAGACGGCCAAAAAGTAAAGCAAGCAATAAAGAAATTTCAAGATTTTATCTGATCATTTTTTTATTAATAAAATTAGACATTGTCTGGAATTGCAATGGCCCCCCTACCCATAAAATAATTTACATATTTCTCCCAAACTTCACGGGCGCTTCGGGGGGCCAAGCCAGTACGGCCAGTATCCAGGCCCATCACAGGATTATCTGTAATATGTCCGGCCTCAGGCCCAACTAAGGCTAAATAATTAGTAGTGAAATTTTTTCTTAAATAATTGTGCAGGATGCAGCATTGTAGTATGATATGATTGAGTTTGTAGTCCGCCATATGGATTGCTGTCAGAAACAGGCGGAACTGACTGGCCATTATCCTGAAGGCATTCTCAACAACTCTTCTGGCTCTGGCCAGCCGGTAGTTAAAAACCCTCCTCTCTGGGGTGAGGGTCCTTTGGGGGAATGGCCTCATCTGGTGCTCACCCAGACTGAAGACTTCATCTATAATAAATACGAAGGGGTGTCCTTCCACGTTATCTGCATCAGGTGGCAATGCCAGGCCACCACTCTGGAGACGCTGGTAAAACTGCGTCTGGGCAAAGACTCCTCCATCCGACATCTGGCCATTCTTCCCCATGTCCACACACAGGAATTTATATTGTGCCGACACCACGCCATTAACACTACACTATTAAACCCCTTATAGTTATAACAGTAAGACCCCGAATGGGGTGGTGGCACAATGTGGACATGCTTGCCATCTATAGCCCCTCCACAGTTGGGAAAGTCCCAACTGTCAGCAAAATTGGAGGCCACAGTCTGCCATTCCTGTGGCGTTGAAGGAAACTGTGGAATCAAGCAAGAAAAAAAAATAAGTACTTTTGCACATAACATTGCAAGCAGATTACACAAAAAACATTATTGCACAACATCAGTATAACATTTATTTTAAGGAGTATTTAAAGACAAAAATATAAGGCCCACTTATCAGATTCCTCACCCCCTCTGATGGTCCATTGATAAAATTGTATGGGGGAAGGGTTTGAGGTGACTTTGGAAGCCCCAAAAAAATGAATTCAAGGACACACATAACATTTGGACACATTTTAGGGGGGTTGAGGGAGGGTTAAAAATGAATTTAAGGACACACATAACATTTGGACACATTTTAGGGGGGTGGGGGAGGGTTATAAATGAATTTAAGGACACACGTAACATTTGGACACATTTTAGGGGTGTTTCGGGGAAAGCAGTACAATGGAGCTGACAATATACATTGTTAGGGGACTAGGCTATAGGAGTATATGGGCCCAGGATAGCATGCTGGGGTAGGTTAGTGAAGGCAAATATGCATGTAGGCCAAAAAAGGAGCATTAAAAGCTTCCAGCATGCATGAGGATAAAGGGGACATTCACAGCATATTCCAATCATGGTAATTAGGGAATGATGAAATAAATACATTAGCAAACATTAAATACATATAATGTGATGTTAAAGGAGAAAACATACCTTAATATAGTCTTTCTGCAGGACCTGAATGATGGCAGAACAGGTCTCCGGAATAATGATCCCCAGAGTCGGGGGGGAGATGCCTGTTGAGAACTTGAGGTCCTGTAGGCTTCTCCCAGTCGCCAAGTACCGCAAGGTGGTGACTAGCCTCTGCTCTGGAGTGATGGCTTGCCGCATGCAGGTATCCTGCCTGCTGATATAAGGGGTCAGCAAAGCCAGCAGGTGATGAAAAATGGGGGCTGTCATCCTGAGATAATTCCTGAAATCATCAGGATTATTCTCACGGATCTCATGAAGCAAAGGCATGTGCGAGAATTGGTCACACTGGAGTAACCAATTCTTGGTCAATGAACTCCTCCCCACCCTGTTCATGGACTGGGCTTGGGTCAAAGAATGAAACCCAAAACCAAGCCCCCACACAGCACGAACTCTACGACGAGCAGGTACACGCAACATGGCTTCAAAATGGTTGGCTGGTCAGAGCGAATTTTAACAGAACGCACTGAAGAACAGCAAGGCCTGTGAAGAGCGAGTTGAAAATCAGCAACGAGCGGACCAGAACGCACTGACAAACCAGATACGAGCTGACTACATGCACTGAAAACCAGATAAAAACCCACAAGCACAAACTGAACAGCAGTAAAACGATCTGAAAAAGCTGGAGTCTGAAAAGAGTGAATCGTCTCTAACCAAACTTCTACTAACACGTGGCAAACACGAGAATAGCAGAAGGAGCCCAAAGGGTGGCGCAGTGGCTATTGCACTTCCTTTTTCCAGTCCCGTCATACGTGCTGTATGTCACCGCGTTCTGGAAGGTCGGACTTTGGTGTGATCATGTGTAGGCAAGACAGTTTCAGTGGAACTCCGTCAGAACTCCGTCGGAAAAACCTTTGGAGTTTATTCCAACGGGAAAACTGCTCGTGTTTACGCGGCATAAGTGTATTTAAACATGTAAGTGCATTTAACACCCCCCTCCAACCAGACTGACAATTCTACTGTTCAAAGGTATGTAAAACCAATAGTTCCGCGCTTAGGTAAAAAAAGGAACTGCAGCCCCCCAGCGCAGAATCGCACCAATGTGCAATTCCAAAAAGATTAGAGTCAGAAAACAAGGGTGATTGGCGCTGTTCCACTAAGATCAAACAGACTAGTGTGGTATATCAAGTGAACTGTGACACAAACCACGCATAAATAACAGTGTGTAAGATGAAGGCAAATTAAACATGTGCAACACCTGCCCTCATGAAAAAGTGCAGCGTGTATTCACTCCTTAGTGAACCAAAAATAAATCAAGATCTGGGTGAATCAAAAAAATAAATAAATTATTATTGTGAATGGAAAAGGATTCCCAAGCAAACTATCAGAAAATCCTTGAATCATAGGTTCATCGTAATAAACATCAATGTGCATTTAAAAATGTAATCTATAATCACAAATGTAGATGAGAAAATTAAATTAAATAAAAATGAAAATAAAAAATAGCGTCCACAAAAAAAGTGTCCCACAAACTATAAGTAAATTATAAAATGAAAAGGGGCCTTAGGTGCAAAATTCTTCATACGGTGCAAATCGTGAATCTTTTAAATCCTAGCAATGATCTTAATGCCGTGAAGTCCTCCTGTCATCCAAAACGCCCCCCAATGTGCCCTCACTCACCGAAGGAGGACACCCCTGCAGGGGTATCAGGCCTGTCAGCTGTATCTCGCAGCTATGGTCCTTGGTAGGGGCTCCTATTCGGATCTCCACTCTCGGTGTCCAGGCTGGCTCCAATCAATCTCCACAAGCACATCCATATGAAATGAAAATGAATCCCATCGCGTAATTCCGTAAAAATATTAAGGCTTTATTGAATATCTAAAATCGGATTAACAATGTCCCGCTGTCTGGTACACAGTCAGACTAAATGGGAGAAGACAGTGCGGTGTGGCGTGCGTTCCACCGCTCGTTCCACTCCCGGAAGCAAAAGCAATCAGACAAGACGTATGCGTATCACTTGGCCACGCCTCTCACGCGTGGCCAAGTGATACGCATACGTCTTGTCTGATTGCTTTTGCTTCCGGGAGTGGAACGAGCGGTGGAACGCACGCCACACCGCACTGTCTTCTCCCATTTAGTCTGACTGTGTACCAGACAGCGGGACATTGTTAATCCGATTTTAGATATTCAATAAAGCCTTAATATTTTTACGGAATTACGCGATGGGATTCATTTTCATTTCATATGGATGTGCTTGTGGAGATTGATTGGAGCCAGCCTGGACACCGAGAGTGGAGATCCGAATAGGAGCCCCTACCAAGGACCATAGCTGCGAGATACAGCTGACAGGCCTGATACCCCTGCAGGGGTGTCCTCCTTCGGTGAGTGAGGGCACATTGGGGGGCGTTTTGGATGACAGGAGGACTTCACGGCATTAAGATCATTGCTAGGATTTAAAAGATTCACGATTTGCACCGTATGAAGAATTTTGCACCTAAGGCCCCTTTTCATTTTATAATTTACTTATAGTTTGTGGGACACTTTTTTTGTGGACGCTATTTTTTATTTTCATTTTTATTTAATTTAATTTTCTCATCTACATTTGTGATTATAGATTACATTTTTAAATGCACATTGATGTTTATTACGATGAACCTATGATTCAAGGATTTTCTGATAGTTTGCTTGGGAATCCTTTTCCATTCACAATAATAATTTATTTATTTTTTTGATTCACCCAGATCTTGATTTATTTTTGGTTCACTAAGGAGTGAATACACGCTGCACTTTTTCATGAGGGCAGGTGTTGCACATGTTTAATTTGCCTTCATCTTACACACTGTTATTTATGCGTGGTTTGTGTCACAGTTCACTTGATATACCACACTAGTCTGTTTGATCTTAGTGGAACAGCGCCAATCACCCTTGTTTTCTGACTCTACTGTTCAAAGGTGTCTCTTGCTCCTTCATCCAGAGTATAGGCACCTGTGATATGAGATAACCTGGGAACATCAGCAAGCTGAGTTGATAAATACAAGCAGTCCTTTCACTGGTATCTTTAAACAAGTAAATATAAAGAGCTTTCTTTAGCCAATGTAAAGCAAAACAGTGAGCAGTTTTTGTACAAAAAAGGAAACACACCACAGGCTCACTGCCAATCTCCCGGTTCCATACTGGCTTAGGGTTCCTCTGTGTATCAGGGAGCCAGACAGGCAGCAGGTGTTCAGCAACAAGCGTCTTGATTGCAATATATACAATTTTTCATTTTGGTATTACTACAGAATTGCTACAGCAGATGCTGAGATTACTGCTTGTTTCTGTTAAAACATTTGGTGGCTGGTACGATTGTGTGAGTAGTAAGGGGCTAACTGCAGAGTTAACCTGCCCCAGTGATGCCCACTGTCTGCAGATGCTTAGATTGTACATGCTGTTCTTCCTCTTTTCCCATTTTTTTTTAAAGGAAAGCCTTGTGCAAGATAAAAAAAAATCCCCAATAACAAGAATGACAAAAAGGCAGGAAGTGGTGGATGGAGGGGGGGGGTGATGGATTGGATTGTACCCGAGTCACACCACTGCATCGCGATAGTGTGTGGGTGTGTTGCACTAAAAAAGATGCACTACTTTTTTCAGCACACCGTAGTGCAGGGAAAGGCACCGCCTTGCACCGTGTGACACCCAATTAAACTTCTGTATGTGTCACCTTTCAATAAAGTATATATTTAAAAAAAGGTATGGTGCAGTACAGAGAGGTGATTCCTACCAGACATGCACAACACACCAGCCACTATATTATAAAGCACTGGCTGGTGTGAACAGACCCTTATTATATTTACTTGCAGTTAGTTGAACACCCCTCTGAAGCTCTGGCAACTGGACAGAGGGTTCCAGGCCTCTGCCCAACACCAGCAGCAGTTCCAGAGGCCCTGGGAGTGAAGGTGGTCATCCTTTATCCCCAATGGCAGAGCCACAGTCTGGGAGAGGAGGTGGTCGTCCTCCCTCCCCAGTGGCAGATCCACAGTCTGGAAATGGGGGAAGCATCCTCCTTCCCTAACAGTCAGCCAGAGCGGAGGGAACTGTCTTCCCTCCCCAGCAAGGATTCATGCACCTGGGAGACAGTTCCAGAGAAATGTTGTCCCAGCAGTCGCATGAGGGTACGGAAGATGGAGCAGCTGGCTCATCCCCCCAGCGGCAGTTCAAGGACCAGGGAGGGGAGGTAGTTGTTTTCCCTCCCCAGCAGCAGATCCACAGACTGGGAGATGAGGGGGTCGTCCTCCCTCTGCAACAGCAGATCCACAGTCTGGGAGTGGAGGAAGCTGGCCTCTCTCCCCAAAAGTTAGCCTTAGCGGATGATGTGGGGTCCCCAGCAGAAGCACTGGCATCAGGGCAGTGTGCTATAAACCTATGCCCAGCACCGGCAACAAATCCGGAGCTCCAGGGAGCCAAGGCAGATGGCCCCTCTCCCCAGCAACAAGCAGATATATTGAAGCTCCTACTCACAGCTGAAGTGCTGGTAACAGGACAGAGCGCCGCTGGCCTCTGCTTAGCACCTACAGTGTTGGCCCCTCTCCTCAGCAGCAGACTGGGCCCCAGAACAGTAAACACCACCCAGCTGAAATGCTTGCAGCAGAGAGTCCACGACCTCTGCCCCACACCTACCGATGACAACTATTTCCTGCGGCCAAGAATGGAAATCATGTGGACCAACTATGTGGGTTCTCTCAGCCTGACTAACACATGCCCAGACCTGTTGGAGGTCTAGGACCTGGTTAGTCTACTTTGAATGAAGGAGAAATGTGACAGGCCCAACCAGGACAGGGGCTTTTGGAGGGGACTGCAGGGTAGCCTGTTTTTCATTGCATAGTTTGCTGAGAAGGGTGTAGCAGTGTGTAGAGAGTCTATCCAGATTTTGTAGTGTTAACATGTGGTCACACCCCTTTAGCACCTGATGGTTTACATTTACAAGCTATTGGGATCTGAGCACAGGTATATCTTTTTTCTGTTGAAATGCAGGTCAGTGGCCAGATCTGAACCTACTAACTCTCCCCCACTTTGTTTCTTTATGCCCCATGTTGGCATGGTGTCCACCATAGCATTTGCAGTGGCAAGGCAGTGTAAGACTGACCAGAAGAGTGATTACTTTGACACAGTTGGTCAGCTTAAACATGTATTACAATATATGTGAATTAAATATCCCTATTTTTCATTGCATAGTTTGCTGGGAAGGATGTAGCAGTGTGCAGAGGGTCTATACAGATTTTGTAGTGATAACGTAGGTGACACGTTTGCGGAGCATGCACTCCTTCTTAAGGCCTACACCTGAATGCCTACATTATTACATCACATCTGGGAAGTGATGTCATCACCTGCTCCCTGTGCATTCCACGGCTCCAGGTAGTACCGGAATCCACCGGCGCCATCCTTCAGAGTTCTTCCATCGCAGAGGCTATCCTGACGCCCCGCTCTGTAGATGTTGATACACCTCAGTGCTCAATGCTAATTACATTTTAACTCTTGTGAGTACAAGTCTTTTTTATCACCATTAAGCTACCATATATGCTACACTTAGTTTGGCGCATGTGCTTCCTCCCCAGTTGTCTTCTAAGCTGCTTCTTGATTCCCACTGAGCTGACTCACTGACCCACTCAAGCAAAGCCTATGTATGGACTGGAGATGGACATTATGGACTAATTATTGATCCCCATAGATCTTATTTTTATTAATCTCATTTGAGTTCTGTAGGCTCATTCCAGCACTTGTACCTTTGCGCCAATCCTCCTCCTGTTAGGTACACAGTTGGCCAGCTTGAGCACAGAATGCAATATACAGTATGCTACTTATGAATCTCTGTTTTTGTGCAACAATTGCTATAAGTGTGTGAATATGTACAGCAATGTGCAGAAGGTTAATTGAAAATCTTATTGATGTCTAAGAGCAACTCTGGCAGTATTTAGTATGTCGTGTACTGGCAAATCCTGATTACGGTACATGCCCAAAACGAGCTGTCCACCACATCTTCACATTGCTGAAGTCACTGTATCAAAAATCCTTAGTCCATAGATAAGCACAATGATAGTCCCCACCTGAAGATGGTCCACTCTGACCTGTTTCACACAATGGAGCTCAGTCATAAATATAGGGTAGCCAGAAAGAATATTTCTTATATATACAGAGGGGAGAGGGGTGAGAGCAGGGGGTTTAGGGGACATGGGGCAAATGGTAGGGGGGAGGTGAGGGTTAAGGGTAATAGGGGAAAAGAACTAAGGAACGTAGGGGAGAAGGTATGCGGGAGGTGGGGATCCTGTTGCCCATATGGAATATACAAAAGACCTCTCTCCTATTTAGGAAGAAGAAACAAACCCCACCATTTCCAACTCTCTATTTTTTTAACTTAAAAGTAGTGACACAACCAAATAATAGAAAAAGTCCCCTTATACCCTCCTTCTTTTACCTGTGTCACCTAACCATCATGTTCAAACACATACGAGTGTGAGAAGGAGATTGTAAGTATAAGTAAATGATCAAGTATGGCTAGGCATCTGCCAGCCCATACTTAAGAACATGTGGACCTGGCAATGGGTTGTACCAAGTCCTGCAATGTAGGGGGCAAATATTGTGTCTATTTGTTCCCCCTTTCCAGAAGTCTAGGTGGCTTTCGCAGGGCTGAAGCAAACATCTTAGTGTGTACACATTTACTGATAAGCAGTAAGTACGTGGTTGACCTAAACTTCAGATGATTAGAGTATGGGCAGATATAAATAGGATCAGAGGGCTAGCGTACAGCCTAAGGGCTAGGGACATTTGTGCTTTGTTTCTGACTTTAGTTTGTGAAGCATTTTTGAAGGGCAAAGAATGTAGTGTTTGAAGTTTGAATTAGAAATTTTGGAGCACTGTACATTCAAACAGACCTCATTCTTATGCCACACTGATCTCAAATCATTCCAGCTCTTGCCTGCAATATATACAAAGAAAAGCAGCGCTATGAGTCAAATATAGTGAAAATAAATATGGGTAGGTAAATTCATAAAACAATCAAGTGACAAAAAATCAAGTGACAAAAATAAAGTCCAATAGGTGGTGAAAAATCTTCAAAGGTGCAATAGATGAACCGGACCACTGAGTCCCCAATTAGGCAAATAAAGATGAAAACTGGATGGACCTTCACCACACCACAGTGTACGGATAAATTGGGCGCTTACCAAATAGCAAGCTTAAAAAAGCTTGCGACCTTAACCCGGTCGGGGCCTTTCTTGAGATGGGAACACCGTTAAGACACTTCCTCAGACCGTGGATAAATCACTATCCTCCACAGAAAAAGCAGGATGCAGCGCATGCGCGGGAGCTTCTAAGATGGCCGCGAGTCACTGAAGCTCCGCGCCACCACGGCCCTAAGGAGCTCGCCGGAGCGAGCAGAGCGGACTACTAAGTAGTCAAATGGGCGCACAGTGTGGGGGAGACCTCCCGGAGTAAGGGGAGCAGAACGGCGCACGTCCGCAGAAGCCTAATCGGCCAGATGACTGCGGCGCCCGGCCCAGTCAGTTATGCCAAGATGGCGGCCGCGGCGGCACGAGGTACACGCAGCACAGGGGGAGAAGAAGAATCAATCGCAGACCAGGATGTTCGGGTCCCGCAGTCGCCAGGTACCGATTTCCCCCCTCTGCACATGGGAACATCTCCCACCTCCACAGAATCCCTGCTAGGCAGGTTGCAGGATGGCTCCCCCTCCACTCCTATGCTGGACCCACACACGGGCATGCTACTGTCCCACACAGAGGAATCTATTAACTCCCCTGTCCCCACGGACTTTCCTTCTATGATGGAGGCTTTTTCCCATCTGCTCTCCCAGAGCCTGGCCAGAAATGCTGACCACATCACCTCCTCCATACACGCGGA
This sequence comes from Lithobates clamitans, assembly GCA_037952925.1. Classification (NCBI taxonomy): domain Eukaryota; kingdom Metazoa; phylum Chordata; class Amphibia; order Anura; family Ranidae; genus Lithobates; species Lithobates clamitans. Next base: position 6,192,100 of record JBBGZY010000700.1, on the reverse strand, counting down.
TCTGCAGCAATTAGGACAGCGTATGGATTTCATTGAAAAGAGAGCAGATCAAGCGGCAGCACGTATAAATCAAAACACGGATAGAATCCAGGATTTACAAGAACAACTGGACACTGCTCTTACTAAAATTGACGACCTCGAGAATCGCTCAAGACGCTACAATTTTAGGATTCGTGGCCTGCCTGAGACTGAGAAGGATGTCAGTGCGGCAGTAAAAACCTTGCTAAAGGATCTCATCCCAGATATAGCTGAGCATCGCACAGAATTGGATAGAGCGCACAGAGCTCTGCAACCGCCCCGAGCAGACGGTCTACCAAGAGACATTATTGTGAAACCCCACTATTTTACCTAAATATTACGGTACCGGCAGAAATTCTCTCACAACTTAAACAAAGCTTTGAGTTCTCTTGGTCTACTACGGCTATCCCTTATCTGGGAATTAACTTAACCTCTGGTATAGGGGAATTATTTAAAGCCAATTATCCTCCAATGATACTGAAATGCAGACAAGAGTTAGCTAAGTGGGCTAAATATGGTCTCTCCTGGATAGGAAGAGTAAACGCTATAAAGATGACATTACTTCCCCGCCTCTTATATTTTTTTCGCTCTCTCCCAATCCCACTAACGAAAGGCTTCCTCCACAAACTACAATCGTCAATAATACGCTTTGTATGGGGAAGTAAGGGTTACAGATGCCCATCCACTGTTCTTTTACGCTTACGATCACAGGGAGGGCTGGGATTGCCTGATCTCTGGGGTTATTATCGGGCAGCTCAATTAGCGCAGATCTCTCTCATTTTTGGAAAGGCCTCAAAACCTGACTGGCTGTCTATGGAAAGACAGGCTACACCTCGCAACACCATTGACTTTTTATTATGGTGCGACCCCAAAAGCAGACCAGCAATCCTAGCCCCCACATTATCTCACTCGATCGCACTTTGCAACAAACTCTTTACTCAAACATCTCTAATTTCCCCACTTAGACCTCTGTCACACATATTTAATAATACAGCGTTTATGCCAGGACTAAATATTCAGGCGTTCAAGTGGTGGACAGACAAAGGACTCTACAGAATAGGACACTATCTAACTGCGACGGGTCCTATCAATTTGAATTACTGTAAACACACATTGGAAATGCCCGACACACATTGGAAATGCCCGTCACACTTCTGACGTCGTCTGGGGCACGTGCCCCAGACGACGTCAGAAGTGTGACGAAACGTACATCGGGCGTGCTGACGTGCTGACGTGCCGTATTCACCGTCTGCAGGACGGGTGTTCGTGCTAGCCGGCCGGCTTTCCATGCTGTTTTTATTCAACACACTGTAAGTGTATTTTTAATGTTTTTAAATAAATTCCAATCAGGATTACGCTATGTTGCTCTCCCTTCTTTTTTGGGGCATTGTTTGTGAAAACATTCCATGCTAGGGGTATAGCCTTCTCTGCATCCTGCTTTTTCTGTGGAGGATAGTGATTTATCCACGGTCTGAGGAAGTGTCTTAACGATGTTCCCATCTCAAGAAAGGCCCCGACCGGGTTAAGGTCGCAAGCTTTTTTAAGCTTGCTATTTGGTAAGCGCCCAATTTATCCGTACACTGTGGTGTGGTGAAGGTCCATCCAGTTTTCATCTTTATTTGCCTAATTGGGGACTCAGTGGTCCGGTTCATCTATTGCACCTTTGAAGATTTTTCACCACCTATTGGACTTTATTTTTGCCACTTGATTTTTTGTCACTTGATTGTTTTATGAATTTACCTACCCATATTTATTTTCACTATATTTGACTCATAGCGCTGCTTTTCTTTGTATTTATGGTTTAGTGTGTGTATCTCACATATAAGCGGCTGCTTCTTTTCTCAATTGCCTGTTTTTTCAATTGCCGGGTTTTTTATTACTTGATTGTTAATTTATAGAGTATATAGCGCGGTGTTTTTCCCCTTATATTTCTTGCCTGCAATGCCTGGCACCTTAGTTAAAACAACACTAAATTGTGTGACGATAATGAGGTTAACAAAACTGTGTGGAGAAACTGAAGAAATCATACTGAGCACACAATCACCATCAGTTTTCCAAAATAAACAGGTCAGTGATGAAACGGTCATATTAAAGTCTTATGTCTGGGGTGAAAAGCCAAAGCTGGTGAGACCACATTGACTCAAGCGGAGAATATAATAACTTAAATAAGCCACAGAGCAGGCTATAACAGCCTTAAAAGAAAAAGTAAGCCAGCTTAAAACACAATTAAGAAAAAGCAGAGGTAGCATACATCCTAATAAATCATTCCAAGCTATAAGCAAAACAGGATTCGGAAACATCACTTAAACCATGTAAACCTGTTGTAAAGCAGTCTACAGAAAATACACCTGTATGAATCTTTTTTTTTTTTTTTGTCTAGAAATCGAACTGCCAGAGCCAAACTCTATACATAAACTCCTGCTACGATGGAGCTACTAATACATAAGGAAATAACAATCTGTTAGAAACCAAACACACCTATGTTACAAGGTGCAGAAGGCAGATGGGGCACATTAAACCTCTTAAGGAGAATATGCAGAAGATTAATATTATTTTGGTGTTTATCAAATTGTAATTTCATGGTATGAGACTCAGGAACCCAAAATGCCAACATTAAATACAAAAAATAAGAATACACACAATTATTTTTTTATTGGTTTTAAATGGCAAGTGAGTTTATTTTGGAGTAACCCAATACATAAAAAATACACCATTCTTGCATAAAACTTAATTAAACGAATAACCTAGCCAAATTGCATTAACTTTGTTCGGAGTCTATGTTGACCTATATAGAGGACACAATATTTAGAGCCAGAGGGCTATCTGATCATTCCCTGTTTGGTGTTAAACTAAACTGTAACTGAAACTGTAGAGTTTCCCTCTATGGAAAGTAAATCCTGAATGACTGAAAGTAATATCTTCCACAGATCGGATTGAAAATGGAATTGCAGGAGTTCTTTCTCTTTAATGAGGACTCGTCTTCCTCGTTGGTGCTATGAAGGTGTTTTTGCGTGGAGTTCTTTTTAAGGAAATTAGTGGCTATAAAAAAAAAAACAAGGGGACCTGGGAAGTAACTTTACAGACAGATGTCATGCACGCTAAATCTATATACCTTACAGATCCCACCCCCATCATCTACAGTTGTGGAAAGATGCCCAACAATTGTACAGACATACTGTACGAGGTGTGTCTATTAAATGACTCACCTTTTTTTATATGTAATACAAATGTAATGCTTGTCCCCTTCAATATATTTCCCATTTTCACTAATACATTTCTGCAGTCTTGTTTTACTCTGGTCGAAGACATGGAGAAAATCAATTTCTGTCAGCTGTTTCAACACATTCGCCGTTTTCTTCTTTACAGCATCAACTGACTCAAAACGTGTCCCTTTAAGCACTGATTTAACTTTTGGGAAAATATAAAATTGGCATGGTGCTAAATTGGGCGAATGTGGAGGATGTTCAAGTGTAGTAATGTGCTTGTCGGTCAAAAACTGCTTCACAGAAACTGCTGTGTGAGCAGGAGCATAGTCCTGGTGAAGAATGAAACCATTTTTCCACAGTTTTTTACGTTTTTCTCTCACTCTTTCTCTCAGCTTTATCAAAACTTCCTTATAATAACGCTGGTTAACTGTTGCGCCTTCTAGAAAGCATTCTTTCAAAATTACACCCTCGATATCCAAAAACACAATGAGCATGGATTCAGCTATCATTCAAACCCTGAGTTGGCGGTCTTTTTGAACAATCTGACTAATTTTGTCTACATTTTCTTTGGTTCTTGAAATACAAGGTCATCCAGGGCGTTCATCATCTTCGACATTCTCACGTCCCTCGCTGAATCTTTTGTGCCACTCATACACACCTGCACAAGACAGGCCGTCATTCCCATAAGCTGTAGTAAGCATTTGAAAACATTCTGTTGGTGTTTTGTGCAATTTTACCAAAAATTTTAAATTAACACGTTGTTCAACTTTTAAACTTAGCATTTTTTCGGCACACTACAGAAAACACAACCAAACTAACTGGCGACTCACAATCAACTGAACGTCATAGAGTGTTGCTGCTTGTCATGCAGGTTCAAACATGTTCAAGATCATCACACATGCAGTTATAACCGGTTCTGACTGCTTTGTTTACTAGATGGAATCACAGTCTCATTATTTAATAGACATACCTCATATTTCTGTTACCAAAGCTGAAAAGGTATGGTTCTTTACTAAAAAATAAATATTACAAGGCAGGTCAAGGCTCAGAGGTCTCCCGCATGTGTAGCGGCAAACACTACCATGGAAAGGCAGGTCTCTCATAATCCTAAGGATATAGCAGATACCTTTTACAAACTCTATCAAACCTTATATGACATTAAAGTTAATTACAACCATAAGATGCTTCCTCAATTTGTTGGTCACCTACAACTCCCCAGTCTTAAAAATGCAGATAAAAACTTACTGAACAGTCCATTCACTCTAGAAGACTTACAAGTGGTGTTAACGAATGCCCCCAACAGTAAAGCAACAGGGGAGAATGGCCTCCCCTCCGAGGTGTATAAGCAATTCAACAATATACTTATATGTTCCTTGAAATATTTAATACAGCATTTGAAGTAGGCTCCTTCCCCCAGTCCATTAATGAGGCAATAATTATAGCCCTCTCAAAACTTTGTCCCTCCAGAATTAAGCTGGATGGACAACTCCTTTAACAAACATGACAACAATGATCATAATGGGAGGTAGGGAGGGAGTGATTTCTGCTGTTCCTGACAGCAATGCACAGAATCTCTGACCATATCTCCTATATCAGAAATGTCTTACTAAACACGCGCTTATGGGTGGTCATGTTGGTCTTTAACATACCTGTAACTACTGTATGATGAGTCCTTAATAAAATTAGCCATTCAAGAAAAATCCTCTGAAGATCTACGGGGGTGGGGGATTTGGATAAAAAGGTTCTATGTAGGGAGGCCGGATGAATTTATAACCTCAAAGCCACTAAAACCCTAGGACTCAATGACATACTGAGCTTCAAACAATTTCTCTAAGGCTCCATATGCTTTAAGTCATTATCCTATACCTGGGACTGACATTTGACCACAACATACAGAGATATACAATGTAATACTGACATATAATCACACACATAGGTTGGACTTGATGGACTTGTGTCTTTTTTCAACCTCACCTACTATGTAACTATGTAACTACATGATACACACATCTAATGTATATTGAGATAGTTGCAGGATTGTGAATATTGTCATATTATTCTACCATGGATGCTAGGGTATATTTATACTCAGCATTCAGTGCACTTCTGTGCAACATTTGTGGTTTGGTTATACTATATATAATTATTCTTGTTTTTGCTGTTGTTCTTTTGTTTCCTCATCTATGCCATTGGTCAATTTTATTGCGTTTATTATTGTGTTTTGGTATCAGGCTTCCTGTGTGCTGGTGGTTTTATGTGGGGACATTTGGCTGTCGTCTTGAGTATTGCCTGTCAGATTGGACTGTTGGTGCTTGATCGCGGCTCTGCCCACTTCCGCATTGCGCTTGGTCCCTCCCTTCCCCTGTTTCCCTGAGGTCTAGGTGGGCAAGCGTGTTGTGGAGCTGAATTGGATTGCTCGATTGTTCGCACATGCCCGGATATCGTTGCTGGTGTCTGCCTTGGCTGCTCCCAATTGGGAGTGGGCTGGTCATCATGCCAGCAATGTCAGCGCAGCATGCCACTCTGCGCATGCCCAGGATGCCGGCGACACCTCCTGGCGTTGTCGCTTTGGGAGTATAAAGGGGAGGTTCAGCTGTGGACACTGCTGCAGCACTTGGCTACCTGGGTGTTTTTCTGTATTGGATACATCTTGGTATGTGTGTCACTTGTCTGGAACTGGTCTTATTACATTGCAAAACTATTTTGGATGGTTGGTGTCTTTGCCTCTATTAGTAATGTCTGTGGTTGTATGCTTGCTCTCACTAGGAAATATATATGACTGAACTTCCCACGGGTGGTCTGTGTGTTTGGGAAGCTAGCTACACCTGGCCCAATACTAAGAGACCTCTACACTATATAAGGAGTTTATGCCTTCCATCCTCTTGTCTGTGTCATCTGCCTGATTATCTCTGTTTTTATCCATATGTAGCCTATAGATCTTCTTCTTGTTCATATTTGGCCAGATTGGATGTATATTTATGTATGTACATAGAGATGTGGATGTACTCACTACTGGTTATACATTGCAATTGCAGTTGCCTGCCTCTCAAGTTTCTCAGCCATAGATGGCCCTTCAACAGGTCCTTCAATTGGACTGGCCTTATTTAGGTAATATAACTTGTTAATCCTTGACCAGCTTACTGACAGGCCGTTAGAATAATGGCTCTTTTTATAGCCAAAATATAGTTTATTTGACTTTGTTCTTTTCTTAGAGTCAGATTATATCATTTGACCAGGGCCTCTTCCGATTTCTGATGCACGTGGTCGGCTACCTAGGAAGTTCTGTTGAGGTATTCATCACCCATGTCCTATTTCTTTATGGGTGTTGTGTTGTTGTAAATGTAATGGCATATCATGCTATTTATATAGGTACATCTTAAGCATTATTTTATTTTTTTTCTAGAGGATTACATTATTATTTTAATGTGTCCTGGTGAAGCTAATTCTGTTGAAATGTGTCAAAACACAAAGACCTTATAATCAGAATTGGAAATGAAAAGCATTTTAACATTTATTGTTACATATGTACAGTCAATTCTATAAGCACTATTATACTCTATTTTTAATCAGAAAGATACAAATATACTGTATGAAATTTCATTTTTTTAACCAATATGTTGTAAAGTAAAAATATATGATTTTATATATACTGCACGTTTGGCATATACAGTGCCTTGAAAAAGTATTCATACCCCTTGAAATTTTCCACATTTTATCATGTTACAACCAAAAACGTAAATGTATTTTATTGGGATTTTTTGTGATAGACCAACACAAAGTGGCACATAATTGTGAACTGGGAGGAATCCTTGGGTTCCTTCCAGAATGTTTTACAGATAAATATGTGAAAAGTGTGTCATGCATTTGTATTCAGCCCCCTGAGTCAATACTTACATACTTCTACTTAAGTAAAACCACCTTTCGCTGCAATTACAGCTGCAAGTCTTTTTGAGTATGTCCCTATCAGCTTTGCACATCTGCTGAACCAGCCGAGATTCAAACCGTGCATGGCAGACCTTAGTCTGCATAGGACTGGACTGTTAATTTACTGTTGCTAAGGTAGGCCATAGATGATGCAGTAATTTTTGTTCAATCGGTGGGTTAAAAACAAAACAAATGATTAGATTATCCCATCAACACACTCAGTGTTGATGGGGAATCCCTCCAATGGATTGCACAGAAGTCATATATATATATATATATATATATATATATATATATATATATATATATATGTAGGAAGGCCAGTATGGTGGCCTGAATTTATGGGAGGAGCCCGGGGGGCTATTTAAGCAGCCCGCTCACCTGTGGTGCTTGTCGGTTTCCTGTGCGCGATATACGTCACTAGGCCGACTATTCGAATACCAGCGTCCGCAAGTTCTTGCCTCGCAAGTTCCCGTATTCGTATTTCCGTGCTCAAAACTTTCGAAGTCCGTGTTTACCGTTCGTAGTTCGTACCACGCGTCTGGCTTGGCTGTCGCAGGTAGGGTCCCGCCGGACTTTGTTTTACGTTTCATATCATGTCACTAAACCGTGATTTCAAATTTACGTATCACTCGCATTTTACAAACGTAACCGCATGTATATCACTCGTACTATCGTTATGTTACCATTTCGCCTTACTCGAGAAAACCACCGCGATGCAGACGTCGCTTCATTTCTAGCATGTCGGTATTTTAATATACGTCTGTAGACAGCCACAGCGAGTCGCAATTCTCAAATCTATCGGATCAAGTCAGTTCGATGCCAATCATGTCTCATTTCTAAAACATTTCTAAAACTCATTTCTAACATTTCAAATCATTTCAATCATTTCTCATTTCAGTCACCTACCGCGCTCCGATTCGAATCCAGTCGCACCTAAAAGATGCACCGAGTAGTTACGGCCTCATTTCAGTACATGCTCCAGAGTTACGTTATTTTCAGTCATTCGTACCTCTGTCATGGTTATCATTTCATTACCACGTATCACGTTCCGACATGAATTCAGTCGCATGGAAATGCACCGATTCGTCTCGGCGTGCCCCAGGGTTGGCCACATTTCAGTACATGCTCCGGAGTCCGATTCGTAGTCGCTACAACAGCACTACCGATTCGCGCCTCCGTCATGGCAAATGATATGTTACACCTGCACTTACCGCGCTCCGCTTCGAATCCAGTCGCATCTTCCATGCACCGATTCGTTACGGCGTGCCCCAGGGCTCAGCCTCATTTCTCAAACATGCTCCAGAGTCCGGATCATAGCTAGTCGCAGATATCGGGTGACTGATCCGTGTCTCTGTCATGCAATTACTACCATTTCACTCCCACAGCGCATCACCGTTTCGAAATCAGTCGCATCTGAGATGCACCGATTCGTCACGGAATGCCTCACTTGTTTCGGCCGTATCCATACCTACACCAGAGCTCGGTTCGTTGCCAGTCGCAAAATACAGCACAACCAATTCGAGCCTCGGTCAAGGTAAACATTTCTCTCATTCATTTCATACTGCGCTCCGATTCGAATCCAGATGCATCAAACAAGCACCGATTCGTCCCGGTGTGCACCAATGTTTCTTCAGTTGCCTCATTTCAGTACATGCTCCAGAGCCCGGTTCACGGTCGGATCAGTCACGACACGATCAGGCCGGACCTCTGTCATGCAGTTCATTCATTTCATAACCAAGGCAAACATTTCGAATCATTTCATTGTCACAAGATTGCAAGCACCATACAAATCGTTGCTTCAAGTTAGTTAGCAATCCCTTCACGAATTATCACCTTTCATTTTCTCTAGGTCAGTCAAAGTTCAGTAGGTCCACCCTGCACCAGGTTGGACGATACCCCCCCAGGTAAAAAAAAAAAAAAAAAAAAAGAAGAATGGGAGGATAAGTCGGGTAAGTATGACTCAGGGGATCAAAGAAAAAACTTGAAAAAAATTCATGTCACCCCAATAGGTTACAGTCAACCGAAAAATAAGAGCTCAAGACAGGAGATTTTCACCAGATCAACTATGTCTCAGGCCGGCAGCGAAGACTTCACGGCCCCTCTGTCACCTTCCCCGGTCTCAGAGAGCGGCAGCGTGCAGTCCCTCAGGGGATGGACTATCCCCAAACTGACGGCAGAGCTCAGACGCAGAGGTATCCCCTTCCCCGCCACAGCGAGGAAAGGCGAGCTCTTCAAACTCCTCTTTCCCCCACCAGCAGCAGGACCCAGTACCCAACAGGCATCCCTCCAGTCAATATCATCAGCTATCTCACAATTACACACGATGGTGTCATCCTTGTCTACCTCAGTTACAGACGTCCAAACCAGGGTGGCACTCCTGGAGGCTCGACCGGCCACGGCTGTCCCCGACCCAACCGCGACTCAAACCTTGACACCCCTTCCGGCAGGTACCTCAGGCTGGAGCCCCATTGTCTACCCCTCCCATTTGGTCCCAACCAGTATCAGGAAGGACATTTTGGACGGCAGGGACATCAACCTGGCCTCTCTCCTTATTTCCGTACACGACCTGGCAGAAAATAAGGCCTACTCCTGGGGTGACATATCGGTGGTCCTTAAAGCCAAAGACCCCAGATTGAACCGCAAGTTATCGGTCCCAGAATTTACCCTGGCCTTTGGCATGCTCAGAGACGTCCTATGCTCAGCCACCCCCAGCAGACGGGAAGAGCTGGACTTGTATCTCCATACGGTGGTAGACTTGGGCTACAAGTATGGAGGATTTGCATTTTATGATTATCACCGTTCCTTTTCCGCTAAGGCCGCCGCCAGACTCACACAGTTCCAGACTACGACAAATTGGAGTCTCATGGACAAGAGCTCTTCTGCCGCCACTTTGCCGGCTTACACTCACCTCTGTGTGCGATTTGTCAGTCCTCCACCCACACTGCCACCTGGTACGCCAATGCGGCGATCAGACGGCCCTTTGAGTTTCCCTCTACCTCGGGTACAATTCAGGGTCAGTCGCCCCCTGAACCAACGCCTCAGGTGGACAAATTCGGACGCCCAGTCCGAACCGTGGGAGGGGCAGCCATCTGTAATAACTACAACTACGGGTCCTGCAACTTCAGCCAGTGCCGCCTACTCCACATCTGCACCTTATGCCAAAGAGCACACCCAAGGAATTTGTGTGAAGTCAAACAACACAAGAGGGCATGACTAAGCCGGATCAACCTCTTATGGTTAGGACTGTACCTCACCTCACATCCCACCCCTTCCCTGGCCACCTACCTTATCCAAGGCTTCACAGCAGGCTTTCACGCCGGCCTCATTTCACTACCCCACAGTACTCACGAATGTGCCAATCTTCGTTCAGCAGCCATTGACGAACAAGCCATAGATCAGCTCTTACAAGCAGAGGTAGATCGAGAGTACGTTATAGGCCCTTTCACTTGCCCCCCTTTCAGCACATGGAGAGTCAGCCCTATTGGGCTTGTCAAGGGCAAGTTCACGAATAAATTGCGTTTGGTGTACGACCTGTCTGCGCCTCATTCTTCCCACATCCCCAGTCTCAATTCCCTGATCCCCTCCGAAGAGTTTTCCCTAAAATATTCCTCCGTCGACATGGCAATACAAGCAATCATCAAAGCAGGTACAGGTGCCTGGCTCTCCAAAGCCGACATCTCGGATGCCTTCAAGCTCCTGCCCATCCACCCATCCCTTTGGTGCTGGCATGGCATCAAGTGGAAGGAGGCATATTATTTTGCCACAAAACTGACCTTCGGTTCGAAGAGTAGTCCGTGGCTCTTCGACACGTTCGCTCAGTCCCTTGTTTGGATATTGTTACACAAGGGTCAATGCCAAGAAGTCATCCATTACCTGGATGACTTCCTACTAATAGAACCTCCCAGCAAGCCACCAGGAGACCTCGACAAACTCAGAGTGATATTTGGAAACCTCAATGTTCCCATCGCCGAGCACAAAGTCGACGGCCCAGCACACATCATCACCTTTCTCGGGGTCAGCTTGGATACCTGCGCTATGCAAGCCAGTCTCCCCCTCGACAAACTAACACGCATTAGGGCGGTCCTTCACGAATTCACACACACCAAGGGCTGTACCAAAAAGCAGTTGCAATCTCTCCTAGGAATGCTTAATTTCGCCATGCGAATTATTCCACAAGGCCGCACCTTCGTATCACGCCTGCTTAGATTCCTGTCAGAAACTCAAGACCCCGATCAGATCTTAAATCTAGACTCCGCAGCTATAGCGGACCTATCTATGTGGGAGGAATTCTTGTCCGCCTGGAATGGCATATCCCTATTTATACCTATGGTTTCGCCCCTGTCACCCCAGGTAGTGACAGACGCTGCAGCCTCCACAGGTTTCGCGGCAATTTTTGGCCACCATTGGTTTTCAGGACCCTGGCCTCAACAGATACTGTTGATACCCGGTTTTACTCAAACATCTGCCCTCTTTGAACTTTATCCCATAGGGGCAGCTGCACAGCTCTGGGGCCACCACTGGACAGGACAAACCGTAGTCTTCACCACCGACAACCAGGCCACAGCAGACATCATCAACAGAGGCAGGTCCAAGTCCCTAGCAGTCATGTCCTTCCTGCGCAGATTGGTACAACTGTCTTTACAGCGTCAGTTTAATATACACTGTGCATTTATTCCCGGCAGATACAACTTAGCTGCTGACGCACTGTCACGTTTTAATTACACCTCCTTTTTTGAACAGGTTCCCGATGCCGAACCAATGTCGGCCCCTATCCCTGTCTGGTCACAACTGACCCTGGACTAGTTCAACATTTACACAGAGCAACGCAACTCATCAATCATTCACTCTCTCACAACACACTCAAAGCCTACCAGACAGCTTGGAAGGCGTTCAATAAATTCCTCACATCCTGCCGTAAAGGACCAACAGATGTCAAACAGGTACTGGCCTTCACTGCACACTGTCACTCGCAGCTGGCCTTATCCTACAATACCATTCGGCTATACCTAGCCGGCATTCAACATTTCTTGACGCTTGAAGACCCCACAAAATCTTCACTTTTCTCATCACACGCTATACGAGCCATCCTAAGGGGCATCCAGAAACAACAACCAGTGATCAGCACTAAGCGCTTACCCATTACGGGGCCCATCTTCAGGGATATGTCGACTATTCTGGCTACTTCGCCATTCGGTCTGCTGCCCAGCACGGTCCTACAAGCAGCCATATATTTGGCTTACTACGGGTTCTTGCGACCTGGCGAATTCACCTATAGCAACCCCACAGACCAAGTATTATGCAGACGGCACTTGCTTCACCACCAAGACCATTTCATCCTTTACCTCGAGGTTTCTAAAACCCAGCAAACAGGCTCTGGAGTGGACATTCACCTCTACAGAACCAATAACAGCTGGTGTCCAGTCACCGTACTTAACCGTCTCCTCTCACTCCTGCCCGAACAATCGGACACCAGTCCTCTTCTACCATTCCCAGTTAAACCCTTAAACGCCTGGCAGTTTGTAAAACACATAAGGATACTTCTCCGCAGTCTTCACCTTAACCCCAGTCAGTACTCCGGACACTCCTTCCGCATCGGAGCAGCCTCCGCAGCATCCGGCCATGGGGTTCCAGACCACATCATCAAAAGACTAGGCAGATGGAAATCAGCCTGCTTCGCCCGGTATATACCCAATCCTCAAGTAGAGATGGCACAGGCATTCTCCAAATTGGCTCAATGAATACCTGAAAACCAATAAAAAATTATACCCCTACCTGAATGTTTTTGCCCCCTTATTTTGGCATACCGGCCATTAGACCAAGGCACACTTTCAGGTCCATTTCATATGGTAAGTCCACACTTCCAGGTCTATTTCCGATGGTAAGTTATGTTAACTACAAATGTTATCTATGTCCATATCGGACATAGGGCTCCACCCATAAGTAGGAAGGCCAGTATGGTGGCCTGAATTTATGGGAGTAGCCCGGGGGGCTATTTAAGCAGCCCGCTCACCTGTGGTGCTTGTCGGTTTCCTGTGCGCGATACCCACCCTCCCATCCCCATTTCAAGGCATTCATTTCATTCATTCATTTCATTTCATTTCTCTCTACAGAATAATCATTTCTTAAAACCAGGGTATGCCCCCTTATTTTGGCATACCGGCCATTAGACCAAGGCACCCTTTCAGGTCCATTTCATATGGTAAGTCCACACTTCCAGGTCTATTTCCGATGGTAAGTTATGTTAACTACAAATGTTATCTATGTCCATATCGGACATAGGGCTCCACCCATATATATATATACAGTACCTTGAAAAAGTATTCATACCTCTTGAAATTTCCCACATTTTGTCATGTTACAACCAAAACCATAAATGTATTTTATTGGGATTTTATGTGATAGACCAACACAAAGTGGCACATAATTGTGAAGTGGAAGGAAAATTATAATTTTTTTTTTTTTTACAAATAAATATCTGAAAAGTGTGGTGTGCATTTGTTTTCAGCCTCCCTGAGTCCATACTTTGTAGAACCACCTTTCACTGCAGTTACAGCTGTAAGTCTTTTTAGGGATGCACATCTGCTGAACCAGCCGAGATTCAAATCGTGCAAGGCAGACCTTAGTCTGCAGAGGACTGACCATGCTGCACAGTTTATAACTCAGAAATACAGTACTTCTAATTGCTGCACTTTGTTAGCTGTTGTGTACATTACCTACTCCTGGCTAAAGTGGTGTGTCTTGATTGTAGTCCCCAATATTTTAACCGCTTCAGCGCCAGAAGATTTGGCTGCTCAATGATCAGGCCATTTTTTGCGATTCGGCATTGTGTTGATTTAATTGACAATTGTGTGGTCGTGCGACGCTCAACTCAAACAAAATTGATGTCCTTTTTTTCCCCACAAATAGAGCTTTCTTTTGGTGGTATTTGATCGCCACTGCGGTTTTTATTTTAGGGGATAGATTTATGGCATTTTTATTATTATTTTTTTTTTTACTAGTAATGGCGGCGATCTGTGATTTTTATCGGGACTGCGACATTATGGCAGACACATCGGACACTTTTGACACATTTTTGAAACCACTGACAATTATACAGCAATCAGTGCTAAAAAAATGCACTGATTACTGTGTAAATGTCACTGGCAGGGAAGGGGTTAACACTAGGGGGCGATCACGGGGTCAACTATGTTCCCTATGTGCGTTTCTAACTGTGGGGGGATGGGACTGTCTAGGAGGAGAGAGAGATCAGTGTTCATACATAGTATGAACAAATATTCTGTCTCCGCACAGGGATGGAGAACGGCGCCAAATTCAAAAAGTGAAACACACTCAATACATACAGTTTACTGTAATCTTACAGATTACATTACTGTATGAAATTATTTCACCTCCCTTTTGTCCCTAGTGGTTTCTCCAGTGCCCTGCATGCAGTTTTATATTATAAAAACTGTTCTTTCTGCCTGGAAACTGGAGATTGTCCATAGCAACCAAAACCATCCCTTTACATCAAAAGTGGTTTTAGACCAGCTAGAAAACAGCGATAGTAAATTAGAATCACTTGCAGAATTGAGCGATAGTGATTTGTGGGGAAATCCGTCATCAAACACTGAAAAGTAATGTCAGCGACAATTCTGCAACTGAGCAAATTTCAGTGTTTTTGATTTGATTATATTATTAAATCATTATTATCATTTTATTATTATTATATTATTATTTGGTATAATTATTTATAGTTATTTATTATATTATAATTTATGATTTCGAGTTTCAAACGTTATCATACCCGGGATGTCTACTAGACTCTGGTTTGGACAGATTTAAGTGAGTTATTCCTAAGAATTACCGGCCTACAATATAAGCCGCCAAATTTCCATGCAAAATAATTGTACCGTTTCCAGCATCAAAAATGTGAAATAATCATACTGCCAGGGAGGTTAAAGGCTTATGTGAGCTAAGAGTTTTTTTTTTTTTTTAAGGATCCATTGTTTTGAGCAGACTATACAGCAAGTACTACTGGTTCTACTGGTCAGCACAATATGTCTACACCTACTGTTTGCTGTGTTGCACTTGACAACTACTTTTAGTATGCCAAAGAGTACAATGAGTCTTTCACAGTCCTAGCAATACCTCTGTTTCAAATGTCCACATATGCAAACACTATGACAGTGTTACCTTAATTAGCAGTTTACATGATCCTATTCTATTATTTTCCACATCCCCGCAGTGTCCTTCTGTGTTGGAAATCAAGACATAGTACACTGCAGCAATCAATGGGCTCCTAGGTGGCCACCATATTTTTTTCTGGGAAGTATTTCTATCGCTTAATAATATTGATAGGTGCTGATGTACCAGATAGCACATTAGAGAGGGCTATCATTCATATATGCACAAACTGATCACTTCCAGGCAAAGCCATGGAAAGAGTGCTGCAGAGTGTTCCACATATTTGAGAGTGGCCTTCCCAACCTCTGTTATCACCTGTTCACAAGTGTCATCATAAGAGGTCAAGTTAGGGTACTACAGCCACAAGATAATTGTACCCACTGGCTATTTTCAGCTGAATCTGGTGAGCCATCCCATTATTTTAAATAGCTTACAGATAAACATGGCCACTGACTAGGACATGGAAATATACATGTTTAAGCAGGGAAAGAGAGTTGACTGAAATACATAGATGAGGTCTGTGCCAGTTGGTAACAAGTTCTATAAGAGCAATCCTATTTGTCCAGATACAGGGAATTATTTAGACATATACCAGAAACAATTAATAAGTGCAATTGATTAAAAAAACACTGTGTGTATGTATTCCACCCACAAAATTTTAAGTTAATTGAAAAACTCTTTAAATAAATCATGCTAAATATACATGTCAAGTGCAAGACAATTCTTATGTAATCAAAGGTTCATATGAGCACATGCAAGGCTGCATAAATTAAATTGTCCAAATATGTGCTGAACGTTGTTCCAATATCTTGAGCTAATACAAAAATCTTATCAAGTGTCTTCTATCGTCCACCACACCACCAAGTGAATCCACCACCAGCTGGAATAAATGAATTCCCAAGAGGTCCTGTATATGCTGGCAATGTTATAAACCAACCAGTAAAGCATTCCCCTCTGGGAGTAAAAACCTACAGTATCTATAATTATCGCCTTCCCATACTCATAAAGGTGTCAGTACATCCATGCACATGTTGGGGGAGAAGGGTACCCATCGTCTAAAAATGTTTTAAAACATGTTTATAAATTCAATAAACTCACCCACATTGTGGTGTCTCCACTGATAAATCATATGGTCTCTTAAAATGGGGTTAGCTCTGGCTGCCCTCTCTGGTCGTGAGCTGCGAACCATCATTCGTGGTGATGTCACATCCAAAGCCCCGCCCTATGCGTTTCGTCATCCGATCTGCACCAAAGGCGTTAGCTATGGGAACTCTTCTCTCTTCTCCCCAACACATGGATGGATGGACTGACAGCTTTATAAGTATGGGAAGGTAATAATTGCAGATACTGCAGATTATTACTTCCAGGGGGGAATGCTTTACTGGCTGGTTTATAACATTACAAACATATACCTCTGGTGAGTTCATTTAATTCAGCTGGTGGTGGATTCACTTGGTGGTGTGATGGACGATAGAAGACATTATAAGATTTTTGTGTTGGCTCAAGATATTGGAACAACTTTCAACACATATTTGGACAATTTAATTTATGCAGTCTTGCATGTGCTTATATGAACTTTTGATTATATAGGAATTGTCTTGCACTTTACATATATGTTTAGCACAATTCATTTATAGAGTTTTTCAATAAAATTATAATGTTGTTGGTGCAATATATACACACTTTGTGTTTTTGAATAAATTGCACTTATTAATTGGCACTCGTGCTGTTCTCTAGCACATTTACATATCATGGTTGATTTTATATCAATTAAATGCCAGCTGTGCGTTTAATGATTTTTATACTTCACATTAGTGGTGCAGTTCTATAATTTCCTTTATATACCAGGAACAGCCTCATAAGGTATATAATATGAGTTCAGTTTGATTGACTGTGCTATTTTATCATTGTCAGCAAGATTTTTTTTAAATATTTATATGTGCCTCCAATAGCTTTTTCGTTTTTTGAGGACCATTGCACAAGGTATTTTGAAGCCAGTGTGTCAGAGAAATACATGAGAAATTGCTGACCCCTAGCCACAATTAGGATTCCTTTCTGTGTGAACTGGGAAAACTTGTATAGCTACTTATATGATGACTATGCCAATGGCTACCTAAAGACAGGTAATGCCACATTTATAGCCCAGAGGACAATCTTTAGCAGTGACTAACAAAACACATATCCTACCTGCTGCATTTGTATTTTAAACTAATTAAAATTTATTAATTTATCATGTTATCCTTCTAGTGAAGGAAGCTCAAAACACACCATAGTTCAGAAATGTAAAAACTGACCAAACTGATTCATCACAAAAAAAAACCTTATGTGACATTAAGAAAAAATCTATTTTAACAAATAATAACAAATAATAGTCAAACAGAAAAATAAACCTGTAGATTGGAAATGTACATCGGGAATTACTATAGCTGTACAAGAGAGAGATTTCAACTGAACAATGTCAAGCAACTGTAGTTTAATTTGGGTTCTTTTCAATGGCACCGTCCGAATCGGTGCGCCGCTGCACCGATTCCCAAAAGTAGTTCCTGTACTACTTTTGGCGACTTCAGGGGTGATTTGACTACACATCTGTGCATGAACTCGCAAAGATGTCTATCAAATCGCCCCGAAGTCTGACTGCATTGTCGGTTTGAAATTATGCGAGTTTTCTAACCCGCAGCAGTGTGAACCTAGGCTTATAGTCAAAGTTTCATTGAACAAGCTGAAGTTAGAAACTGATTGGCTACCATGCACAGCTGCACTAGCTTCTGAGTGCTCCAGTTTTAGTAAATCTCTTTAATGTGACACTAAGATGTCACCAGTCAACCAGAAAAATAAACCTGTAGATTGGAAACGTACATCAGGAATAACTATAGCCGTACAAGAGAGAGATTTCCAAATGAAAAAGTTCTTTACAATCCATTAAAGCCTGAATTCAGAGAGTACCCATGTAAATTCACTTTTTCTTTTTGAATTACCAGTCTCCCAAAAACATCCAAGGTTCTTTAGAGAGACCCAGTGGAGGGGGGGGGGTGGGGGAAGATTCAATAAAACTAGAAAATACAAAATCAGCTTACAGGTTTTAGCCCACGTTCACATTGGGCCAATTTGGCATGCGATTTGACATGTCAAATCGCATGCCAAATAGGTGGCTATTGCCGGCAATGGCACCGTCCAAATTGGTGCAGCGCTGTACCGATTGCCAAAAGTAGTTCCCATACTACTTTTGGCGACTTCGGGGGTGAGTTGAATACACATCTGTGCTTGAACTCGCAGAGATGTCTATCAAATCGCCCCGAAGTCTGACTGCATTGTCAGTTTGAAAACGATTTATAACCCGCAGCAGTGTGAACCTAGGCTTATAGTCAAAGTTTCATTGAACAAGCTGAAGTTAGAAACTGATTGGCTACCATACACAGCTGCACTAGGTTCTGAGAGCTCCAGTTTTAGTAAATCCCTTGCATTTGTTGCTAACTTTATTTGTTTGTTTTTACAGCAGGCTTTCTGTATGTGGGAGACAACAAGATGCCTTCAGTGGATGTGTTTGGGAATGAAGCTCATGTATCAGCAGGGGTTCATAGATCCCTGTATTACTGATACAATGGATTAGGGTGGCCTTCTGTAATACAGAAATGACTAGATGAAAAGCCAAAGTACAGAGTATGTAGTTGAGGCTTCCTGTATGCCTCATAAGGCTTAACTTCCTTTTTTTACTTGGATGTTACTTACTGGTAATGTTTTTATTTTTTTCTTGAAGTCAGATTTGCAGCGACCCACTGTTTGTGGGTTCTGCCACATGATTCCATGTGTAATTTGCTTCTAATGCTCCAGTACAGCACACCTTGGCTGAGGCTGTGGTTGCGTCAGAAAAAAAAGTAGTGCTATCACTTGTGAAATACACTGCATGTTTTTTAAATTCAGGTTCAGAGTCATTCATAAGTGGGTGTTTAGCAAACAGGACAGCTGAATGCAGAAAATAAATGGCAAGATTTCATAGTGTAGACTGTGTCTCTTTTGTCTAACGCTGGAAAAATCTACATGTGTGTTAGGGGGTGGGGGGGTTAGTAAATGTTGAGTGTAAATAAAATTTCTCCTTAGGGTCCATTTTTTAAGGCCGTAAGGATCCAAACTATATATAAATGGGAAGGATAGGAGGGTGGGACTGTGACAATAACTGATGCTGGGTGGGAACTGGCTGTGTAATGTGCATAATGTGTGCTGATTTTACTAAGCAATGTGACCGTATTATCATGTATTACATGTATGTGATCCAGCGCAGCAGGGGGTGCTTTGCCACAGTAAATCTACAGTAGGCAGTCCTTAAGTGGTTAAAAGAAGCAGTGAGACAGATTGTGCAACAGATTTACTACATGATTACAGCATTAATCATAAATGGTAACACTGGGATAAGTCTAGATGGGCTTGTGTCTTGCGTCCAACCATACTACATAACTATGTATCTATATGCAACAGAATGAAAGCTGACCTGACTACTTCCTAATTGTGCATCTGTTTAGAGTAAAAATCTGTCTCATCGGTCATAGTCCTTTGAAAATATGTTTCAGCTGGCAGCCCAAGATTACTGGTGAAGGCATCGCAAATGTACAGAAAAACTGTTGCATACCTGGCTAAAAAAGAGCCAGTCTAATTTGCAGCTACCTATGTAGCTTATTTGCTTGATAAATGTTCCCCTTTCTATTGTCTCATTTAATTTCAACATCGCCATTTTAATGTGACTTTTTTGAGGGTGTGTTATCAAGCAGGAGAAGATAGGATTGCCTTACAGTCTGATACTCAGCCTGATGTTTCTGCTTTGACAGAGAGAAAATAGTAGTAATCAAGCCAAGCCACTATTCATTTTTTAAAGACCTACTGACTAGAATTGTGCCAACTGAATGGCATAGAGCAAATGTGGTACTATTTTACAGAAACAAATCAAGATGTATACCAGGAAACTACAGACCAGTCAGCTTAACATCAATAGTATTTAATTTGAGGAAATTGTATACAAGGACTCTATACAGAAATGTGTCTATAATAAAGTTATCGGTGACAATCAGCATGTATTTATGAAAGACCATTTTTATCAGATCAACCTGTTATCATTCTATGAGGAAGAAAGTGAGTAACTGGATGGTGGAAGGCCAGTAGATGTAGTTTATCAGATTTTTTCAAATCATATGAAACAGTACCTCATAAAAGATTATTCTAAATAATTAGATCTGTTTGAGTTGATGTTATTGTATGTACATTGATGGGAAACTGGTTATATGAATGGGTCCAGAGAGTAGTGATAAATGACTCATTCTAAGACATTTGATACAGTATCTCATAAAAGATTACTCTAAAAAAATAGGTCTGTTAGGTCTAAGAGTGATGTGCCCCAGGGCTCTGTCATAAGGCCAATGCTGTTTAATTTGTTTATTAATGATATAGTGGTTGGAATCAAGAGCTCAATTTCAGTGTTTGTTGATGATACAAAATTATACAGGGTAATAACTCTGACACAGGATATAGCAACATTACAGGAGGACCTTGACAAAATGGGGGGGGGGGGGGATTGGGCAGCTACATCATGGCAGATGAGGTTCAATATTGAGAAATGTAAACCTACGCACTTGGGTGCCAAAAATAAAAATGAAAAATACACATTAGGAGGCGCTTCCTTGGGAGAGGCAGTGATGGAAAAAGATCTGGGGGTGCTTTTAAATCACAGACTTAGCAATAGTTTGCAATGCCAAGCCTCAGCTCACAAAATACTGTTGTGCATACATTTGAGAGATAATCATTAATTCTACCCCTTTACAAAATGTTGGTTCAGCCTCATCTTGAATATGCAGTTAAAGCAGTATTAAACCAAAAAAGCAAACATTAACTATTAGTTACAGAAAAAAATGCTTCATCTGTTTAAAGAGTGTGAACTAGAGATTGGCTTAAGTTTTCTAGTGTAGGCCCTCTAATACAGTGTGTTACTGGCCAAATCACCAGGTGAAACTGAGGGGAACAAATGCAGCCACCATATATAATGATTGGTAAGCTGAAATATATTTTGGGTTTTGGGTTTAATACTGCTTTAAGTTTTGGCCACTAATCCACAGAAAAGTTGTTGCTGCATTACATAGCGTTGGGTGAAAGGCAACAAAGTTAATAAGGGGGAGAACCTCAATTGGTGACTGTTAGTCACCTCTCTCTGCTCTGCCCTTCCAGCTTTCACTGAAGCACCGGTCTGTGCAGTAGAGTGTTGAGATGCAGAACCAGCTGCCGGTTAGGCATCTGGGTGGATGCCAGCATTATTGTCAGGATCCCTTTATAGCCAGGAAACGGCTACAGCAGACTTTAGCTTGCTGTCGGCTGAATCTATGCCACAGAAGTGCACAAATAAGTGCATTCATGTGACCCAGAAGAAAATTATGGCCAAAAATGTTTTGAAAATACTTCTCTTTTAATATGTGGAACTCCCTCCGTCATGAAGTGGTATTAGCGGAAAGTGTCAACATCTTCAAAAAAACTTTTAAATGGATTCCTCAGGAAGCAGAATATACCGGACTATGGGAATTGTTAGAGAACAAAAATCTCAAACATACATACACACAATAGTTTTAACTGGATAGACGTGTGTTTTTTTTATGTAACATAAAAAAAAAGTAACCACAAAAGCTAAGGCTTCAATATCATAGCAACTAAATAATGGAGATTTAGATTCTTACAGAGGTTCATTTATGACTGGTTTTCTTGATAAAGACATGAAGGATAGTTAGTGCAGAGTTTGACTCACAAGGAAACTTGCGTTGACTGTACAAGATACTGTATGTTTGCTGCATTGCGGTGCCTGGCTGAAATAAAATAAAAAAGCATAAATTAATCCTAGAAGAATGAGAAAAGGAACTTAGATATGCATAAGTACAGCACAAAAAGATTCCCAGGGATTTTTCAGTTGCTTGGATTACTGAAAATCCACTGTAAATTCAGCATAACCATGTATACCTAGTTAACATTCTTTAGCAGCCTTTACTTTTCTGGTTGAGGCTGTTCTTACTGTTTTACTTCTTTCAAAGGTGAACATGACTAATGCTTCAGGGATGAAGAATGAAACCTGAGAGCCATACAGATTTAGCCCCCCTGCAGAATACAGTATACAGGGAAGTGTTCTAGGCATTTTTCCATGATGGTTTATATTTACAGTGGAACAAATACACAAAACAAGATATGCAAGACTAATAAAACAATGGTCACTTGTGAAATCCTATAGCCATGCAGAAAAGCTGGAGACCAAGCAAAGCAGATGTAATCTAGTAACAAAGTAGTGGGACACAAACAGATACAGTTATCTGGGCCGGGGGGGGGGGCAGTGGGGCTATTGCCCCTTGAGTCAATGCTTATAAGATATGTTGGGTAGGTGCCCCTAAAGCCAACAGTTCTTAGTCCTCTCCTTAAATGCATACACTGACCTTGTTGCAGGGCATAATGATTCACTCTTACTGTATGTTAAGGTGGTATATATTCAAGAGACAGAATAGGGCCTGTGTTAAGGTAGCAGCTTTGCACTCCCCCCCATCCCTTACATTGAAAATAATTAGGCTTGCAATAGGAATAGATAAACTGATACATTTTCATTGTATTTACTGGCATGGTCCACTTAATCAACTGCCTACAAAGGCATCCTCTTATGAAAAGTGACAGGCAAGCGCACAGCTTTTATGAGTTCAAATGTTTTATTGGTGAAGGAAGGATATATACAGTAAACATGTCACTTACAAACAGAGTGTCATGAGGTCATTAGTACAATGAACTGAAATTGAAATGAGGATTGGTACAAGCATAACAATAAAAATGCATTGTATTGTAGCGATCATAATAAAAACAGTGTTGTCAGGGTTCATTAGACCAGTGGGGCCCAAAATGGGGAGAACATTGCAAAAGAAAAAGAAAAACATGACACATTAGAACCATATCATACCAAAGTCTGGGAGTGAGGTGGAAAAAGAAATACCATAGTAACCCCTAACCCAATCGGTTGGCAAGGCCAAAAATAGTGTGAGAGATGGTAATCTAAAGGAAGATTAGGTTTGGGATACCGGAGGTGGTAAGGCTTCGGTAAATTATACAGGTAAAAGAATGGAGAATATTGGAGAGGCGAAAGATGGGGTGGGGGCAACTATCCCCGGGGGGGGACTGGGTCATCTAAAGAGTGATGTTTGAGTTGCACTGTGCTTATGCATGTGAGTAGTTATGGTAGTAATAATGTTCTATGAAAGTTGTGGGATAAAAAGTTCTCAAGCAAAGGGCTCCAAACCTTCTCATAGTGAGACACTTCATCAAACAGTATGGCTCAACAATAGGATCTCGTCACAGAATCTCTGTGCATTCAAAATGCTATCAATAAAATGCACCTGTGTTTGTTGTCCTTAGCAGTGCTGTTGTCTCCTTTGCCCAATGAGAAGGGAGACAGTGGCGCTGCTAAGGACAAGGTGGGTTGGGGGGCTCCTGCAGAAGAGAAGTTTAGAATGCATTAGGGTAGAAAACCTTGAGGCTTTAGAACCACTTTAAAGCAGTAAATAGGGATGAGCCCGCGGTTTGAGTCAAATGTAAGTTTGACTCGAAAATCGGGAGTTTGTTTGCTCGCAAACAGACCGAACATATGGGGCATCTGCGGGAAATTTGAGTGCCATGGAGCGCCCCATAATGCACTGCGAGATCGCAGTGCATTGAAGTCTGATGATTGGCCAAAGCATGCAGCTGACCTGCATGCTTTGGAAAATCACAGCGCGCTCTGCTGCAAGAGCCATAATCGGCCAAAGGCAGGGTGCCTTTGGTCAATAATCATGGCTCAGGGGGACTAAGTCCACGCCCCACACTACTGTATATAACGCTGCTTACATAGCGACTGTGTAGGCAGTATATTCAATATATATTTATAAAGTGGGGACCGCCTTAAATTTTTCAGTCTTTGTTATATTGCAGCCATTTGCTAAAATCATTTAAGTTCATTTTTTCCTCATTAATGTACACACAGCACCCCATATTGACAGAAAAACACAGAATTGTTGACATTTTTGCAGATTTATTAAAAAAGAAAAACTGAAATATCATATGATCCTAAGTATTCAGACCCTTTGCTCAGGTGCTGTCCATTTCTCCTGATCATCCTTGAGATGGTTCTACACCTTCATTTAAATCCAGCTGTGTTTGATTATACTGATTGGACTTGATTAGGAAAGCCACACACCTGTCTATATAAGAGCTTACAGCTCACAGTGCATGTCAGAGCAAATGAGAATCATAAGGTCAAAGGAACTGCATTAAGAGCTCAGAGACAGAATTGTGGCAAGGCACAGATCTGGCCAAGGTAACAAAAAAATTCTTCTGCACTTAAGGTTCCTAAGAGCACAGTGGTCTCCATAATCCTTAAATGGAAGACATTTGGGACAACCAGAACCCTTCCTACAGCCGGCCGTCCGGCCAAACTGAGCTATCAGTGGGAGAAAAGCCTTGGTGAGAGAGGTAAAGAAGAAACCAAAGATCCCTGTGCCTGAGCTCCAGAGATGCAGTCGGGAGATGGGAGAAAGTTGTAGAAAGTCAACCATCACTGCAGCCCTCCACTAGTCAGGGCTTTATGGCAGAGTGGCCCGACGGAAGCCTCTCCTCAGTGCAAGACACATGAAAGCCTGCATGGAGTTTGCTACAAAAACACCTGAAGGACTCCAAGATGGTGAGAAATAAGATTCTCTCGTCTGATGAGACCAAGATAGATAGATTTGGCCTTAATTCTAAGCAGTATGTTTGGAGAAAAGCAGGCACTGCTCATCACCTGTCCAATACAGTCCCAACAGTGAAGCATGGTGGTGGCAGCATCATGCTGTGGGCATGTTTTTCAGCTGCAGAGACAGAACGACTGGTTGCAATTGAGGGAAAGATGAATGCAGCCAAGTACAGGGATATCCTGGACGAAAACCTTCTCCAGAGTGCTCAGGACCTCAGGCTGGGCCGAAGGTTTACCTTCCAACAAGACAATGACTCTAAGCACACAGCTAAAATAACGAAGGAGTGGCTTCAAAACAACTCCGTGACTGTTCTTGAATGGCCCAGCCAGAGCCCTGACTTAAACCCAATTGTTCATCCCAATTGAGAGACCTAAAAATGGCTGTCCACCAACGTTTACCATCCAACCTGAGAGAACTGGAGAGGATCTGCAAGGAGGAATGGCAGAGGATCCCCAAAACCAGGTGTGAAAAACTTGTTGCATCTTTCCCAAAAAGACTCATGGCTGTATTAGATCAAAAGGGTGCTTCTACTAAATACTGAGCAAAGGGTCTGAATACTTAGGACCATGTGATATTTCAGTTTTTCTTTTTTAATAAATCTGCAAAAATGTCAACAATTCTGTGTTTTTCTGTCAATATGGGGTGCCGTGTGTACATTAATGAGGAAAAAATGAACTTGATGATGATGATTTTAGCAAATGGCTGCGATATAACAAAGAGTGAAAAATTTAAGGGGGTCTGAATACTTTCCGTCCCCACTGTATATATATATATATATATATATATATATATATATATATATATATATAGATATCTGAGAGATATGAACCACATAAACACGTCACAAGACTAACAACATAAAATAGACCTGAATGCGCCCTGGTCTGCTGTACGGTAAGCCCTGGTCAGCTGGGCGGTGAGCCCTGGTCTGCTGGGTGGTATGCCAAGAGAAGGGCGCATACCCTAAGAAAGTAAATGGAGGTTTCTGTAGAGAATGTGTTTTAAGAGAAGTACCCTGAGAAGGGGAATGGGTGAAGTGTGTGTTTTCCATAAGAGGTGTAGGGGGTCAGTTAGGTGAAGTGTGTGTTTTCCGTAGGAGGTGTAGGGGGTCAGTAGATGAAGTGGGGGTTTAGTAGGGGGTGTGGTGTGTGAGACGCAGGTTCGAGACCCTGCACCGTAAGTGACTTGTTCCGAAGGTGGCTTGTGCTATTCGTATGGTTCATACTGCCTAGTCGGTA
The DNA here is from genome assembly GCA_037952925.1 of Lithobates clamitans. Taxonomy (NCBI): domain Eukaryota; kingdom Metazoa; phylum Chordata; class Amphibia; order Anura; family Ranidae; genus Lithobates; species Lithobates clamitans. The sequence continues at coordinate 6,165,790 of JBBGZY010000700.1, read as the reverse complement.
AGATACAAATGGTGTCAAGTGGAGGCTGCCATGAGTCGTAACGTTGTGGATGTGACTGGGCTCGAATGAGGAACGGAGATAGGCAGTAAGTACGAATGCGTGCGAATGAAAACCTATGGCCAATCTCGAAAGCACTATACGGATACACAGTGAGATGGCAGAGTCAGCTTCTGCAATGCATCTGATACAAATCAGTTTGTAAACATATGAAATGAATCCGATATAAATCATTAGTAAGGAGTATCTGATACAAATTGGTTGTAGAGTGTATGCCATCTCTTACTATGAAACCAAACACCTACCAACCACCTATCCCCCCAGGCTAATCAAGTGCAGAGAAGGCACCAGCTGGGTTTTATTACACCTCAATCAGCCACAGAAACCCATACAAACAATACATGCTCATCTCCAAATGGATGAGATGGCAACCCCATGGACAGTGAATTTTATAACCAGTGAAGCATATGGCGAGTGATATCGGAGAACGACCAACAGCGGCTCGGAGGCTTAGATCAACGAATGAATCGTATGTTTGGCAGAAAGAACTTACGAATGTACTACGCCTGTGCCGAATGATGTCGGGACATGAGCAACAACAACTCAGAGGCAGGTTTTTACGAAAGGGGTGTAGGATAGAAAGCATAATAAACCTCAAGATTGCACATGATACGAAAAGGTTCGGATACTACCTGCAACCATGAGCGGGAACTGCCGATGAAGACCACAAATGAAGAAGCCGAAGTACACCTGCAATTGAATGTACAGACTCACGAACACAAGGTGAGCTGGGAAGAGTCAGCCCCGTGACGTGCGGTACCGCACACTGGAACCGACACAGACCATCATGGGTGGTCTGGTTAAATACCGTCCGGGCTCCTCCCATAATTTCAGGCCACCATACTGGCCTTCCTATATATATATATATATATATATATATATATATTTATATATATATATATATATATATATATATATATATATATATATATATATATATAAATATAGTGTGTGTATATATATATATATAAACATAATGTGTATATATATATATATATATATATATATTCTGCATTTAGTGTAGACTAGATATGCAGTGGTGTAGACTAGATAATCAGTGCAGGCAGTGTAGTATATATAACACAGTGTATTGAAGTGGTTAAGGGGAACCCCACCCCAAAATGTAAAAAAAAATGGTGTGGAGGTCTCCTCAAAATCCATACCAGGCCCTTCAGATCTGGTATGGATTTTAAGGGGAAACCCATGCCAAAATAAAAAAAAATGGCGCTGGGGTCCCCCAAAATCCATAACAGACCCTTATCCGAGCATGCAACCTGGCAGATCAGGATAGGGGGGATGAGCGCCCCCCTCTTGAACCATACCAGGCCACTTGCCCTCAACATTTGGAGATTGCTTTGGGGTCCCCCCCTTTGGGGGACCCCAAAGCACCATGTCCCTATATTGTTGAGGACAAGGGCCTCATCCCCACAACCCTTGCCCAGTGGTTGTGGGGGTCTGCGAGCAGGGGGCTTATCAGAATCTGGAAGCCCCCTTTAACAAGGGGGCCCCCAGATCCCTAGATTCATTGTGCCCCTACACATTCAACCAAAGAAGTGTCAAAAAGTAAAAACCACAAAAGACTTTTCTTGACAATTTCTTTATTAAAAATGAAAACAAAGGTGTCACGCGATGTCCATCCTTCTTCAATCACGGCACCGACGAACCCGAAAAATCGAAATAAAAGCTTCACCTGGATGGGAGGCGTCCCGCCGATTGCTGTCTTTTCGCGGTGACAGCTGTTATATAGGCAAGGGTGGGGCCACCCATGATGTAACCGAGTGACCCTGCCCCTTCTGACGTCATGTGCCATTGGAGGGTTGTGAGGTCATCTGATTATGTCAGTGGGTGGCCCCACCCTTGCCTTTATAACGACAAAAAGACAGCAGTTGGCGGGACGCCTCCCATCGAGGCTGAGCTTTTTTTTTCTGTTTTTCTGGTCCATCGGTGCCGTGATTGAAGAAGTATGGACATCGCGGGACACTTTTTTTCCTTTTTTAATAAAGGAATTGACAAAAACTGTCTTTTGTGTTTTTTTACATTTTGACACTTTTTTTGGTGAATGGGTAGGGATAAAATGTATCCATTCACATGGGGGTCCGAGAGCGGGGGGCTCCTTGTTAAAGGGGGCTTCCAGATTCCGATAAGCCCCCCACCCGCAGACCCCCACAACCACCGTGCAAGGGTTGTGGGGATGAAGCCCTTGTCCCCAAAACACCCTCCCCATGTTAAGGGCATGTGGCCTGGTATGGTTCAGAAGGGGTGGGGGATCGCTCTCCCCCCCATCCTGTCCTCCAGGCTGCATGCTCAGATAAGGGTCTGGTATGGATTTTGTAGGGGACCTCCACGCCAATTTTTTTTAAATTTTGGCATGGAGTTCCCCTTAAAATCAATACCAGATCTGAAGGGCCTGGTATGGATTTTGGGGGGGACCCCATGCTGTTTTTTTTTTTATTTGGCATGGAGACCCAAAGGGCCTGGTATGGGCCGGGTGGGGGGAACCCACGCCGTTTTTAGCCTGATTTTTATCTACATTGCCGGGACCCAGCAATACATTACAGCCGCGAGCAAGTTTAAATAAAATTTTTTCCTTTAGAAATGTAATTTTGCTGCGGGACTGTAAAACACATCAGACAGATGCGCTACTTTACATACTGACTAAGGGGACCCCCAGACACGATATGTAAAGGAGTATTTCATTTTAATTGTTTCACTTTAAACATTCTTAAAATCACTGCTCCTGAAAAAACGGTAGTTTTTAAAACTTTTTTTTTGCATGTAAATGTCCCCTGGGGCAGTACCCGGGACCCCATACACTTTTATGGCAAAAACTTGCATATAAGCCTTTAAAATTAGCACTTTTGATTCTTAATGTTAGTGTCCCATAGACTTTAATGATGTTCGCATGTTCGCACAAATTTTTTGCCTGTTCGCATGTTGTGGTGCAAACCGAAGCGGGGGGTGTTCGACTCATCCCTAGCAGTAAACTAAAGTTCAGAAGTAGGTCAACTGAAGGTCAAATGTACCTGTCAATAAATTCTGATTAGTCTTAGAACCCTCTCAAATTGATGTCAAACTGATGCCATCGACATAAGCTCAAAACCCATGAAAACTGACCTTTAATTTTATTTTTGACTTTGGGTTTGTTTTAATCTGGGGTCAGACCTGAGCTGCTCGAGAACCTCTGGTGTAGTAAGTTTTGCTGGCTGTTAACCACATCTTTATAATATATGTGTTATGTTCTGCTTTATTTTCCCCTCACGCTAAAAATGTTCTAAATCTGTACCTATGTACAGTAATTACATCTATGCCACCAACGAGCCCCAGCCTTCTGTCACCGAACAATGATGATAGTTGATTTTACTAGAATATTAACAGTTCAGATTAAGATTATGGATGCTTTATTTTTTACTGTAGAAAACAATTGGGGATAATCAGGCAAGGTAAGAACCCCAATTTTTTACATGGGAAATGGGAAATGGTGGCTGCCCTACCTTTGCTGAATTTGGCCAGAGATAAATAATATTTACGTGACAAGCTGCATGTTTTAGGCATGCTTTGATACAGGTGATAACTTCTAAGGCTTGTATGATGTTGCACATTTGTGTTCACAGTTTTCTGCCCTTAATCTGTTTAAGAATAGCATGAATAGCATACATGATCCCTTTGATTAAGCTGAAGCTTGTCGGCTGATAAAAGTTTTGCCTGTGAAGACATCATTGGTGTGCGGCTCTTCTTTTGGATCATATTGAGCTAAGCATATATGCTATGTTTCATCTATCTTTCAAAAATTTCCCCCAGGTCAAAAAAAATGTCTTTATGTCACACCCTTTTATCTCAAATACCTATTTCACAATCACACAAGTTTTTTATATTTATTTGTGCACAATCTTACCATCAGATATTTTTTTTTAGCCAGTGTTCACATATAGTAGCCAGGGTATCTGTCCTTTATTTAGTGCATTAATGTTGGCTTATCTCTATAGTGGAGAAAAATCCTAACATTTTAGTTTTGACCTTCATTCCTTAGAGTTAATGGATAGGTTCACCTATCACATGTTACATATTACTCAGTAAAATCAGTGTGCTATCCCTTTAAATTAAACATGCATAAATAAATGTGTATAAATAATGAAAACTAACAATTAATCAGCAAGTCAAAATATATATAAAATGATGAAAGGTGCAATCAATTCACCAACAAATAAATATAAGTAAATCAGGTATACATGCTCAAAAAAAAAGGGAAAAAATAAATCACATATTTATCTGATACATTTTTATTTATTTATTCATGAATTGATTGCACCTTTCATCATTATTTATTTTTTCATATATAGTGCACCGATTTATTGAGCACACATTATTTTACGCATCTTGTATCTAGATTGTGATTTCGGTGTAGCAGTCTCCATATGTGTTAGACCAAATCCTTTACACTTAGGGCAGGATTTTTTTTACATGTTACATGTTACACCCGTATAACATGTAACATGCAGCTAATCACCTGCCTCCCACCTCCAGAGCCCCCTCTGTGTGACAGTGAGCAGGGGTTCCTCTCCCCCACAGCCGCTGTCACTTTTAAAATCAGCAAGGCTATGCAGGGTTTAAGACAGGCAGCCTCATCATTAATTTGCAGGGATCTGTGAAAGGATAAACTACAAGTCCGCAACCATGGTAGACAGATTTGTAGCTTCATGAACTGTGTTCAGCATACTCATAGTCCATTCACCTTACCTACTGCTCTGAAATTGACAGCCAGTACAGGGCAGGAGGCAGTATCGGCAGGAGCTTGACATTGCACCCGAAGGTGCAATGATCCGCAGGCTTCTGTGAAAAAATAATAAGTGGATATTTTTTTTTTCGGAAAAAATATGTACCCATGTTATTCTTTTTCATAAAGGCAAACATAGCCTTTTTAGTGGTTCTAAAGGCATAAGGTTTTTTTTTTTTTTTACCTTAATCATTCGCTGCATTAGGGTAAAAAAACCTTAAATACGTACCTGGCTCCTCTTTTAATCCAGAGATGTACCCGTCTGCAACAGCACTGCTCTCTCTTCCTGTATTCACAGGAGACAGAGGCAGCAGCAGAAGCCCCTGGCTCCTGCTGTTGTCAATTAAAACCTGTAAGGAGGAAATGGGGGTGAGATCAAGCCGCATTGTGTGTCTATTTACGCACATGTTTTTAAAATGTTGCACTTGTCTTGTGATATGATCTATCTGCAATAAAAACCTTTGGATGGTAATTGAAGATTCCTGGTGTGCTTGTGAATATGTACATTAACTTTGTATCTCCGGTATCCAGCTGGTAATTGCTGCAGCACCCATTACTGATGAGCCTTGTTTCCAAGAAGATGTGTGATTGGAATATTTATAAGACTGTATTTACACACATAGCCTGGCTTGGGAGCACACCTGCATGAGTGCCCCCATAGCAAGCAGCTTACTACGGGGGCACTCAAATAAAAAAAGGAGCGAACAGCACCGGCAGGGGACCCCACAAATCATTGTTTGTTTATGTATGTAACTTAAGTAGAAGGATGACAGATATTTTAATGCATCATACCAAGCAGATATTCATCTTTACCTTACTTAAGCCAGATGAAAAGTTGCTGACTGTGTGATGCTAAACATTGGAGTTTAAAATAAATTATACCCATGGGTGTTAAAAGAGGGGCACTTGCCTGCAGAAGCTCAGCTAAAGATAAGATGTGGGCTAATTCACCTTTTAATTTGTGCCTTGTAGACTATTCAGCCCTTGAACCAGAGATTTTTCTGAAAGCAGACAAGGGAGAGATGTGCCACATTCCATTCACCTATACATGTACATGTGTTTAACATCACAGCATACAAAAACTCACTGAAATAAAGTAGCACATGCAGCATGCTGTGCCAACTAGTGGTCGCTGGCCGGATTCCGCTAACAGTGGGAGGACTTTAATTTGACACATTTAAACAGAATTTGAGCCTAAACAACAGACTGGCACACTAAGCACAAGTATTCAAAAATTAAACACTTACATTACCTCTTATCAGACTTACCTTAAAGAAACTTTTCATAAAGTAGTCGGTGACTGCTAAGAGCAGCCACTTTGGTAAGAAGTGCTGATGGACGGTGTCTCCCCCCCCCCCAGCAATGGTGGTCAGTGGCTGACTTTTGTAATAAACCCCTTTGAAGATTTGGGGGTCAGTAGCTGGCTGGAACAATTACCCCCCTAGTATTGTAGTCAGTGGCTGGCTAAAATAATATATGTGATAGAGGGGGTAATTTACTAAAGGAAAATCCACTTTGCACTGCAAGTGCACTTGAAAGTGCACTGAAATTGCACTTGGAAGTGCAGTCGCTGTAAATCTGAGGGGGACATGCGAGGTAAATAAAAAACAGCATTTTAGCTTGCAAGTGATTGGATGATAAAATCAGCAGAGCTTCCACTCATTTCAGATCTACCCCTTAGATTTAGAGTGACTGCACTTCCAAGTGCAATTTTAGTGCACTTTCAGGTGCACTTGCAGTGCAAAGTGGATTTGCCTTTCGTAAATAACCCCCAGAGTCTTGTGAGCTACCCAAAAGACAACACTAATTATATATGTACGAGAAACACAGTGGTTTATTTAGGAAAGGCAAATCCACTTTGCACTACAAGTGCAATGTAGACTTGGGAATTGCAGTCACTGTAAATTTGAGGGGTGGATCTGAAATGAGGGGAAGCTCTTCTGATTTTATCACCCAAACATATGCAAGCTAAAATGCTATTTTATATTTTCCTTGCATGTCCCCCTCGAATCTACAGCGACTGCACTTCCAAGTGCACTTTCAGTGCAATTTCAAGTGGACTTACGTTCGACTCGAACATCGGGCTTGTCCCTAGTAGAGACCACATCTAGGGTTATTGTTGCAATGGTGTCTGCTTTACTGGTAAAAAAATCTATAATTGGACTGGTTTGAGTAAACTAGTGCAATAAGGGCAAGCTTTGTCAGAAAATACTAAACAATATGTACAGTATGGAGCTTGCAGCTATTCTTTGAAAAAAATGATTTCTAGAGTATTTCCTGTTAACCCAACAATCTTTTATATATATATACATATATATTAAAATAAGTCTCCTTTAACCACCTCACGCCCGCCAGTCATCAAATGATGGCTAGGCAGCGCTGTTCTCCTTCTGGGAGGCTGTCATATGACGTCCACCCAGAACGACCTCTCTCACGCACCTGTGAGGGCACGCATCGCGCCGATTGGTGGTGAGGTGTGTCAGTCAGACACACCGCTACACCGATCTCGGTAAAGAGCCTCTGACAGAAGCTCTTTACCACGTGATCAGCCGTGTCAGCTGATCACGATGTAAATAGGAAGAGCCTTTGATCGACTTTTCCTCATTTATGTCTGACAGATGCAAGTAGAGAAGAGAAGATGAGCTGCTCTCATGACGGGGGGGGGTCTGCGCTGATTATTTATCAGCGCAGCCCCCCAGGGATGACCGCCAGGACCACCAGGGATTGGCACCACCCTGGACCACCAGGTATGCCACCGTAGACCACCAGGGAAATGCCAATCAGTGCCCAGGCATCTGCCAATCAGTGCCCATCCCCAATGCCTGCCAGTGCCATCAGTGCCATGTATCAGTGCCCAGCAGTGCTGCCTATCAGTGCCACCCATAAGTACCCATCAGTGCAGCCTTTCAGTGCCCATCAGTGTCGCCTATCAGTGCCCACCAGTGCCACCCATGAGTGCCCATCAGTGCCACCTATCAATGCCCATCAGTGCTGCATATCAGTGCCACCCATCAGTGCCGCCTACCAGTGCCCATCAATGCCGCCTATCAGTGCCCATCGTCAGTGCCAATTGGTGCCACCTCATCGGCGCAGCCTTATCAGTGCCCGTCAGTACCGCCTTATCAGTGCCCATCAGTGAAGGAGAAAACTTACTTATTTACAAAATTGTATAACAGAAACAAAAGAAAAACATTTTTTTTTCAAAATTTTAGGTCTTTTTTTATTTGTTCAGCAAAAAATAAAAAACACAGAGGTGATCAAATACCGCCGAAAGAAATCTCTATTTGTGGAAACAAAATGATAAAAATTCTGTTAGGGTACAGTGTAGCATGACCGCGCAATTGTCATTTAAACAGCGACATTGCTGAAAGCTGAAAATTGGCTTGGGCAGGAAGGGGGTTGAGTGCCCTGTATTGAGGTGGTTAAATAGCACTCATGCACAATAATACAATTTCTCCAAGCTGTAGTTTTTGATAACGTGTATGACGAGTGCTATTTTAAGGGGAATTATTTTAGTAAATTTAGTAAGTTTTGTCAATAGTTTGCACTAACCATTTCAAATTGGAAATTCAGTTCTAAACACAATTGCCAGAAATCAGACACAAATGTAACACATAAAAAGTTTGTAACGAGTGAAACATTTATCTAAGCAAGTGCAGTCTTCTTCTGTAATGCTGAGAGCTGTCATTGTGGTGGAGGAACCTGTCTTACCTGTCAAATTCCTCCTCCCCCATTCCAGTAGTCCACCCTATAAAAAGAAGTGACATTATTCCAGCCCTACATTCCTCCAGGTTTCACAGCCTGGACTCTGGACAGTTCTGGTTTGGTGACAGTGATGACAGCTAAGCCACAATAGCCTACAGTGGAAGCAGCAAAAGTAGTGGTTACTGCCTGATCTTGAAGCTAACCCAGGAGCTGACACCATGGGTGTCCTCCCTATTCTTCTTCTCTCAGTTCTTTGTCTACTCAACACAGCATCTACAGAAGATAAAGGTAACTATGTATCCATTTTTGTATAATTAGTCTGATTCTTAACCAATTTTGGCTAAATGTTTTTTTTTCATGCATTGGATACCCAAGATCTAATTTGTGCTCTATATGGGTATGCTGTTTGACCGAAGAGCCTACATATAGCAATTATCTGATTTAATAACATTCTTTGTCTTCCATGGAGAATACAAATGAAAACAAGAACCCATGTTGATCTGCAACGCTGACATAAAATTTAGATCCCTTTCACACTGAGGCAGTTTTCAGGTGTTTTAGAGCTAGAAATAGCCTTTAAATAGCACCTGAAATTCGCTTCCCATTCATTTCAGTGTGTCTTTTCACACTGGGGCGGTGTGCTTGCGGGACATTAGAAAAAAATCCTGCAAGCAGCATCTTTGGGGCAGTTTGCAAGCGCTGTATACAGCACTCCTAAAACACCTTGCCCATTTAAATAAATAGCCAGTGCTTCTAAAGCGCCTTCCTTGGGGTTAAAAGCGCCCTGCTAGTGGCTGAAAAGCGCTGCTTAAACATTGCTAAAACGCTGCTTAAACAGCGCTAAAGCACTGCTAAAATGAGTGTCGCTTTAGCTCGGCAGTGGCTCCAGTGTGAAAGGGGTCTTAAGGTTCCTTAATAGTTATTGGTAGTACTCAATATTTCTAAAATGTATAACTTATTCTCATTTTCTATCAGATGGTTAAAGTAAAATGTAAGCAAAATGTAAGAGGAATTTACTGATGTAGGGCTCCTTTCACATTTCACCTCCTTTCACATAGCGCGTCTCCAAAGTCGCACAATTTCCAGTGCGCCTTTTGAGCGTAACTTTTGGTGCAATTTTGATTCGACTTCACATTCTATGGATTAAAATCACATCAAAATTAACACCAAAGTAGTGCAGGCACCTTTAAGTCACAGTGATTTGAAATTCGCATGACAAATTGCACAAGTGTGATTGGATTCTAAGCCACTGTTCACACTGGTGCGACTTGTCATGCGATTTGACAGTTCCAAATCGCATTGATAAGTCGCACCCTATTGCCGGAAATGGAACCATTTATATCTCTGTGACTCATGTCGCAACGAAAAAGGGTCCTGCACTACTTTTTACTGATTTTATTGCAACTTGCATTGGCTTCTGTTACATGAAGTCGCAAGCTGCAATGAAATCAGCCATGCAAATCGCACTGGTGTGAACCGGGGCTAAGTGTTTAACTAGAACATAGTATCTCTTTAATGTTCTAAAGCTGGTTACACAGTATAAGAGAATGGGGTGAACAATCGTCTTGTTTTCCTCCATGTTTCACAGCAAATCGGATGCGTAAAAAACAGTACACATTAAACGAAAATCGTTTGTTCTGTTAATGTATGAGGAAAATTTTGGAGTTTGTCCCTTCAGAAATTTTAATTTAGAAAGTCTGAATCGGATTTTGATAGTTGTGTTCACACTATACGAAAATCAAACAATCGTGTCTTGTAAGGCATTTTTCTTCCAATTTCCTCATTGTGTGTACCCAGCTTAAGTTCAATGGTAATTGTTTAAATTAATCAAAATGATTCTCATTCTGAAAAGTTTAAAGAGCTGTTTGTTTTGTTCACTAACACCAGCCTCAGCTGGTTCAGCATGAACCCTTCGAGATTCGAACAGTTAATGGGTAGGTTGAATGTACCAAGTTGATCGATCGATCAACTTGGGTATAACCAGCTTGCCGGATTCTTTTGTGATTATTGTTAGCGGCTTAGTGGCTATTGTGGGCAACACATACAGACTATATAAAAACACATATATTCCCATTTAACCTATAGGAGCATAGTTATTTTCTTCCAAGCAAAAAAAAATGATATTAACTATGGTATAAAGTGATTTCTTTGTATTTTTTATAGAAAAAAGCATTAATAACATGTACAATATTTACATTTAAACATGTAATTGACAGATAAAGATACAAATGAACAAATCAAACTTCTCAACAGATTAGGCTTATCTCACGTTTATAAATCACATTAAAGCAAAAATGCATTTGATCCTTTTTCTACTAAAAACAGTTGATAAAATGTATGTTACTTTAGTTAATAGAATTAGCGCTAAGGTACTTACGAAACTGGTTTTCCTTCTAGCCATGGAATTAAACAAGGGATTAGATCTTAACAACGGATCTGTTTAGTTTGGTGATAGAGGAGTAAAAATCAAGTTTAATATGCCTAGGGTGATCAGATCTACAACTTGGTGAGAACTTTCTGGTGCAGAATATGAGAAGACTAAACTTGATATAGTGTGTTATTATAGTTATATGGCTCACCATAAAAAAAAATAAAAAAAAAATGCATTCTGTACAAAAGAACTGTGTTGTGTAAGTGTGTTGACCTGTTCTACAAACAATAAACTGCAGAGAAACCAGGCATCCAGGCATCACTAAGCATCTAGTTTTGTCTCACATTGTCACTCATTCTTAGAATGCCAGTTTATGGTTTCATGAAGTTAAGTCGCCGAGCCTGTATGGCGATTCCATATAAAAAGAGGTAAAATACACAGATCAGCACTGCAGTCTATAGTCTGTACTGCTGGCTACAAGTACTTAATAAAAAGTATATGCAAAATTATAATTTACAAACAAATATAACCCTATATATCCCCATCAATTTATGAAAAGCCTTGCTAAGGAACATTTAATACTGATGTGAACTTGTTAATTTAGCTTTTTATCAAAGTAAAGGGTGAATGTAAAACTGCAAACCTTTTCACCTGCCATTTTACCAGTTACTGCACTTTGACAAAATCACATGCAAAGATGTATGTAACTTTGCAAGATTATAGTTTATGCTTATAACCCAGCAATTTGTTCCATTTAACAACATGAATGTAAAATGTTTTGTATAATGTATAAAGATTTGATAAATCTAGTTCTTTCACTGTGATTATATTAGAAACCTCATGTTTGCCCAGAATGTGTAAATTAATTAAGTCTTAAGGCTCAATTCACACTCGTGCAATTTCAGATGCGAATTGAGTTGCACAGAATCGCAACATAGTGGAAATCACATTAATGCAACTCTGCATGGCGTGATTTTGGAAAAGGTTCCTGTACTACTTTGGTGCCATTCCAGCACAATTTTGACCCCATATAATAGGCAAATCACATCCAAGTTGCATCCAAACTAGACTACATAATCACACAGAAAATTGGATAAAATTGGATCGCAGAAATGTGAACCTAATCTAAGAGAAGTATGAATAAAAGGAATTCACCGCTCCAGGTGTAACCGATACATCCACTGGAACACACACCTGAGTGCTAGCCCCGGCTGGTAAATTGTCAAAACAAGAAACGGCTGCACCTCACGTAGGCTCCAAGTAAAGTTTATTGGAATATGAAAATATCCAAAATGACACCAGAGGACACCAGCAGTGGTCAAGGTACTTTGACCACTGCTGGTGTCCATCTTGTGTCATTTTGGATATTTTCATATTCCAATAAACTGTACTTGAAGCCCACATGAGATGCAGCCCTTTCTTATTTTGATAAGAGAAGTATGAAGTCTAAAATTGCTGACCTCTGTCTTTAAAAATGCTAGCTCCTTCATTGTTATGTTGACCCCCTGGCTTTGATTTGAGCCTCTGAACTCGAGCAGGTATGTAGCTGAGTATTTTATAAGCATATGTATTTGACCAACTAATGAGACAAGGAGTAACTGTAACTTATTATTTACTAAACGCATAGGCGTGCGCACAGGGTGTGCCGAGTGTGCCTGGGCACACCCTAATCACCCCATGTGCATTAGCATTATCCAGAAGCAGCACCAGGTGGGTGGTCAGGGGTGCCAGTGGCCAGTGTAAATGCCCCCATTGTATAAAAGTCTAGGTTCAACTTTAGGAACACGTTACACCAGTATTTAGGGTGTACCATAATATGCTCCCAATTGACTGTCTCCCACCACCAGAGCCCCCTTCCCGTGACAGAAGGTGGCATTTATGTGTGGTGGAACTTTGGGGTGCACACCCTAATGCAATAGGCTGCGCACACCTATGACTAAACGGTTGCAATAATAGAAGCAAAAAAAGCAAAAAATAAATAAATAAATAAAGGTTTAGGATACAAAAACATGCATACACTACAGAATAATAAAAAGCAGCACAAACATGGTCTCTTCACAGAAATGTCTCTGTGGCTCAATCAGGGTAGCATGCCTGAATAGCATAGTCTCCTGAAGACTCTATAACAACCTGTTAAACAGGTTAGAAGTTAGTAAAAACAGGTTCAGGATGGCAAAGCCATGCTTACACTGTAGAACATTACAAACCAGATTACTAGAGGTTTGCCTTTGGCTTTTTCACTCTTTGTTTGGTTGGGAATTCAGCCCTTGAACCTGAGGTGTTTTCTGACTGCAGTGTGCAAGATTACAAATTGAGCCCCCCATAAGCTCATAGCAAGGTAGAGACATGCCACACTCCAGCCACCTACATGTGTACATTTGTTTAACACCCCAGCATAAAAAAGAAATAGAAAAAATACTCATTGCAATAAAGCAGTGAACACAGCATGCTGTGCCAAATGGTGGATGGAGGCTGGATTATGCTAATAGTGGGAGGGTCTTAATGGGGCATAGTTAAACAAAATTTGAGTCTAACAGACTTGTACAATGCTCAGCACAATCTTTCATTGCATATGCTTTTTAGGCCACCTTAGAGAAAATTTTCATAGAGTAGCTAGTGACTAATTAGCAATTGCTTTGGTTAGAAGGGTTGGTGGTCAGTGGCTGGCTACAAAAATACCTCTCCCAGCATTGATTATAAGTGGCTGACTGAAAAATACCCCTCCAGCAATGGTGATGAATGGCTGACTGTTAAAATAACCCCCAGCCCCCCCACTTCGCTAGCTTTGGTGTTCAGTAGCTGGCCGGAACAATAAATCCCCCCAGGTATTGCTGGTTGGCTGGCTAGAACAATAACCTGCTATTTTACCAGTTACTACACTTTGACAAAATGACATGCAACCATTTTTTGTAACTTTGCAGGATTAAAGTTTAAGCTTATAGCACAGAAATTTGCCTATTTTAACAACATAAATGTAAAATGTTATCTATAATGTATAAAGCTTTAATAAGTCTAGTTCTTCTAGTCGTTTGCCCAGAATGTATATATTAATTAGGTTTTAAGAGAAATACGGAGGCTACAGCTGCTGACCTCAGCCTTCAGAAATTCTAGCAGCTTCATTGTTATATTGATCCCCTGGCTTTTTGATTTGAGCCTCTGAGCTAGAAAACGTTCTATATCAGTATTTTATAAGCATACTACACAGGTGGAAAGTTAGAAGCAAGAAAACAACAGGTTCAGGGTGGCAAAAAACATGCCTACACTTCAGAATAATACAAAACAATTTATGAAAATTGCACAAACATGGTTTCTTCACAGCAATGTCTCTGGGTAACATGTGCCTACATAGCATAGTCTCTAAGACTCTAGCTGAAAATAATTCCTTGAACAAAACAGTTAAAAAAACTCCAGCTGCTTGTGATTATCATGAACAGCATCTTACTCACTAAAGTCCAGAGTAGCTCTGGTGGCACACCTGGAAGGATCCCAGAACCAGTAACTGATAGCAATTGGGGGTGAGCCCCCCATAGTATCTGGATTTTACAGAAACCCGGCATGCTATTAGGTTCTGACAGTCTGACAGTCTGACAGTAGCTGAGAAACTCTTCTCTGAGTGAGTTGATTTCCACCATACAACAGTCATAGATACTCCTCTATTCACTATGACAGCTTATAACAGTTCTGGGAAATTTTATTGCAATTTTGGGTTGCTTCTATCTTTGTCTTACAAGCTTTATCTGAACTTATTAAGCAACAGTCCATCTACAAAATGTTTCTTCAGCCATCCATCCACATTGCCTAAAACAGGCTGTCCTGCTCCGCCCCTTTCACTACAGTGTCTTTCTGCTGGTATGTCTTGCAGTTCCAGGGTATTTAATGGAGTGCATTCTTCCACTCTCTGCTTTGAAGTGAGCTTTAAGGTTGCCTAGTGTTACCACTTGACTAAGCAGCTACATATCTTGTCAAGAAATTATGGTCTTTCACTGGGAGGTCCAAGATTAACCTTCTTGCTTTCTTCTCTAAGACACCATTAGCAAGTTTTGCCTGCTGAGAGGACGGTATACCATATCATCAGATAAGGCCACCCAATTTCACTAAAGTCTTTACTTGGCCCTGAGTACTTAGGTACTTGTTGCGGCAGGAATCCTGACAGGAACAAGTGGGTCATTATTGCAGGGGAGGTAGGTTGTCTTTTTCCATCTGGAGTAGTGCATCTGGTCATCATTGTTGCACCACTCCCATCACCATTGTCTAACATAGCCTGGTGGTGAGCATGGTGAGTAATTGGGCACTCTGCTACAGTTCCTTTCTCTGACTTTCCTGATTTGCAGTAACAGCATAATGGCATAGCAGCAAGAAAACTAGCAGTCAAGTGGCTTTCCCTGCATTTTCTCTGTGTGATTTAAACTTCACTCCCTGCTCAGAGCCTTTAATGTTGTCTACAGTAGTGCACTACTGGGATTTGCCATAGTCGTTAAAACAGCTTTTAACTAAATACTTCTGTAAAATATAGTGCTTCATCTGTTAAAGATTATCAGCCAAGTTTCCTTTATAAAATTTCCTAAGTAAGTTTTTATTGCTCAAACCATATCAACCTTCATGTGATTCAAAGATATAAACATGACAGCTCTCTTCACACCCTGCAGCTGAAAGGGCTCCCAGGCTGAAAAGCAGTAACAGGTGCTTGCAGATAACAATATCTTGAACAGTTATAGACTGGTTCTATGCCGTACAAGTAACAATAGTCTTAAATTCCTTCACCAGGATTTGTGCTGCTCCCTCTTATCCCTACCCCACTGTTTTCTGAGAACAGAGCTGTTCATGCATAGCATAGCTATTGGGAAACTCAATTCCTTAGACAGGCCATACACGATTTATTTTCTTTTGTTCAACCAGCGGGCTGAACCAAAGAAAATTAATCAATTGCCCCATCCACACATTTGAGGTGGATGGAGGAATCCCTCCTGTGGAGATATTATATTTTGACAGTGGGGAGGCTTCCCTGACATTAGAATGCATGCACTAGCCCCGCCTGCTAAAGCTGGCAGCACAGATTGAGCAAATATGCAAATATTTTCCAACAGGCTGGTTGATCAGAAGTCCATTGAGAGACCGACTTCTGTACATCCAGCCTGTCGATGGATGGATGAAAATTCAGCTGGTCCCTGCTGAACCAGCTGTATTTCGATCCATCTATGGCCATCTTAAAGTGTGATGACACTCTAACCAAAATATTTTAACCTAGTTCAACCTATGTGTCTGTATTAGTGTGATTTATATTCTCTAACAATTCCCATAGCCCTCTATATTCCGCTTTCTGGAGAAGACATCTAAATGCTTTTTTGAAGTTGTCGAAACTCTCAGCCTTTACTATTTCTTGGGCAAGGAGTACACATTTTTATTTCTCTAACAGTAAAGAACCCATTCCACAATCAAAGGTTAAACTTCCTTTTTTATAACTTCAAATCATGGCCGGGTGTCCTCTTCAGGGACCTTAGAGTAAATGGTTTATCACAGTGCCCTTCTTGTCCAGAGTCAATAACTCTAATCTATGTAATCAAGCTCACAGCTGATGTCCTCCTAGGTTATTCTGCGTGTGTGTAGCTTCCAACATGCGTGACAACATCACAGCGCTCAAACTCCTAGCTACCTGTTTTTTCTCATAGACTTTGTCAGTAGCTAAACTGGTAATATTGGACACAGGTATCATACCATGTACACAGTGCCTGGTGTGTTGTTTAAAACACTGAGGTGTTTTTATGGACCCCCTACACACAAAGAATCATATGAATCTAGCCAATATTTAAACACAGTTAAATTATTTTCTGTGAAGTTCCTCATTTATGCATTATTAATTTATTTGTTTTTAGGGTAACCAGGAGTCCATATGGATGCTGGAGATAAAATACAATTATGTAGCTCTTGTGTTTGGGCCTTAAATGCTATGTTCACCTTTACCAAAAAATAGCCTATGCAGGTAATGAGCCTAAACAAATAGGTTAAAAATGGTGCAGCTTTATTTTATTGTCATACCTGTAGACCATTTGGGTCTCCCTAGAAGCTTGGATGAAAAAACACCAAGTTAGCAATCCCTACATCCTGCTGTGTTGCTAGGACAGGTACTGAACATTTTACAATTCTGTACAGTTTTTAATACCTATTGGTGCCTTTGATTGCATAGCCTATTTTCTGGAAAAGGTGAACTTATAACTGAAAATATAAATTTGCTAAAAATATACTATACTTTCCCTTTAAACATGGTACTCTTTTACCATTTCCAGACCATTATTTAAGTGAAAATATTATCAGTCAGAAGTAATCATTAATTATCTCTGAGATACCCCAAATATTATTTATGATTATGACTAAATAACTGAGGAACCTATTTAGGAGGAACTTTTCAATTACATGTTTTGCATTTATTCCCACATTTCCTTAGTTTGAGTGTTTTGATGTCACCTTTTGCAGGTTAATAAGTAACTCTGCTTTCTTAACAAAACAACCTCAAGTGTTTGCCATGTTGCTATGAACAAGACACATGTATATTGAAAAGCATTTCACATAAAACAACAGGGATTTTCTGCTATAAAGAACTAGGTAGAGGGTGGGGTATTCCTGGCAGGTTTGAGTCTTAGGTAAATAGCACGATTTACTGTACCATTCACTTTTTTTAGGTGAAGGACCTAAACCAATTTCTTTTATTGTCATTGCATTTCCAACTCTCTTAAAAGCAGAGAACACTTTTGACGTTGTTCAATAAATTATTTACGCTAAAAGTGATTCAGCAAATATGTAAAGGGTGGAACTGTACTAAATTTGTTTCTGACAAGTACAAAGACAAAAATCACAGACTTATTATTGTATGCTTAAAGGCAAACCACAATGACTTTTAATTATGTTATACATTTATTTTAAGGTTTACATGTTTATAAATGTATCTTTTATATAATTTGTTTATTATTGTATACAATTCAACAATACAATTAAACCAAATTCAATTAAATTAAAACACATTTTTAAAAATGTTTAATATATGATGTGTCCTGGACTTTTTGATTGCAGAGTATTTGGGGATTTTTAATGGAAAAAAATGGACACTGTAGCTTTTTACACGTAGCTCAAAGTGTAGTAGTAAGATTTATGAACAATTAAAGAATTGTCTGGAATGCACTTCCTGCAAGTGATAAATACTAAATATTGAAATGCAGTATTGAAGTATTTCCATCCTCTATTCTTAAATTCTGTTTCCTGATAAAAAAAAAAAAAAATCTGTTAAAAATAGAAAAGAAACATTCCCTTTGCACAGTGTATATACAAATGACTGAGCAGTATAGTAGACACCGGATATGGGCTGTTACTCATCCACCAGCATAAAGCATTGGAATGGGAGAGCAGAAACCTAATTTTCACTAGGAGCAGAAGGTATTTTTCAGGCATTTACAAGCAAAAAGAAATTGCAAATCATAACATGCAGCAGTTCAGCTCTTTAGAGTGAAAATGAGATGTGAGACTTTGTCTTTAAGTTTAAGGTAGATGAATGAAACCATGCATTAGCATAGATGGTACATTAATTCAAAATGACATCAAATGATCTGTAAACCAAGAACTATATGCAGCTAAAGAGATACATGCAACTATTGACCCTTTCTGTAAAGATCAACTTTACCCCATCTCTTCTTGCCTCTTAAAGGGATTATTTCACTTAAAAAAGGTGTTGTCGGGTATAAAGTAAAGGCACCTATCAGATTTTCCAGTTACATTATCAGAATTCAACAATCTTGACTAGTAAAGGCATGCTGCTGCATGTACAGTATGTATAGGTGTCTAGGGATTTGCACTTTTTTTCTGGCCCTTTAATTTGATGTGTGGCCCTACTGACATATAAGAAAGCTTTTGAGGTGGTAGAGGGCAGGTTTAAAGGTAACTCCTCTTTTGTGGTGAAAAAAATTAACAAATAAAAAAAATATAGGGTATACAATTGTGATGCAAGTCATATTGTAATTGAATGTTATTAAAAATTACCTTTCCTTTTCAAACTGCAGCAATGTAATTTTCTGTAAATTGCAATGTAATATGGCTACCTGGGGGCATTCTGTACACAGATGGTGTACAGAACACCCTCCCACCCAGGTATGTAATTTCCTGCTTGTGTGATTGGCTTACTGAGTTTCCCAGAAGTCTGCAAAAATTGATTTTGAGCATCCCCTGCAAAAAAATTGCATTTTTTTGGTGAGATATTCCCAAAGGAAATCACATCTAAAGGGATGCAGACCCTGTAATTTTCCTCATTAGAGCCCTGCAGGAGCAGCAGGGCTAGTTCTTCAGAATAACAAAAGGTAGGAATCTGCAACAAAGTGTGTTAAAATCCCTGCAACGCACATAGATCACCCAGAGGGGAATATTTTTTTTCTCAATAATTGTGGAGTTACTCATTGAGCTCGACTTTAACTGAGTACATTCAGAGTAAAGATTTGTATATGCTAAGCTACTTCTATCTCTGGTTTTACTGATCCCTTTGACATGTCATCTTTTTTCATGTCATATTTTTTTCCAATCCTGTTTATAAAAAAAATACAATTTGGGAAATGTTATATAAATTGAATCATTGTTTGTTCTGTATTTTTCCCTTTACCCTCTTTATAGTGAAGCCAGCTATAGTTTCTTATGTTTTCCCATATTGTTGAAATAGAGCTTAATGGTAGCTGAAATTAATTATATCATCATCATATGTTTGCATGACACATTATGTTTTCACATGTATAGCCTTCTTGTGTAAACCAGTTTAGTGAATTTTATCAAAGCTCCAGCAATATTTCTTTTGAATATATACACTGAGAGTACTTTTCTGATACTCAGCTTAAATATAGATAAACATTAACATATTTCATTTTTATTTGTAACAGCAAATTGTCTTTACAATGGGAACACGATCAACCATGGAGAAACTGTGACTGATGGATGTGAGATCTGGTAAGTATCTAGATCTGATAATACCATTCAGAAAAGGAAAGCTGGCTTTATAAGGAGAATATATTTAACCTTAAATCTTTCTCATAAACATGCTGTTTATGAAAAAGATTAATGATACAGGCATTGATGCAAACAACTTTGACATGCCGTTAATGAAGTCAGCCCACCCAGACATGCCAAAGAGCTCATAGAGCTCATTTTCCACTATTCTACAATGATCACAAACCTAAACATTGGTGTTAGAAGGCTGTAATAGAAGCAGTGTTTTTACTATTTTGTGTAACATTAACATTTGTTCAGGGACAGTGAGGTAGTGAAGTCAGGATCAGGATAGCTGCAAAAAAAAAAAAAGTGAGGAACAACACTTCTATCTTCCCTTAAATACATTTTTATTCATCAGTATCCCAGATTGCCCACCCCAGCAGGTAGATCTGAAAATGGGTATTTTTAAATGAAAGGGGAATCATAACTGCAGTATATAAGATGTGTGAACCCTAACTTAGAATTGTGGCATATTTTGAACTCGGACTAGGTTCTGGAAGATACCCTCTATTGTCAAAAGTATTGGGATGCCTGCCTTTACACGCACATAACTTTTAATGACATCCCAGTCTTAGTCTGTAGGGTTCAATATTGCGTTGGCCCACCCTTTGCAGCTATACTAGTTTCAACTCTTATGGGAAGGCTGTCCACAAGGTTTAGAAGTGTGTCTATGGGAATTCTTGACCATTCTTCCAGAAGCGCATGGCTTGCAGTCTCCGCAATAATTCATCTCAAAGGTGTTCTATCAGGTTGAGGTCAGGACTCTGTGCAGGCCAGTCAAGTTCCTCCACCCCAAACTCACTCAGCCACGTTTATTTGGACCTTGCTTTGTGCACTGGTCCAAATCATTTTGCGGAGGGGGGATTAAGGTGTGGGGTTGCTTTTCAGGGGTTGGGCCTGGCCCTTTAGTTCCAGCGAAGGGAACTCTTAAGGCATCAGAATACCAAGATATTTTGGATAATTTCATGCTCCCAACTTTGGGGGAACAGTTTGGGGATGGCCCCTTCCTGTTCCAACATGACTGCACACCAGTGCTAGGTCCATAAAGACATGGATGAGTGAGTTTCAGGTGGAGGAATTGACTGGCCTGCACCTCAACCCGATAGAACACCTTTGGCATGAATTACAGCGGAGACTGTGAGCCAGGCTTTCTTGTCCAACATCAGTGCCTGACCTCATAAATTCACTTCTGGAAGAATGGTAAAACATTCTCATAGATACACTCTTAGACCTTGTGGACAGCCTTCCCAAAAGAGTTGAAGTTGTTATAGCTGGGCCAACTCAATACTGAACCCTACAGACTAAGACCGGGATGTCATTACAGTTCATGTGCATGTAAAGGTAGGTGTCACAATAATTTTGACAAGATAGTGTATATGGGTTTAAGTAGCTTTCATTTTGCTTGTTGTTGTACCCTAGACAAGCCAAAAATTCTTAAAAAGAAACTATAACCAGACAAGTTATGGTAAACTGGGCTAAAAGAAAACAAAAATCCTCCATTAAACCAGTGTGAAGCACAGTTGAGTCTTCTTCAAACAAAAGGTATCTGCACTGTTCATCAAAAAATGTAAAATGATTTATTCCTCATTTAGGACAATAAGCAGAACCATGAAAATAATTCCTTTATTTCTTTGAACCATCTGTGAATTCAGCACTACTGCTTCATAACACAGATACAGCTTAATATTCTAGAGCCGTTTATTTTAAACTGCGTTCAGCTGTTTCTAGCTTTTTAGCCATCATAAGTGTAAATTATACTATTAGGTGGGAAACCAAGTAGTTCCTAATGCATTTAATTGATAAAATATTGGAGGAGTAGATATGACTTCTTGGTTGAATGTGCAGACATTCATCAGAACCCTGGACTTTTAGCCTGTTTGGCAGGAGCCGAACATTATATATTGTAGTGGGTTTTTCTCCAGTTACTATGCAGTATATGACAGCTACCTTCTTTTACTGACAATGGCTGTTAAGGAAGTAGTGGATGTTTGCATCCGTTGTGTCCTTAGCAACCAGGGGCATCAGATATGCCTTTTTCATTTACTGGCCTGAAATCCCCTGCTATGTTAACAAAGTATGGGGTTCACCACAATTCATACCATGTCCCACAATGCACATCATCAATAATGTCATCCAGTGACATAAATTCATGCCAAAAATGATGCCGGACATCCACTGACACATCAAAAGAAAGAAACCCACCTACCATTGATACAATCCTCTCCCAATGACTCCTCATCCTCAACTGACAGTTCCAGTGGGTGACAGCTCAATATAAAAGAAGGGGCAGCCTCCCGGGTGACATCAAATATGGACATGACCTCTGACCCCTGTGTTTTAACTCCATTTCATTATTTAACATTTTTGTTTTCCACTTTCAGTGAATGTGACAATGGTGAAATTAAAGACTGCGTTGGCAAGGCTGGATGCATTTGTAAGTTGTTTTTTAAAGAGCTGAGATGTTTAGGGGTGTGAAAAAGGAAAGGCTACTTCAAAGTAAAGTTGGCATTGGTAACAAAACCAAGTGTTTTTTTAATAATGCATTCTTTCCTTTCAGGGAGTGGTGAATGTAATGTTATTTAGATGTGTGTCTGTTCAATGTTATGAAGACCTGGGCTACAGTGAGGGATACACAATTACGAGTGGGGTTACAACAAATGCTCACTGATGACCTTTCTAATAAAACTGAGTAAAAGTGAGCATGCAAAAGACCGAAAACCCCATACCCATCCCTATAGCATTGAGCACAGTTGCTCGATTTCAATCCCTACTACTACTGTGGCACATTTGTACCACAGTCTGATAATGTATCTGTTCTTCTACAGAGGACATGCCTGGGAAGAGTAAGAGGGCTATTATTTGTTCACATGGTCAAACATACATTACAGTGGTGGGAGTGCATCAGTTCAATGTTCTGTAATTTTTTGCTTAGTTTATAATACATTATATGCATTAGCAGCCTAGTTAAGTTTCATACATCACCTATGTTGCTCCTATTTGACATTCATTTTTGTTTTCATATCAGCCAAGAATCTTGACACCCATGATGGTGTTAGTATTAATTTTGAAGATGACCCCAATGTCATTGAAAGCAGTGCGGGAATGCAGTTAAAACGCCAAAAACGATCTAATATGCAAGGAAATCTAAATCTATTTCCTGGTGCAAAATCAGGTATGTTTTAATTACTATTTATTTATTATTATTTCATTTCTCTGGTTGTGAGCTGTCTTGGTAAAATAAGTACAGTAAAACCTTGGATTGCGTGCATAATTCGTTCCAGAAACATGCTTGTAATCCAAAGCACTTGTATATCAAAGCAAATTTCCCCATAAGAAATAATGGAAACTCAAATGATTCATTCCACAACCATTTATTTATAGGTCCTTCAGTTTATAGTCCATATAAAAAGATTATAGCAATGTGACCAGGTTGCGTAACCATAAAATATCCATCAGGAGCTACAGAGTATAAAAGAAAAGAGAGGCGCCTCTAAGTGTAGCAATAAGGTTACATTTAATGAAGATACAACATTTAGCAACTCATATTGTTGATGAATAAAAGAGGCACATCTAAGTATACAAGCTGTGCGCATAGACCGTCCCTTGCACCACTGGCTCTCACCGCTGTCAGAGTGCAATCGTGACGGGAAAGATTACCCAGCAGTAGAGTGATCTGAATGCGAGGCTTGAATCACTTGTGGAGCGCAGAGTGGAAGGGATGACGTCGCTGGCGGTGAGGAGGATGGTTTATGTGAACAGCTTTACCCCAGATGCCTGCATACCTAGATGTGCCTGTTTTAATCATCAACCATGTGAGTTCGGTAAATGTTGTACCTTCATTAAATGTAACCATATTGCTACATTTAGAGGTGCCTCTCTTCTCTTTTATACTCAGTTGTGACATGACGCTACTTGTATATCAAGACATTGCTTGTATATCAAGTCAAAATTTATTTTAAAATTTTGCTTGTCTTGCAAAACGCTCTCAAACCAAGTTACTCTCAAACCAAGAGTATACTGTATATGGCTTATAAGTCTACATAAATGAAATAGCATATATGACTGCCTTTTGAAAACCAAATACGTAACTACTAATCTTAAATGTAATTTATGCAACTATTGTCTGTTTAGTAAATTGTTCCTTATGTTTACTATTTTACCCAAATGTAGCTTATGTTTGAAACATAACAATGGTTTTAATTACAATGGGGTCAACTTCCACCCTCTAAATCCAGTCAAAAACCTACCCCTAAAACTAATCTACAGATTATTAATAATGAAAATAATATGAATACATACAGTGTACTGTATATGCTTTATACTGTATATCATCTTAATTTTGGATGGAATGAGGAAGGGTTAGAACCTCTGTCAGGTTTTTACTGTGTTTCTGGGCTCCATTAAAGAGGAGACAGGAAGTGAGGAAAACTCTCCAACTTAGACAGAAATAAAAATGCTTCCTTTAGTAGAGTAGAGAAAAGTTCGAACATTTGTGAGGTGGGGGGTGCTGAATTGTTTGTTATGTGATTCTTTAAATTGGAACTTCAGTCTGGTAAATTATGTAATTTCAAGGCAGATCTCAAGAGAGTAACAGCCTTGGGTCGGCTCATGTCTCAAATTGGCTCATGTGCAAAAAAAAAAGGCAAGAAGCATTAAATACAGTCCAGTATTTTATTTTTTCATTAATTATATATTACCCATTCAATTAAAGATGTTGAAGCTTTATCTGATTGTGTGTTTTGATAAAAATAGATTTCCCTTCACTTCCAGTCTTTTGAAACCATTGTCAGCAGGACAGGAAGTTAGGGTGGGTCTCTGTAACAAAGCAGTATACATCCAACATTTCTTAAAATAAACAATAGTTAACATTTACAAAGATGTAAAAAGACATTTCACTTTAGCAGCTACACCATGAGACCAGTAAGAGAATCCCTGTCACATCAGTAAGAAGTCTGAACAAAATGCATACCTATAAAGAAGAAATAGAATGCTCACCTCACATACTACCTAGTGAATGTTATTCCCTTGCAGAAATATTGTCCCCAAAATCTGCAGGATAACTGACACTTTCAGAAGAGACAATCTTCAGCAAATACGTACAGTATATTTATGAATTGTCTTACATGCTAAAGGTTCTAAATAATGATCCATTTCTACAATTTACAGGTAACAAAGGTGGTGCTAACATGGATGGAAAGGTTGCAGTAACCAGTGGGATTGCTGGAATAAAGAACCTTGGGATTGGAGGAAGTGCTGATGTGAGCTCTGTGCTTAGAAGTCAAATAGGTAAGTTGAAGAAATGGCTGATTCTAGAAATAAGTAAACTAAAAATCGTAGTATTTAACCACTTGACCTCCGTAAGGTTTTACCCACTTCATGACCTCCGTAAGGTTTTACCCACTTCCTAACCAGAGCATTTTTTACTGTTCAGCACTGTGCTACTTTAACTGGCAATTGCTCAGTCATGCAACACTGTACCCAAATATATATATATTTTTTTCACACAAATAGAGATTTCTTATGGCGGTATTTGATCATCACTGAGCTTTTATTTTTTTATTATTATTTTCTACTTTCTGTCTTAAAACATATCCAATTAAATCAAATGTCTTCAAAAATTTAGGGCAAAATGTATACTGCTACAAGTCTTTGGTAAAAAAAAATCCCAATAAATGTATATTAATTGGTTTGTGTGAAAGTTATAGCGTCTACAAACTGCTATACTGAATTTTATGCTGTTTTTAAGCAGTTCTGACTTTCTGACTGCCTATCACATTTCCTGAAATGCTAAAATGCAAGGACAGTACACATACCCCCAAATGACCCCTTTTTGGAGAGTTGACACCCTAAGGTATTTGCTGAGAGGCATTTTACTACTCTGGGGGTGTCTACTTTCCCAAAAGGGGTGTTTGAACTGCCCTGGCCTTTTAAGGCCTCTAAAAACTTTATGTGCATGGCCAGCATTAAGAGTTTTTTGCCACACGCCCTAAGTTGGGCATACATGTAATGTTCTTTTTTTTTATTCAGCTTATGGGCTGAATGAAAAAAAGATCCTAACAGATTGCTTCATTCATATCAATCTATGTGGAAAAAGAAATTTCTACCAGAAAAGTGTATGCCCAACATTAAAAGCTTCTGCCACACATCCATCCACTTCTAATGCTGGCCATACACATAATGTTCTGTTTTTTGTTCAGCCTATAGGCTGAATAAAAAGAAAGAAGCTAATAAATTCCTCCGTTCATATGGTTCAATGCGGATGAAGAAATCTCTGCCACAAAAAAGTGAAAAAATTATATGTCAAGCATAGGAGCTGAGTGTAGAATTAAGTAAGTTAAACTACGATATTTAGTTCTTTAGCCACTTGCTTACTGGGCCCTCTATACTCCCTTTATGACCAGGCCAATTTTCAGCTTTCAGTGTAGTCGCACTTTGAATGACAAATTTTTATCATTTTTTTTGAGACAGGTAGAGCTTTCTCTTGGTGGTATTTATTTCACCACTGTTTTTTTTTGCTAAACAAATTAAAAAATATGGACAATTTTGAAAAAAGCTAAACTTTTTTTATTACTGTAGTTTCTGTTAAAAAATTTAGCAAATAAATATTTTTTCTCCTTCACTGATGTGCGCTGATAGGCTGCACTGATGGGCACTGATAGGCTGCACTGATAGGTGGCACTGATGGGCACTGATGAGGCGGTACTGATAGGCACTGATGGGCACTGTTAGGGTGCACTGATGAGGAGGCACTGATAAGGGGCACTGATGGACAGCACTGATGGGAAGAATTGATGGCCACTGATTCGCACTGATGGGGCTGCACTGATAATGATGATCAATGCCCTGATTATCTGTGTACACTTCCCCTGTCAGGGTCGCCAGCTACCGACTCTTCTCTCCCCACGTTGTGACAGTGCATGAGGAAATTACTGCCGATATCCGGCAAGTCTGTTTACATTGTGATCAGGTGTGATTGGTCCTTTACCACGATCTGTGATCGATACTCACCCCAGCGGGCGCACAAGGGATGGGGTTCTGGGAGGACATCCATGGACGCACCTCCCAGAACCACAGAGCCTCCCTGTAGCCGTCTTTCAGCTTTCCTCCATAGTTGACATTTTAGATTTTTTTTTTATAGGTTATGAGTTTGAAGTTGTGAATGATGAGCTAGAATTTTTCTGTTCTCACGCCAGCATTAACAGTGAAATGTCACGTAGTTACATAGTAGGTATGGTTGAATAAGGACAACAGTCCATCCAGTTCAACCTGGGTAGGTGTACATGAGTCAGTGTCGATAATCATTTCCCATATACCTGTATATTTTGTTCTTTAAGATGCGGGTCCAAAACGTGTAACATGTGATAACATATGTAGCACAATCATTGTTTTTGTACAAAAGGCTTACTCACCACATTAGTTTATGTTCTTACAGTATATGTGGATACCTGGAAGCAGGGGACAATTTATTATTAAGGAAAAGAAAAAAGTAAAACTGCGCTAAGAAAATGTAAACAATATAGGCCAATGATCGTGAAAGCAGCAATTCAAAATATGTAACACACATATACCAAATCAGAAATAGAAAAAGACTGAATCGCGCTACTAGGTATCGTAAAAATTAGCAGTGATTAATCTAATATATCCCAAACTCGATGAGCAGAATGAATGTATAAATGTGTAATATAATAAGTCTGACCTTATCAATATATATTTATATGCTCATCATTAATAAAACATTATGTGCGCTTGTGATCAACAAATGAAAAGAAGAAAAAAAGTCTCTCAATGTGATAAATAATCCACCCGTGCAAAACACAAATTGCAAAAGTCCACTCATGAGGAGATCTTCAATTTTTATGCAGCGAAAGATGTGATCCACCACCAGTATAGAAGGGGTTACTTCTTACCGGACATAAATGATCCCCCATTACAGAGGATCATAACAGGCATATCAAGGTATAACTCCTGTGCTGGACTGCTGCGGCTGTGCCTCAGAACATCAGGGGGAACCGATCGGTGCAGTGGTGAATTTAGCATGTAACACAAAGTGGGAAACTCCAATGGTGTAAAACCTTTTAGCTTTATTGTATAAAAAAGGTCAAAAACGCACTTACATAGAACGTCCATAAACAAGCCTAAAGTCCGGTGTGTCGGCCGAACACACACAGACAAACCCGTCCTACTGGAAGAGAACACACAGTCTGAAGGTGACGTCAGCGCGTTGTCCTGCTCCGCGGCGGAGCAGGACGAGCAGGACGGAGCAGGACGGAGCAGGCTCTGTAATGGGGGGAAATTTGCATAATATTACCAACTATCTTGCATAATATTTATTATGCAAGATAGTTGGAGGAAGGCCAAGGTGGAGACATGTTGTGCTGATGGATGAAGATCCGCTTTAAGTATAACTTTATATATTAATAAAATATATAGATATACCTAGATTAGTCTAAGGTGGTCTAATTAAATAAATAGGATAGAGAGCAAGTTTTTGAAACTAACCTTTACCAGTCATTTACACATTAACTTTAACCACTTGCTGACCAGCCGCTGTCATTATACTGCGGCAGGTCGGCATGTTCCCGCAAGCTGTCATAGCTGTATGTCGGCCCTTTAAGCCGGGATAGCAGGCACACACCAGCTGCACTGCGGGAAAACCGATGCACGTGGCCAGCGGTCGTGATGGCCGCTGGCCACGTGCGATCGCAGGCACTTGGGCCAGAACACGGACGTGTGTGTGTGTAAACACACAAATCCCTGTTCCTACTAGCTAGGAACAATGATCTGTCGACTCCTCTAGTCAGTTCCTTCCCCCTACAGTTAGAACACACACTGAGGGAACACAGTTAACCCCTTGATCGCCCCCTAGTGTTAACCCCTGCCAGTGACATATACACAGTAATCAGTGCATTTTTATAGCACTGATCACTGCATAAATGTCAATGGTCCCAAAAATGTGTCAAAAGTGTCCGATCTGTCCTCCACAATGTTGCAGTCCTGAAAAAAATCGCAGATCACCGCCATTACTAGTAAAAAACAAAATAAAAAATATACGCTTATTGCGATTCTTATTATCAAAAATATATAGAAGAATACAGATCGACCTAAACTGATGAAGAAATTTTGATTTTTAAAAAACATTTTGGGGATATTTATTATAGCAAAAAGTAAAAAAATATAGTTTTTTTTTTTTCAAAATGGTACCTATTTTTTGTTTATAAGCACAATACCAATAGAAAGCTCTATTTGTGGGAAAAAAAGGACGTCAATTTTGTTTGGGTACAGCGTCACACGGCCGTGCAATTGTCAGTTAAAGCGACGCAGTGCCGTATCGCAAAAATGGCATAGTCATTAAGCAGGCAAATCTTCCGGTCTGTAAGTGTTTAAAAGAGACGTTCGGGATTTTAAAAAAGATAAACATTTATACTCACCTAAATGAATGCAGCATCGATCCGATGCTGCATCTGTCTACCACAGGCTCTGCTGTTAGAACTAAGCGATTAAACACTGATGATTGCTCAGTTCTGATCCTCCACTCTGAGCAGAGAGCCAGGACTGTCAGTCAGCGCCTCTCTGCTTTCCCCACCAGTGCTCACTGGAGTGCTGGGCTGTGGAGGGGGCAGGGGGGGCCTGGCTCAGCCTCTCATCGGATTGCTGAGAGGCTGAGCAAGGTGACAGTTCACTCTTCTGGGCAGATACCAACCATATGGTCAGTATTTTTCCTGAGCCTAGCTCAGCTGAGTGACATCAGCCTGCTTTAGCCCGCTGTCAGCTGAAAAAAACGGGTCACAGGAGTGCAGAACAAACTACACTTCTGTGATCCATGGGAGAAGTATGGCCAAAAGCTCCTTTTTTTTAATCTAGTTACACCAAACTGCAGACAAGATGTTTCCAATTTATGCAGAATACAAACCTTGATCTATGTGTGTGTTTTCTAAACTATAAACAAGCAGGAATACTTAACCACTTCATCAGTGCTTCACATTTGTTGATATTATTGTGCACGTTTCTATTTTTCTATTAACTGTATTTATGTATTAAAACAGTAAATGGCAACGCCCAATCAAGTGGCATCTACAGCGGTGTCCAAGTAGGTGCAGGCGTGAATGGAGGACAAGACAACAAAGGTAAGCTATATCTTTTTTTTTTTAAATCTAGAACTGTTTAAAAAGATTTAGCTTTAATTGTTTACTTACTTACGGTCCATTTGAAACTACAAGTCCAAATAGGGCTACCCTATCCACAGGGTGACAATGCAGCTGCATGATTTCACTGCAGAATTAACAGTGTTGTCAACCTGTTAAAAGAGAACTATGTGAATGCAAAAAACAGTCGGTCTGATGCTGCACCTGTCTCTTGCCACCTCTAATGCCAAGAACTGAGCGCTCAGTTCTCGGTCTTCAGTTAGCGATCTTGAGTCAGTCAACGCTTGGGAGTGGCTGGCTCAGGCTCCCTGTGGCTCACTGAGAGCTTAAGCCAGGTACTGGTCAGACATCTGAGTGGAACCTGACTTTAAAGTCGGGATCCCTCCAGAGTCTTGGTTCAGAGACATCAGCCAACAGCAGACTTAACCCTCTGTCGACTGAAAGCAGGTCACAGGAGTGCAGAACGAAGTGCACTCCTGTGATCCACAGGAGAAGTTGGCGCCAAAAGAACAACTTCTCCTTTAAAGGAAATGAAAAATAAAACAGATCTACAGGCAAGATCAACAGGTCATAAATGTATGTTACCAGGGACACTCTGAAAACTAAAACTGTCCTGTTAATGCAATTGACAAACTTCAGTTCAATTTAGTATGCCTTTAAATTCTCCCTGTACGAAAAAAAAAAACAAAAAACATACCTACTATTCTATGGAATCTACTGTGTTCTTTTTGAAGGTGAAGCTCTCCTTTGCTCAGCACTGCCCCCCATCATGGCCATCTTGAAGGGAGATATGGCGCATGCAGAGACACACTGTGGGTCTCTTCCAGGTTCCATAATCCTGACAGAGAGTCCCCACAGCATGTTTGTGCATGTGCCAGATTCTCCAATGCATGTGCAGAGATGTGGCTGGGGTTCTTCCAACTTTCTTGCAGAAACCCAGGGCATTTTTGTGCATGTGCACAGCCTCCTGGGATGTATGACATAACCATTCCAGGAGGCAGCAATGCTTCTATACATATTTTTCGCCTTTGCTTTAGCAGAATTAAGAAAGCAACTCTGCAACATAATGTTAAATAAGTTATTTACAGTTTGAAGATTAAATGTTTTCTGCAATTATGCAAGATAATTGGGAGGAAGGCCAAGATGGAGGCATGTTGTGCTAAAGGATGAAGGTCCGCTTTAAATATAACTTTATATATTAATATAATATATAGATATACCTAGCTGAGTCTAAGGTGGTCTAATTAAATAAATAGGATAGAGAGCAAGTTTTTGTAACTAACCTTTACCAGTCATTTACACATTAACTTTAACCACTTGCTGACCAGCCGCTGTCATTATACTGCGGCAGGTCGGCATGTTCCCGCAAGCCGTCATAGCTGTATGTCGGCCCTTTAAGCCGGGATAGCAGGCACGCACCAGCTGCACTGCGGGAAAACCGATGCACGTGGCCAGCGGTCGTGATGGCCGCCGGCCACGTGCGATCGCAGGCACTTGGGCCAGAACACGGACGTGTGTGTGTAAACACACAAATCCCTGTTCCTACTAGCTAGGAACAACGATCTGTCGACTCCTCTAGTCAGTTCCTTCCCCCTACAGTTAGAACACACACTGAGGGAATACAGTTAACCCTTTGATCGCCCCCTAGTGTTAACCCCTGCCAGTGACATATACACAGTAATCAGTGCATTTTTATAGCACTGATCACTGCATAAATGTCAATGGTCCCAAAAATGTGTCAAAAGTGTCCGATCTGTCCTCCACAATGTTGCAGTCCTGAAAAAAATCGCAGATCACCACCATTACTAGTAAAAAACAAAATAAAAAATATACGCTTATTGCGATTCTTATTATCAAAAATATATAGAAGAATACAGATCGACCTAAACTGATGAAGAAATTTTGATTGTTAAAAAACATTTTTGGGATATTTATTATAGCAAAAAGTAAAAAAATATAGTTTTTTTTTTTTTCAAAATGGTACCTATTTTTTGTTTATAAGCACAATACCAATAGAAAGCTCTATTTGTGGGAAAAAAAGGACGTCAATTTTGTTTGGGTACAGCGTCACACGGCCGTGCAATTGTCAGTTAAAGCGACGCAGTGCCGTATCGCAAAAATGGCATAGTCATCAAGCAGGCAAATCTTCCGGTCTGTAAGTGTTTAAAAGAGACGTTCGGGATTTTAAAAAAGATAAACATTTATACTCACCTAAATGAATGCAGCATCGATCCGATGCTGCATCTGTCTACCACAGGCTCTGCTGTTAGAACTAAGCGATTAAACACTGATGATTGCTCAGTTCTGATCCTCCACTCTGAGCAGAGAGCCAGGACTGTCAGTCAGCGCCTCTCTGCTTTCCCCACCAGTGCTCACTGGAGTGCTGGGCTGTGGAGGGGGCAGGGGGGCCTGGCTCAGCCTCTCATCGGATTGCTGAGAGGCTGAGCCAGGTGACAGTTCACTCTTCTGGGCAGATACCAACCATATGGTCAGTATTTTTCCTGAGCCTAGCTCAGCTGAGTGACATCAGCCTGCTTTAGCCCGCTGTCAGCTGAAAAAAACGGGTCACAGGAGTGCAGAACAAACTACACTTCTGTGATCCATGGGAGAAGTATGGCCAAAAGCTCCTTTTTTTTAATCTAGTTACACCAAACTGCAGACAAGATGTTTCCAATTTATGCAGAATACAAACCTTGATCTATGTGTGTGTTTTCTAAACTATAAACAAGCAGGAATACTTAACCACTTCATCAGTGCTTCACATTTGTTGATATTATTGTGCACGTTTCTAATTTTCTATTAACTGTATTTATGTATTAAAACAGTAAATGGCAACGCCCAATTAAGTGGCATCTACAGCGGTGTCCAAGTAGGTGCAGGCGTGAATGGAGGACAAGACAACAAAGGTAAGCTATATCTTTTTTTTTTTAAATCTAGAACTGTTTAAAAAGATTTAGCTTTAATTTGTTTACTTACTTACGGTCCATTTGAAACTACAAGTCCAAATAGGGCTACCCTATCCACAGGGTGACAATGCAGCTGCATGATTTCACTGCAGAATTAACAGTGTTGTCAACCTGTTAAAAGAGAACTATGTGAATGCAAAAAACAGTCAGTCTGATGCTGCACCTGTCTCTTGCCACCTCTAATGCCAAGAACTGAGCGCTCAGTTCTCAGTCTTCAGTTAGCGATCTTGAGTCAGTCAACGCTTGGGAGTGGCTGGCTCAGGCTCCCTGCGGCTCACTGAGAGCTTAAGCCAGGTACTGGTCAGACATCTGAGTGGAACCTGACTTTAAAGTCGGGATCCCTCCAGAGTCTTGGTTCAGAGACATCAGCCAACAGCAGACTTAACCCTCTGTCGACTGAAAGCAGGTCACAGGAGTGCAGAACGAAGTGCACTCCTGTGATCCACAGGAGAAGTTGGCGCCAAAAGAACAACTTCTCCTTTAAAGGAAATGAAAAATAAAACAGATCTACAGGCAAGATCAACGGGTCATAAATGTATGTTACCAGGGACACTCTGAAAACTAAAACTGTCCTGTTAATGCAATTGACAAACTTCAGTTCAATTTAGTATGCCTTTAAATTCTCCCTGTACGAAAAAAACAAACAAAAAACATACCTACTATTCTATGGAATCTACTGTGTTCTTTTTGAAGGTGAAGCTCTCCTTTGCTCAGCACTGCCCCCCATCATGGCCATCTTGAAGGGAGATATGGCGCATGCAGAGACACACTGTGGGTCTCTTCCAGGTTCCATAATCCTGACAGAGAGTCCCCACAGCATGTTTGTGCATGTGCCAGATTCTCCAATGCATGTGCAGAGATGTGGCTGGGGTTCTTCCAACTTTCTTGCAGAAACCCAGGGCATTTTTGTGCATGTGCACAGCCTCCTGGGATGTATGACATAACCATTCCAGGAGGCAGCAATGCTTCTATACATATTTTTCGCCTTTGCTTTAGCAGAATTAAGAAAGCAACTCTGCAACATAATGTTAAATAAGTTATTTACAGTTTGAAGATTAAATGTTTTCTGCAATTATGCAAGATAATTGGGGGGAAGGCCAAGATGGAGGCATGTTGTGCTAAAGGATGAAGGTCCGCTTTAAATATAACTTTATATATTAATATAATATATAGATATACCTAGGTTAGTCTAAGGTGGTCTAATTAAATAAACAGGATAGAGAGCAAGTTTTTGTAACTAACCTTTACCAGTCATTTACACATTAACTTTAACCACTTGCTGACCAGCCGCTGTCATTATACTGCGGCAGGTCGGCATGTTCCTGCAAGCCATCATAGCTGTATGTCGGCCCTTTAAGCCGGGATAGCAGGCACGCACCAGCTGCACTGCGGGAAAACCGATGCACGTGGCCAGCGGTCGTGATGGCCGCCGGCCACGTGCGATCGCAGGCACTTGGGCCAGAACACGGACGTGTGTGTGTAAACACACAAATCCCTGTTCCTACTAGCTAGGAACAACGATCTGTCGACTCCTCTAGTCAGTTCCTTCCCCCTACAGTTAGAACACACACTGAGGGAACACAGTTAACCCCTTGATCGCCCCCTAGTGTTAACCCCTGCCAGTGACATATACACAGTAATCAGTGCATTTTTATAGCACTGATCACTGCATAAATGTCAATGGTCCCAAAAATGTGTCAAAAGTGTCCGATCTGTCCTCCACAATGTTGCAGTCCTGAAAAAAAATCGCAGATCACCGCCATTACTAGTAAAAAACAAAATAAAAAATATACGCTTATTGCGATTCTTATTATCAAAAATATATAGAAGAATACAGATCGACCTAAACTGATGAAGAAATTTTGATTTTTAAAAAACATTTTGGGGATATTTATTATAGCAAAAAGTAAAAAAATATAGTTTTTTTTTTTTTCAAAATGGTACCTATTTTTTGTTTATAAGCACAATACCAATAAAAAGCTCTATTTGTGGGAAAAAAAGGACGTCAATTTTGTTTGGGTACAGCGTCACACGGCCGTGCAATTGTCAGTTAAAGCGACGCAGTGCCGTATCGCAAAAATGGCATAGTCATTAAGCAGGCAAATCTTCCGGTCTGTAAGTGTTTAAAAGAGACGTTCGGGATTTTAAAAAAGATAAACATTTATACTCACCTAAATGAATGCAGCATCGATCCGATGCTGCATCTGTCTACCACAGGCTCTGCTGTTAGAACTAAGCGATTAAACACTGATGATTGCTCAGTTCTGATCCTCCACTCTGAGCAGAGAGCCAGGACTGTCAGTCAGCACCTCTCTGCTTTCCCCACCAGTGCTCACTGGAGTGCTGGGCTGTGGAGGGGGCAGGGGGGGCCTGGCTCAGCCTCTCATCGGATTGCTGAGAGGCTGAGCCAGGTGACAGTTCACTCTTCTGGGCAGATACCAACCATATGGTCAGTATTTTTCCTGAGCCTAGCTCAGCTGAGTGACATCAGCCTGCTTTAGCCCGCTGTCAGCTGAAAAAAACGGGTCACAGGAGTGCAGAACAAACTACACTTCTGTGATCCATGGGAGAAGTATGGCCAAAAGCTCCTTTTTTTTAATCTAGTTACACCAAACTGCAGACAAGATGTTTCCAATTTATGCAGAATACAAACCTTGATCTATGTGTGTGTTTTCTAAACTATAAACAAGCAGGAATACTTAACCACTTCATCAGTGCTTCACATTTGTTGATATTATTGTGCAAGTTTCTATTTTTCTATTAACTGTATTTATGTATTAAAACAGTAAATGGCAACGCCCAATTAAGTGGCATCTACAGCGGTGTCCAAGTAGGTGCAGGCGTGAATGGAGGACAAGACAACAAAGGTAAGCTATATCTTTTTTTTTTTAAATCTAGAACTGTTTAAAAAGATTTAGCTTTAATTTGTTTACTTACTTACGGTCCATTTGAAACTACAAGTCCAAATAGGGCTACCCTATCCACAGGGTGACAATGCAGCTGCATGATTTCACTGCAGAATTAACAGTGTTGTCAACCTGTTAAAAGAGAACTATGTGAATGCAAAAAACAGTCGGTCTGATGCTGCACCTGTCTCTTGCCACCTCTAATGCCAAGAACTGAGCGCTCAGTTCTCGGTCTTCAGTTAGC
The DNA here is from genome assembly GCA_037952925.1 of Lithobates clamitans. NCBI lineage: Eukaryota > Metazoa > Chordata > Amphibia > Anura > Ranidae > Lithobates > Lithobates clamitans. The sequence continues at coordinate 6,129,616 of JBBGZY010000700.1, read as the reverse complement.
GATCTTGAGTCAGTCAAAGCTTGGGAGTGGCTGGCTCAGGCTCCCTGCGGCTCACTGAGAGCTTAAGCCAGGTACTGGTCAGACATCTGAGTGGAACCTGACTTTAAAGTCGGGATCCCTCCAGAGTCTTGGTTCAGAGACATCAGCCAACAGCAGACTTAACCCTCTGTCGACTGAAAGCAGGTCACAGGAGTGCAGAACGAAGTGCACTCCTGTGATCCACAGGAGAAGTTGGCGCCAAAAGAACAACTTCTCCTTTAAAGGAAATGAAAAATAAAACAGATCTACAGGCAAGATCAACAGGTCATAAATGTATGTTACCAGGGACACTCTGAAAACTAAAACTGTCCTGTTAATGCAATTGACAAACTTCAGTTCAATTTAGTATGCCTTTAAATTCTCCCTGTACGAAAAAAAAACCCAAAAAACATACCTACTATTCTATGGAATCTACTGTGTTCTTTTTGAAGGTGAAGCTCTCCTTTGCTCAGCACTGCCCCCCATCATGGCCATCTTGAAGGGAGATATGGCGCATGCAGAGACACACTGTGGGTCTCTTCCAGGTTCCATAATCCTGACAGAGAGTCCCCACAGCATGTTTGTGCATGTGCCAGATTCTCCAATGCATGTGCAGAGATGTGGCTGGGGTTCTTCCAACTTTCTTGCAGAAACCCAGGGCATTTTTGTGCATGTGCACAGCCTCCTGGGATGTATGACATAACCATTCCAGGAGGCAGCAATGCTTCTATACATATTTTTCGCCTTTGCTTTAGCAGAATTAAGAAAGCAACTCTGCAACATAATGTTAAATAAGTTATTTGCAGTTTGAAGATTAAATGTTTTCTGCAATTATGCAAGATAATTGGGGGGAAGGCCAAGATGGAGGCATGTTGTGCTAAAGGATGAAGGTCCGCTTTAAATATAACTTTATATATTAATATAATATATAGATATACCTAGGTTAGTCTAAGGTGGTCTAATTAAATAAACAGGATAGAGAGCAAGTTTTTGTAACTAACCTTTACCAGTCATTTACACATTAACTTTAACCACTTGCTGACCAGCCGCTGTCATTATACTGCGGCAGGTCGGCATGTTCCCGCAAGCCATCATAGCTGTATGTCGGCCCTTTAAGCCGGGATAGCAGGCACGCACCAGCTGCACTGCGGGAAAACCGATGCACGTGGCCAGCGGTCGTGATGGCCGCCGGCCACGTGCGATCGCAGGCACTTGGGCCAGAACACGGACGTGTGTGTGTAAACACACAAATCCCTGTTCCTACTAGCTAGGAACAACGATCTGTCGACTCCTCTAGTCAGTTCCTTCCCCCTACAGTTAGAACACACACTGAGGGAATACAGTTAACCCTTTGATCGCCCCCTAGTGTTAACCCCTGCCAGTGACATATACACAGTAATCAGTGCATTTTTATAGCACTGATCACTGCATAAATGTCAATGGTCCCAAAAATGTGTCAAAAGTGTCCGATCTGTCCTCCACAATGTTGCAGTCCTGAAAAAAAATCGCAGATCACCGCCATTACTAGTAAAAAACAAAATAAAAAATATACGCTTATTGCGATTCTTATTATCAAAAATATATAGAAGAATACAGATCGACCTAAACTGATGAAGAAATTTTGATTTTTAAAAAACATTTTGGGGATATTTATTATAGCAAAAAGTAAAAAAATATAGTTTTTTTTTTTTCAAAATGGTACCTATTTTTTGTTTATAAGCACAATACCAATAGAAAGCTCTATTTGTGGGAAAAAAAGGACGTCAATTTTGTTTGGGTACAGCGTCACACGGCCGTGCAATTGTCAGTTAAAGTGACGCAGTGCCGTATCGCAAAAATGGCATAGTCATTAAGCAGGCAAATCTTCCGGTCTGTAAGTGTTTAAAAGAGACGTTCGGGATTTTAAAAAAGATAAACATTTATACTCACCTAAATGAATGCAGCATCGATCCGATGCTGCATCTGTCTACCACAGGCTCTGCTGTTAGAACTAAGCGATTAAACACTGATGATTGCTCAGTTCTGATCCTCCACTCTGAGCAGAGAGCCAGGACTGTCAGTCAGCACCTCTCTGCTTTCCCCACCAGTGCTCACTGGAGTGCTGGGCTGTGGAGGGGGCAGGGGGGGCCTGGCTCAGCCTCTCATCGGATTGCTGAGAGGCTGAGCCAGGTGACAGTTCACTCTTCTGGGCAGATACCAACCATATGGTCAGTATTTTTCCTGAGCCTAGCTCAGCTGAGTGACATCAGCCTGCTTTAGCCCGCTGTCAGCTGAAAAAAACGGGTCACAGGAGTGCAGAACAAACTACACTTCTGTGATCCATGGGAGAAGTATGGCCAAAAGCTCCTTTTTTTTAATCTAGTTACACCAAACTGCAGACAAGATGTTTCCAATTTATGCAGAATACAAACCTTGATCTATGTGTGTGTTTTCTAAACTATAAACAAGCAGGAATACTTAACCACTTCATCAGTGCTTCACATTTGTTGATATTATTGTGCAAGTTTCTATTTTTCTATTAACTGTATTTATGTATTAAAACAGTAAATGGCAACGCCCAATTAAGTGGCATCTACAGCGGTGTCCAAGTAGGTGCAGGCGTGAATGGAGGACAAGACAACAAAGGTAAGCTATATCTTTTTTTTTTTAAATCTAGAACTGTTTAAAAAGATTTAGCTTTAATTTGTTTACTTACTTACGGTCCATTTGAAACTACAAGTCCAAATAGGGCTACCCTATCCACAGGGTGACAATGCAGCTGCATGATTTCACTGCAGAATTAACAGTGTTGTCAACCTGTTAAAAGAGAACTATGTGAATGCAAAAAACAGTCGGTCTGATGCTGCACCTGTCTCTTGCCACCTCTAATGCCAAGAACTGAGCGCTCAGTTCTCGGTCTTCAGTTAGCGATCTTGAGTCAGTCAAAGCTTGGGAGTGGCTGGCTCAGGCTCCCTGCGGCTCACTGAGAGCTTAAGCCAGGTACTGGTCAGACATCTGAGTGGAACCTGACTTTAAAGTCGGGATCCCTCCAGAGTCTTGGTTCAGAGACATCAGCCAACAGCAGACTTAACCCTCTGTCGACTGAAAGCAGGTCACAGGAGTGCAGAACGAAGTGCACTCCTGTGATCCACAGGAGAAGTTGGCGCCAAAAGAACAACTTCTCCTTTAAAGGAAATGAAAAATAAAACAGATCTACAGGCAAGATCAACAGGTCATAAATGTATGTTACCAGGGACACTCTGAAAACTAAAACTGTCCTGTTAATGCAATTGACAAACTTCAGTTCAATTTAGTATGCCTTTAAATTCTCCCTGTACGAAAAAAAAACCCAAAAAACATACCTACTATTCTATGGAATCTACTGTGTTCTTTTTGAAGGTGAAGCTCTCCTTTGCTCAGCACTGCCCCCCATCATGGCCATCTTGAAGGGAGATATGGCGCATGCAGAGACACACTGTGGGTCTCTTCCAGGTTCCATAATCCTGACAGAGAGTCCCCACAGCATGTTTGTGCATGTGCCAGATTCTCCAATGCATGTGCAGAGATGTGGCTGGGGTTCTTCCAACTTTCTTGCAGAAACCCAGGGCATTTTTGTGCATGTGCACAGCCTCCTGGGATGTATGACATAACCATTCCAGGAGGCAGCAATGCTTCTATACATATTTTTCGCCTTTGCTTTAGCAGAATTAAGAAAGCAACTCTGCAACATAATGTTAAATAAGTTATTTACAGTTTGAAGATTAAATGTTTTCTGCAATTATGCAAGATAATTGGGGGGAAGGCCAAGATGGAGGCATGTTGTGCTAAAGGATGAAGGTCCGCTTTAAATATAACTTTATATATTAATATAATATATAGATATACCTAGGTTAGTCTAAGGTGGTCTAATTAAATAAACAGGATAGAGAGCAAGTTTTTGTAACTAACCTTTACCAGTCATTTACACATTAACTTTAACCACTTGCTGACCAGCCGCTGTCATTATACTGCGGCAGGTCGACATGTTCCTGCAAGCCATCATAGCTGTATGTCGGCCCTTTAAGCCGGGATAGCAGGCACGCACCAGCTGCACTGCGGGAAAACCGATGCACGTGGCCAGCGGTCGTGATGGCCGCCGGCCACGTGCGATCGCAGGCACTTGGGCCAGAACACGCACGTGTGTGTGTAAACACACAAATCCCTGTTCCTACTAGCTAGGAACAACGATCTGTCGACTCCTCTAGTCAGTTCCTTCCCCCTACAGTTAGAACACACACTGAGGGAACACAGTTAACCCCTTGATCGCCCCCTAGTGTTAACCCCTGCCAGTGACATATACACAGTAATCAGTGCATTTTTATAGCACTGATCACTGCATAAATGTCAATGGTCCCAAAAATGTGTCAAAAGTGTCCGATCTGTCCTCCACAATGTTGCAGTCCTGAAAAAAAATCGCAGATCACCGCCATTACTAGTAAAAAACAAAATAAAAAATATACGCTTAATGCGATTCTTATTATCAAAAATATATAGAAGAATACAGATCGACCTAAACTGATGAAGAAATTTTGATTTTTAAAAAACATTTTGGGGATATTTATTATAGCAAAAAGTAAAAAAATATAGTTTTTTTTTTTTTTCAAAATGGTACCTATTTTTTGTTTATAAGCACAATACCAATAGAAAGCTCTATTTGTGGGAAAAAAAGGACGTCAATTTTGTTTGGGTACAGCGTCACACGGCCGTGCAATTGTCAGTTAAAGCGACGCAGTGCCGTATCGCAAAAATGGCATAGTCATTAAGCAGGCAAATCTTCCGGTCTGTAAGTGTTTAAAAGAGACGTTCGGGATTTTAAAAAAGATAAACATTTATACTCACCTAAATGAATGCAGCATCGATCCGATGCTGCATCTGTCTACCACAGGCTCTGCTGTTAGAACTAAGCGATTAAACACTGATGATTGCTCAGTTCTGATCCTCCACTCTGAGCAGAGAGCCAGGACTGTCAGTCAGCGCCTCTCTGCTTTCCCCACCAGTGCTTACTGGAGTGCTGGGCTGTGGAGGGGGCAGGGGGGGCCTGGCTCAGCCTCTCATCGGATTGCTGAGAGGCTGAGCAAGGTGACAGTTCACTCTTCTGGGCAGATACCAACCATATGGTCAGTATTTTTCCTGAGCCTAGCTCAGCTGAGTGACATCAGCCTGCTTTAGCCCGCTGTCAGCTGAAAAAAACGGGTCACAGGAGTGCAGAACAAACTACACTTCTGTGATCCATGGGAGAAGTATGGCCAAAAGCTCCTTTTTTTAAATCTAGTTACACCAAACTGCAGACAAGATGTTTCCAATTTATGCAGAATACAAACCTTGATCTATGTGTGTGTTTTCTAAACTATAAACAAGCAGGAATACTTAACCACTTCATCAGTGCTTCACATTTGTTGATATTATTGTGCAAGTTTCTATTTTTCTATTAACTGTATTTATGTATTAAAACAGTAAATGGCAACGCCCAATTAAGTGGCATCTACAGCGGTGTCCAAGTAGGTGCAGGCGTGAATGGAGGACAAGACAACAAAGGTAAGCTATATCTTTTTTTTTTTAAATCTAGAACTGTTTAAAAAGATTTAGCTTTAATTTGTTTACTTACTTACGGTCCATTTGAAACTACAAGTCCAAATAGGGCTACCTTATCCACAGGGTGACAATGCAGCTGCATGATTTCACTGCAGAGTTAACAGTGTTGTCAACCTGTTAAAAGAGAACTATGTGAATGCAAAAAACAGTCGGTCTGATGCTGCACCTGTCTCTTGCCACCTCTAATGCCAAGAACTGAGCGCTCAGTTCTCGGTCTTCAGTTAGCGATCTTGAGTCAGTCAAAGCTTGGGAGTGGCTGGCTCAGGCTCCCTGCGGCTCACTGAGAGCTTAAGCCAGGTACTGGTCAGACATCTGAGTGGAACCTGACTTTAAAGTCGGGATCCCTCCAGAGTCTTGGTTCAGAGACATCAGCCAACAGCAGACTTAACCCTCTGTCGACTGAAAGCAGGTCACAGGAGTGCAGAACGAAGTGCACTCCTGTGATCCACAGGAGAAGTTGGCGCCAAAAGAACAACTTCTCCTTTAAAGGAAATGAAAAATAAAACAGATCTACAGGCAAGATCAACAGGTCATAAATGTATGTTACCAGGGACACTCTGAAAACTAAAACTGTCCTGTTAATGCAATTGACAAACTTCAGTTCAATTTAGTATGCCTTTAAATTCTCCCTGTACGAAAAAAAAAACAAAAAACATACCTACTATTCTATGGAATCTACTGTGTTCTTTTTGAAGGTGAAGCTCTCCTTTGCTCAGCACTGCCCCCCATCATGGCCATCTTGAAGGGAGATGTGGCGCATGCAGAGACACACTGTGGGTCTCTTCCAGGTTCCACAATCCTGACAGAGAGTCCCCACAGCATGTTTGTGCATGTGCCAGATTCTCCAATGCATGTGCAGAGATGTGGCTGGGGTTCTTCCAACTTTCTTGCAGAAACCCAGGGCATTTTTGTGCATGTGCACAGCCTCCTGGGATGTATGACATAACCATTCCAGGAGGCAGCAATGCTTCTATACATATTTTTCGCCTTTGCTTTAGCAGAATTAAGAAAGCAACTCTGCAACATAATGTTAAATAAGTTATTTACAGTTTGAAGATTAAATGTTTTCTGCAATTATGCAAGATAATTGGGGGGAAGGCCAAGATGGAGGCATGTTGTGCTAAAGGATGAAGGTCCGCTTTAAATATAACTTTATATATTAATATAATATATAGATATACCTAGGTTAGTCTAAGGTGGTCTAATTAAATAAACAGGATAGAGAGCAAGTTTTTGTAACTAACCTTTACCAGTCATTTACACATTAACTTTAACCACTTGCTGACCAGCCGCTGTCATTATACTGCGGCAGGTCGGCATGTTCCCGCAAGCCATCATAGCTGTATGTCGGCCCTTTAAGCCGGGATAGCAGGCACGCACCAGCTGCACTGCGGGAAAACCGATGCACGTGGCCAGCGGTCGTGATGGCCGCCGGCCACGTGCGATCGCAGGCACTTGGGCCAGAACACGCACGTGTGTGTGTAAACACACAAATCCCTGTTCCTACTAGCTAGGAACAACGATCTGTCGACTCCTCTAGTCAGTTCCTTCCCCCTACAGTTAGAACACACACTGAGGGAACACAGTTAACCCCTTGATCGCCCCCTAGTGTTAACCCCTGCCAGTGACATATACACAGTAATCAGTGCATTTTTATAGCACTGATCACTGCATAAATGTCAATGGTCCCAAAAATGTGTCAAAAGTGTCCGATCTGTCCTCCACAATGTTGCAGTCCTGAAAAAAAATCGCAGATCACCGCCATTACTAGTAAAAAACAAAATAAAAAATATACGCTTATTGCGATTCTTATTATCAAAAATATATAGAAGAATACAGATCGACCTAAACTGATGAAGAAATTTTGATTTTTAAAAAACATTTTGGGGATATTTATTATAGCAAAAAGTAAAAAAATATAGTTTTTTTTTTTTTCAAAATGGTACCTATTTTTTGTTTATAAGCACAATACCAATAGAAAGCTCTATTTGTGGGAAAAAAAGGACGTCAATTTTGTTTGGGTACAGCGTCACACGGTCGTGCAATTGTCAGTTAAAGCGACGCAGTGCCGTATCGCAAAAATGGCATAGACATTAAGCAGGCAAATCTTCCGGTCTGTAAGTGTTTAAAAGAGACGTTCGGGATTTTAAAAAAGATAAACATTTATACTCACCTAAATGAATGCAGCATCGATCCGATGCTGCATCTGTCTACCACAGGCTCTGCTGTTAGAACTAAGCGATTAAACACTGATGATTGCTCAGTTCTAATCCTCCACTCTGAGCAGAGAGCCAGGACTGTCAGTCAGCGCCTCTCTGCTTTCCCCACCAGTGCTCACTGGAGTGCTGGGCTGTGGAGGGGGCAGGGGGGGCCTGGCTCAGCCTCTCATCGGATTGCTGAGAGGCTGAGCCAGGTGACAGTTCACTCTTCTGGGCAGATACCAACCATATGGTCAGTATTTTTCCTGAGCCTAGCTCAGCTGAGTGACATCAGCCTGCTTTAGCCCGCTGTCAGCTGAAAAAAACGGGTCACAGGAGTGCAGAACAAACTACACTTCTGTGATCCATGGGAGAAGTATGGCCAAAAGCTCCTTTTTTTAAATCTAGTTACACCAAACTGCAGACAAGATGTTTCCAATTTATGCAGAATACAAACCTTGATCTATGTGTGTGTTTTCTAAACTATAAACAAGCAGGAATACTTAACCACTTCATCAGTGCTTCACATTTGTTGATATTATTGTGCAAGTTTCTATTTTTCTATTAACTGTATTTATGTATTAAAACAGTAAATGGCAACGCCCAATTAAGTGGCATCTACAGCGGTGTCCAAGTAGGTGCAGGCGTGAATGGAGGACAAGACAACAAAGGTAAGCTATATCTTTTTTTTTTTAAATCTAGAACTGTTTAAAAAGATTTAGCTTTAATTTGTTTACTTACTTACGGTCCATTTGAAACTACAAGTCCAAATAGGGCTACCTTATCCACAGGGTGACAATGCAGCTGCATGATTTCACTGCAGAATTAACAGTGTTGTCAACCTGTTAAAAGAGAACTATGTGAATGCAAAAAACAGTCGGTCTGATGCTGCACCTGTCTCTTGCCACCTCTAATGCCAAGAACTGAGCGCTCAGATCTCGGTCTTCAGTTAGCGATCTTGAGTCAGTCAAAGCTTGGGAGTGGCTGGCTCAGGCTCCCTGCGGCTCACTGAGAGCTTAAGCCAGGTACTGGTCAGACATCTGAGTGGAACCTGACTTTAAAGTCGGGATCCCTCCAGAGTCTTGGTTCAGAGACATCAGCCAACAGCAGACTTAACCCTCTGTCGACTGAAAGCAGGTCACAGGAGTGCAGAACGAAGTGCACTCCTGTGATCCACAGGAGAAGTTGGCGCCAAAAGAACAACTTCTCCTTTAAAGGAAATGAAAAATAAAACAGATCTACAGGCAAGATCAACAGGTCATAAATGTATGTTACCAGGGACACTCTGAAAACTAAAACTGTCCTGTTAATGCAATTGACATACTTCAGTTCAATTTAGTATGCCTTTAAATTCTCCCTGTACGAAAAAAAAAACCAAAAACATACCTACTATTCTTTGGAATCTACTGTGTTCTTTTTGAAGGTGAAGCTCTCCTTTGCTCAGCACTGCCCCCCATCATGGCCATCTTGAAGGGAGATATGGCGCATGCAGAGACACACTGTGGGTCTCTTCCAGGTTCCATAATCCTGACAGAGAGTCCCCACAGCATGTTTGTGCATGTGCCAGATTCTCCAATGCATGTGCAGAGATGTGGCTGGGGTTCTTCCAACTTTCTTGCAGAAACCCAGGGCATTTTTGTGCATGTGCACAGCCTCCTGGGATGTATGACATAACCATTCCAGGAGGCAGCAATGCTTCTATACATATTTTTCGCCTTTGCTTTAGCAGAATTAAGAAAGCAACTCTGCAACATAATGTTAAATAAGTTATTTACAGTTTGAAGATTAAATGTTTTCTGCAATTATGCAAGATAATTGGGGGGAAGGCCAAGATGGAGGCATGTTGTGCTAAAGGATGAAGGTCCGCTTTAAATATAACTTTATATATTAATATAATATATAGATATACCTAGGTTAGTCTAAGGTGGTCTAATTAAATAAACAGGATAGAGAGCAAGTTTTTGTAACTAACCTTTACCAGTCATTTACACATTAACTTTAACCACTTGCTGACCAGCCGCTGTCATTATACTGCGGCAGGTCGGCATGTTCCCGCAAGCCATCATAGCTGTATGTCGGCCCTTTAAGCCGGGATAGCAGGCACGCACCAGCTGCACTGCGGGAAAACCGATGCACGTGGCCAGCGGTCGTGATGGCCGCCGGCCACGTGCGATCGCAGGCACTTGGGCCAGAACACGGACGTGTGTGTGTAAACACACAAATCCCTGTTCCTACTAGCTAGGAACAACGATCTGTCGACTCCTCTAGTCAGTTCCTTCCCCCTACAGTTAGAACACACACTGAGGGAACACAGTTAACCCCTTGATCGCCCCCTAGTGTTAACCCCTGCCAGTGACATATACACAGTAATCAGTGCATTTTTATAGCACTGATCACTGCATAAATGTCAATGGTCCCAAAAATGTGTCAAAAGTGTCCGATCTGTCCTCCACAATGTTGCAGTCCTGAAAAAAAATCGCAGATCACCGCCATTACTAGTAAAAAACAAAATAAAAAATATACGCTTATTGCGATTCTTATTATCAAAAATATATAGAAGAATACAGATCGACCTAAACTGATGAAGAAATTTTGATTTTTAAAAAACATTTTGGGGATATTTATTATAGCAAAAAGTAAAAAAATATAGTTTTTTTTTTTTCAAAATGGTACCTATTTTTTGTTTATAAGCACAATACCAATAGAAAGCTCTATTTGTGGGAAAAAAAGGACGTCAATTTTGTTTGGGTACAGCGTCACACGGCCGTGCAATTGTCAGTTAAAGTGACGCAGTGCCGTATCGCAAAAATGGCATAGTCATTAAGCAGGCAAATCTTCCGGTCTGTAAGTGTTTAAAAGAGACGTTCAGGATTTTAAAAAAGATAAACATTTATACTCACCTAAATGAATGCAGCATCGATCCGATGCTGCATCTGTCTACCACAGGCTCTGCTGTTAGAACTAAGCGATTAAACACTGATGATTGCTCAGTTCTGATCCTCCACTCTGAGCAGAGAGCCAGGACTGTCAGTCAGCACCTCTCTGCTTTCCCCACCAGTGCTCACTGGAGTGCTGGGCTGCGGAGGGGGCAGGGGGGGCCTGGCTCAGCCTCTCATCGGATTGCTGAGAGGCTGAGCCAGGTGACAGTTCACTCTTCTGGGCAGATACCAACCATATGGTCAGTATTTTTCCTGAGCCTAGCTCAGCTGAGTGACATCAGCCTGCTTTAGCCCGCTGTCAGCTGAAAAAAACGGGTCACAGGAGTGCAGAACAAACTACACTTCTGTGATCCATGGGAGAAGTATGGCCAAAAGCTCCTTTTTTTTAATCTAGTTACACCAAACTGCAGACAAGATGTTTCCAATTTATGCAGAATACAAACCTTGATCTATGTGTGTGTTTTCTAAACTATAAACAAGCAGGAATACTTAACCACTTCATCAGTGCTTCACATTTGTTGATATTATTGTGCAAGTTTCTATTTTTCTATTAACTGTATTTATGTATTAAAACAGTAAATGGCAACGCCCAATTAAGTGGCATCTACAGCGGTGTCCAAGTAGGTGCAGGCGTGAATGGAGGACAAGACAACAAAGGTAAGCTATATCTTTTTTTTTTTAAATCTAGAACTGTTTAAAAAGATTTAGCTTTAATTTGTTTACTTACTTACGGTCCATTTGAAACTACAAGTCCAAATAGGGCTACCCTATCCACAGGGTGACAATGCAGCTGCATGATTTCACTGCAGAATTAACAGTGTTGTCAACCTGTTAAAAGAGAACTATGTGAATGCAAAAAACAGTCGGTCTGATGCTGCACCTGTCTCTTGCCACCTCTAATGCCAAGAACTGAGCGCTCAGTTCTCGGTCTTCAGTTAGCGATCTTGAGTCAGTCAAAGCTTGGGAGTGGCTGGCTCAGGCTCCCTGCGGCTCACTGAGAGCTTAAGCCAGGTACTGGTCAGACATCTGAGTGGAACCTGACTTTAAAGTCGGGATCCCTCCAGAGTCTTGGTTCAGAGACATCAGCCAACAGCAGACTTAACCCTCTGTCGACTGAAAGCAGGTCACAGGAGTGCAGAACGAAGTGCACTCCTGTGATCCACAGGAGAAGTTGGCGCCAAAAGAACAACTTCTCCTTTAAAGGAAATGAAAAATAAAACAGATCTACAGGCAAGATCAACAGGTCATAAATGTATGTTACCAGGGACACTCTGAAAACTAAAACTGTCCTGTTAATGCAATTGACAAACTTCAGTTCAATTTAGTATGCCTTTAAATTCTCCCTGTACGAAAAAAAACCCCAAAAAACATACCTACTATTCTATGGAATCTACTGTGTTCTTTTTGAAGGTGAAGCTCTCCTTTGCTCAGCACTGCCCCCCATCATGGCCATCTTGAAGGGAGATATGGCGCATGCAGAGACACACTGTGGGTCTCTTCCAGGTTCCATAATCCTGACAGAGAGTCCCCACAGCATGTTTGTGCATGTGCCAGATTCTCCAATGCATGTGCAGAGATGTGGCTGGGGTTCTTCCAACTTTCTTGCAGAAACCCAAAGCATTTTTGTGCATGTGCACAGCCTCCTGGGATGTATGACATAACCATTCCAGGAGGCAGCAATGCTTCTATACATATTTTTCGCCTTTGCTTTAGCAGAATTAGGAAAGAAACTCTGCAACATAATGTTAAAAAAGTTATTTACAGTTTGAAGATTAAATGTTTTCTGCATTTATGCAAGATAATTGGGGGGAAGACCAAGGTGGAGGCATGTTGTGCTAATCGATGAAGGTCCGCTTTAAGTATAACTTCATAAAAACTTTATATAATATATAGATATAATTATGTTTGTCTAGGGTATTAGGTCTAATTAAATAAATGGGACAGAGAGCAAGTGTTTGTAATTAACCTTTACCAGTCATTTACAAATTAGCTTTAAAAAGAGATGTTCGGGATTTTAAAAAGATAAACATTAATACTCACCTAAGTGGATGCAGCATTGATCCAATGCAGCATCTGTCTCTCACAGACTCTGCAGTCAGAACTAAGGGATTAAACACTGATGATTGCTCAGTTCTCATCCTCCGCTCTGAGCAGAGAGCCAGGACTGTCAGTCAGCGCCTATTTGCTCTCCGCACCAGTGCTCACTGGAGCGCTGGGCTGTGGAGGGGGCAGGGGGCCTGGCTCAGTCTCTCAGCGGATTGCTGAGAGGCTGAGCCAGGTGACTGTCCACTCTTCTGGGCAGATACCAACCATATGGTCGGGATCTTTCCTGAGCCTGGCTTGGCTGCCACTCTGATACCGTTTGTCCGCCATTACATCACTGTCTAATGCAGACAGGTTTTCTCAACGGCAGTAAACGAGGCACTACGAAACTGCCAATAACCAATCAGCAAACCTCAAGATAAGAGTTTAAGGAATTTTAAGGAAAAAAACTATTTTAGGAAAAAAAGTACATTTAAATGCTCATCAATGCAACCTTGCACAGGGTCCATCTGCATGCTTGTCCAGTGTCATTTGCAGCCTTGTCAGTGACATTTGCAGCCATGCCCAGTGACATTGCAGCCTTGTCAGTGTCATTTGCAGCCTTGCAGCCTTGTTAGTGTCATTTGCAGCCTTGCAGCCTTGTCAGTGTCATTTGCAGCCTTGCAGCCTTATCAGCGTCATTTGCAGCCTTGTCAGTGTAATTTGCAGCCTTGCAGCCTAGTCAGTGTCATTTGCAGCCTTGCAGCCTCCATCTGCAGCCTTATCAGTGTCCATCTGCAGCCTTGTTTGTGTCATTTGCAGCCTTGCCCAGGCTGCAGTTAAACTGCAGTGACTTGTCAGTGGCACTGCAGTTTAAATATGGCGCCGCTTAGATACACAGAGCTGGTCCTGTGTATCTCGGCTCCTGTCGGCTTTTCTCGGCTCCTCTCACAGTCCCGCCCAGTCCCACCCTATGATGGACATAACACAGGTCCAATGGCGGGACTAGGCGTGACTATGAGCGGAGCCGAGCGCCAACAATTGCGTAGTCATAAAACACTGTACTGTATAAGAAATTTGTATCATTTTTTTGAGACAGATAGAGCTTTCTTGTGGTGGTATTTAATCACCACTGGGTTTTTAATTTTTTGCTGAACAAATGAAGAAAAAAGGATAATTTTGAAAAAAAATCTAAACTTTTTTTTTTTAGTTTCTGTTCGAAAATGTTGCAAATAAATATATATTTTTTCTCCTTCATTGATGTGCGCTGATGAGGCTGTACTGATGGGCACTGATAGGCTGCACTGATGAGTACTGATGGGCACTAATGTGGAGGCACTGATAAGGGGCACTGTTAAGCACTGATAGGCGGCACTGATGGAGACTGATGGGCAGTAGTGATGGGCAACACTGATGGGAAGCATTAATGGACATCGATTATCTGTGTACATGTCGCCTGTCAGGATTACAGCTACTTGCTCTCCTCTTCTCATGCTGTAAAAGTGCTTGAGGAAAGTACTACCGATAACTGGCAAATCTGTTTACACTGTGATCAGCTGTGATTGGACACAGCTGATCATGTGATAAACGGCCGCTGTGATTGGTCCTTTACCATGAACTGTGATCGATGCGCGCACCCCAGTGAGTGCGCGAGAGGCATGGTTCCGCGAGGACGTCCATGGACGCATTCCCAGAACAACAGCCGCAGTGTAGCTGTCTTCCAGGTTTGGTCCATAGTTGACAGTTTCGAAAAAACTTTATAGATTATGAGTTTGAAGTTGTGAATGATGGGCTAAAATTATTGTTCTCACTCTAACATTAAAGCATAAGTTCAACTTTTCGGGCAGAATTTCACTTTCCATAGTAAATACTGTAGAAGCATTTTCCAATGCCATTTCTGGCCCCGCCATCCCAATGTGCCTTTCTCTCACTTACCTCCTCCACAGGATATTTAGAATCTTGTAAGTTTATTTGTATTTTTGAACGGATTTTCAGGTTCCATCACTTCTTGTAGCTTGTATTAGCATTCACTTCCTGTTAGGTCATTTCCCAGAAGCCTTCACTTCCTTGTTGCATCACAGAAGAGGGTGTGATAGGGTGTGTTCACCACTCTGGACCGCACCTTCCTCATTACAATACCACCTTCCACCCTCTCCCTATACAATCTGATTGTACAATCTCCTTTAGATCTCCCATCAGCTATGTAGTACAAGGGCCTGTCTGATTGGATACAAATTGAATGTAATCCTCTATTCCATCAGATTTCATAATGTATGATCATCTTTATACAAGTACATAGGGGGGAGTGGACAGAAACACAGTTGTCAGACCTCGTTCACATCTCCAAGTAGTGAAAACTCACATTCCTGCATGCATTTGTTTTGGGTCTTTTGGAGCGTTTTCACTCGTCACTCATAGGGCAACCCATTCACTTGAATAGGTTGCCCTACGCACGACAATCACCCCAGAGGAGCTCCAAACTTTTTTTGGAGTGGAGCATGGTGCGCTACCGCAGTTTTTTCTGCGTTTGCTGCACTTGGGGTGCCTTTAACATTTAATGACAATACAAGCACGATGCACATTTGCAGCATTTCTGAAAAGCACGTAAAAGCACACATTTTCTGTGCAGTTTGCCATGCATTTGGAAACACAAAGATGTGAATGGAGTCTCATTGTTCTTGTGTAAAGCATCAATTTTACTTTTAAGCCCCATTCACACCTAGAGTAGTGGGAGTGCATGTTTTTTGGCTTGTTTTTCCAGTGACAAACATAGGGCAGCTCGTTGAATTCAATGGGCTATGCTACACCTGGCAAAGTAGCTCATGGGACATTTTTGCATGTTTTTTTAATGCATTTTCACCTGTTATTTCATGTGGCAAAATGTGTGTTTGCTTCTGTGTTTGGTGTGCCATTAACAATTAATGATACTGAAAGCACAACTAGGTAATTTTAGGAGTATAAAGGTGGCCATACACTATACAATCTGATTGTACAATCTCTGCACAATCTCCTTATGGGGCATACACACGGGCTGACTTTCCGACCAGACTGGTCCGACGGACTTTTGACAGACTTCTGACCGACTACGGACGGACTTGCCTACACACGACCGGACTTTCCGGCAGACTATGTCCTCCGGTCTTCCCAACGGAGTTAGGAAGAACTTTCCGAATGAATGGACTTACCCACACACGAACAAGTCAGTTCATTTTGAACGTGACTAGGTACGACAGGACTAGAAAAGGAAGTCAGATTAACGTCATAAGGGGGTGTGGTCATTGGGTGGTGTTGACCACGCCCCCTTATGACATCACAGTCCCAACATGCCCCGGGACTGCGATGTCATAAGGGGGCGGAGTCACCGCCTATATAAGTAATTGCGGAGCGCTCACACAGCATTACAGCGGGAGAGAGCGTCGTGTCAACATCGGAAGAAGAGAAGAATGAAGAAGACGGTGCAGAAGTCCGGGCCACCGCTAGCAAAAGATCGGCAGAAGATAGTGGAGGAGCCGGCAGAAGAACCGGACACCGGGAGAAGAGGTCGAACACTGGGAGAAGAGGCCGGAGAGCGGGAGAAGAACTGGACACCGGGAGAAAAGGCCGGAGAGAGCGGCAAAGTCGGAAGAAGACCCCCGAAGTTGGAAGAAGACCCCCGGAGCTGTCAAATAAATTACTTTAAAAACCTATGTAGTGTGTTTTTTTATTGACACTTTTTCCCTTATTAAATGGGCAGGGGTACGATGTACCCCATACTAATTCACATAGGGTGGGGTACATCTCCCACAGGCTCTGCAGTCAGAATTAAGGGATTAAACACTGATGATTTCTCAGTTTTCATCCTCCGCACTGAGCAGAGAGCCAGGACTGTCAGTCAGCGCCTCTCTGCTCTCCCCACCTGTGCTCACTGGAGCGCTAGGCTGTGGAGGGGGCAGGGGGGCCTGGCTCAGCCTCTCAGCGGATCACCGAGAGGCTGAGCCAGGTGACGGTTCACTCTTCTGGGCAGATACCGACTATATGGTCGAGATCTTTCCTGAGCCTAGTTCGGCTCCCGGATTCCAATAAGCCCCCCCGCCCGCAGACCCCGACAACCAACGGCCAAGGTTGTCGGGAAGAGGCCCTTGTCCTCATTAACATGGGGACAAGGTGCTTTGGAGGGGCGCAGGGCGCCCCCCTCCCCCAAAGCACCCACCCCCCATGTTGAGGGCATGCGGCCTGGTACGGTTCAGGAGGCGGGTGCTCGCTCGTCCCCACCCCCTTTCCTGACCGGCCGGGCTGCATGTTGGGATAGGGGTCTGGTATGGATTTTGGGGGGACCCCATGCAGTTTTTTTGGCATAGGGGTTCCCCTTAAAATCCATACCAGACCTAAGGGACATCGTCGCCTCCCCCTCACGCTCGCCGCAATAGGAAAATTTGTTTTTCCTATTGCAGTGAGCACGAGATGTAGTACCCTGCCCCTGCGTCGTATCTGGTCCGTCGGACCAGCATACAGACGAACAGGCTTTTCTTTAGGAACTGAGTCCAGCGGAGTTACGACGTAAAGATTTGAAGCAGGTTTCAAATCTAAAGTCCATCAGATTTCCGACCAAAACTGTCCATCGGAAGTCCGATGCAGCCCACACACGGTAGGATTGTCCGCTGGATTCGGTCCGTTGGACCAGTCTGGTTGGAAAGTCCGCCCGTGTGTACACAGTATTAGATTTACCAAAACTATATAATAGGTGGACACACTATCAATCCAATCACTCTGTATCCAATCAGGCTGGCTCTTGCACTACATCATGGGTGTCCTGTGGGCTGCATGTGGTCCCAGGGAGTTTAGCATGCACCCTGTGCCCTTCTGGGGAGACGCTGGGGAAGCCAGGCAAATGCATGCATGGAGGAATGCCAGAGATGCTGTGAAAACTTAGTTGATGGGTGAAGGTGTGCTAATGAGGTCAGCTGGTAAGCTCCTTCCTGTGTCTTACTGGCTAGTCGGTCCTGAAGAGTTTCTGAAGTGATCTGCAAAATATAGCCATGGATGAGGTAGGCCTTTTTTTGAAAATCAAAGAAAACTTGTATTTTTGCGCAACAGAGGTGCATTAATGGTATATTGGTACATATGGGAGCTGGATTTTATATATAAAAAAAAAAAAAAGATAAAGTTAGCCTTTAACAGTGATATGTAACATATGTAGCATCGTTTTATACAAATGTTCACTTGCTACATGCATTAATGTTCTTTTGTGTGAATACCTGGAAGCAGGGGACTTTTTCTTGTACAATTTATAATTCTTTACTTTTTTTTACACTCAACACTTTGCCAAGCCATAGGGAGCAAATTGCATACTGAAATGACAGGTTCTCTTTATTTGAAACAACAGGGGTCTGTTAGACCTGATGCCTTCCCTCAATTCCAATGAAGTTAAAGGAGCACAGATTATGCTCCGTTACCTTCTTTTTTGGGCCACAGCAACTGGGGAAAGTAACAGGCCAACCCAAAAATGACCTAAAACATGTAATCAGTGAATAGGTGTTCATTAACTTTTCTTTTACACAAATAGAGGTTTGTTTTGGTGATATTTGACCACCACTGTTTTTTTATTTTTATTATATAAATGAAAAAAAGACCGTTGTTTTTTTTTTTAAACAGCAATATTCTTTACTTCCTGTTATACAACATATCCAATAAAAAAATAAAATTCCTTCATAAATTTAGGCCAAAATGTATTTTGCTACATTAGTATAAGAAAAAGAGGTTAACATCTAGGGGAAATAAAGGGTTTACAGTGTGCCTAACAATGTGTAATGTGTGCTGATTTTACTAATCAACGTGGTTGTTTTTTTCTCTCTACACTGCAGGGAGAAAAAAACAGCCACATCACTACTCCATGTACAGAGCCCTGTGTTGTTTGTAAATACTAATCTCTAAGCCAATCAGCAGCTCCCAGCTATAAATCATTGGACGGGACCTGCTGACCAACATTTGCTGTACCAAATCACAGCACAGATGGGGTAGAGGGTGCTTGTGTGTGTGCCCCCTACCCATGAATGCCAGATCAAGTACAGTATTTTTGCAGTGAAGCATTATGTTGGTGGTTAATAACACAATATTGGATTTCCTCCATGGGTGTCACATGATTGTAACTTCATTTAGGGTCTTTAAAGGGGTTGTAAATTCAGTTGTAAAGGGGGTTGTAAAGTCAGAAAGTTTTTTATCTTAATGCATTCTATACATTAAGATAAAAGCCTTCTATGTACAGCAGCCCCTCCCTGCCTGCCTAATACTTACCAGAGTTCCATCTCTGTCCAGCAATGTCCATGAGTGTCTCGGCACGAATACCTAAACACCTCATCAGTGCTTAATGTTTTTTGATATTATTGTGCAAGTTTCGATCTTTCTATTAACTGTATTTATTTAACAAAACAGGCCAATTAGGTGGCATCAACAGCGGTGTCCAAGTAGGTTCAGCTTTGAATGGAAGACAAGACAACAAAGGTAAGTAATAGCTTTTAAATTATCTTACCTGCAACATTTTTTTTTGTTTAAGTGGATGTCCAGAAAAACTGTTTGCTATCAGTTTTTCTTTACAATCACCATTATTGATATCAACGTGTACACCATGCTGTCTTGTCAAACATTTTAACAAATTAATACTAACTCTATTTTTAAAGTGCAACTGTGGGCAAGATAAAAATGGCATGCTGTAAATACAGTATAATACAATCTGTCACTAGCACTAACACAGCAGTTTTTGAATTTCTTTATTTATTTTTCCACTTCTTGTGAAAGATCAAAGGGGTCCAGCAAGAGTGGCAATTACAAGTTTAAGACAAACAATTTAACACTGACAGGAATGCCTACAACAGTCAGCTATAATCTTTTAACTTAAACTTGTTTTTCCAAAGAAAACATGTTACTAGAACCGTTTAAAAAGATTTAGCTCAAATTATTCTAATTTTTTTACTTACTTACGATCCATTTGAAATTACAAGTCCAAATAGGACTACCCTATCCACAGGGTGACAATGCAGCTGCATGATTTCACTGCAGAATTAAAAGTGTTGTCAACCTGTTAAAAGAGAACTATGTGAATGCAAAAAACAAACAGTCGGTGTGATGCTGCACTTGTCTCTTGCCACCTCTAATGCCAATAACTGAGCGCTCAGTTCTTGGTCTTCAGTGAGCGGTCTTGAGTCAGTCAGGGTCTCTCTGTTCTATCCTTCCAGTGCCATGCTGTTGAGGGAATGGGAGTGGCTGGCTCCGGCTCTCTGCTGCTCACTGAGAGTTTAAGCCAGCTGCTGGTCAGACATCTGAGTGAAACCTGACTTTAAAGTCGGGATCCCTCCAGAGTCTTGACTGGCTCAGTGATGTCAGCCAACAGCAGACTTAACCCTCTGTCGACTGAAAGCAGGTCACAGGAGTGCAGAATGAAGTGCACTCCTGTGATCCACAGAAGTAGGCGCCAAAAGAACAACTTCTTTAAAGGAAATGAAAAAAAAAAACAGATCTACAGGCAAGATCAACAGGTCATAAATGTATGTTACCAGGGACACTCTGAAAACTAAAACTGTCCTGTTAATTTATTGACAAACTTCAATTCAATTTAGTATGCCTTTAAATTCTCCCTATACGAAAAAAAAAAAAAAACATACCTACTATTCCATGGAATCTACTGTGTTCTTTTCAAAGGTGAAGCTCTCCTTTGCTCAGCACTGCCCCCCATCATGGCCATCTTGAAGGGAGATATGGCACATGCAGAGACACACTGTGGGTCTCTTCCAGGTTCCATAATCCTGACAGAGAGTCCCCACAGCATGTATGTGCATGTGCCAGATTCTCCGATGCATGTGCAGAGATGTGGCTGGGGTTCTTCCAACTTTCTTGCAGAAACCGGGGCATTTCTGTGCATGCGCACAGCCTCCTGGGATGTATGACATAACCATTCCAGGAGGCAGCAATGCTTCTATACATATTTTTCGCCTTTGCTTTAGCAGAATTAAGAAAGCAACTCTGCAACATAATGTTAAATAAGTTATTTACAGTTTGAAGATTAAATGTTTTCTGCAATTATGCAAGATAATTGGGGGGAAGGCCAAGATGGAGGCATGTTGTGCTAAAGGATGAAGGTCCGCTTTAAATATAACTTTATAATAACTTTATATAATATATAGATATAATTATGTTTGTCTAAGGTATTAGGTCTAATTAAATAAATAGGACACAGAGCAAGTGTTTGTAACTAACCTTTACCAGTCATTTACAAATTAGTTTTAAAAAGAGAAGTTGGGGATTTTATAAAAGATAAACATTTACACTCACCTAAGTGGATGCAGCATCGATCGGATGCTGCATCTGTCTCCCACAGGCTCTGCAGTCAGAATTAAGGGATTAAACACTGATGATTTGTCACTTCTCATCCTCCGCACTGAGCAGAGAGCAAGGACTGTCAGTCAGCGCCTCTCTGCTCTCCCCACCAGTGCTCACTGGAGCGCTAGGCTGTGGAGGGGGGCAGGGGGGCCTGGCGCAGCCGCCTCTCAGCGGATTACTGAGAGACTGAGCCAGGTGACGGTTCACTCTTCTGGGCAGATACCGACTATATGGTCGAGATCTTTCCTGAGCCTGGCTCGGCTGAGTGACGTCAGAACGCTTTAGGCTGCTGTCAGCAGAAAACAGGTCACAGGAGTGCAGAACAAACTACACTTTTGTGATCCATAGGAGAAGTATGGCCAAAAAAGCTTTGGCCATACTTCTCCTTTATTTAATCTAGTTACACCAAACTGCAGACAAGATGTTTCCAATTCATGCAGAATAGAAACGTTGATCTATGTGTGTGTTTTCTAAACTATAAATACTTAAACACTTTATCAGTGCTTCACATTTGATGATATTGTTCAAGTTTCTATTTTTCTATTAACTGTATTTATGTATTAAAACAGTCAACGGCAATGCTCAATTAAGTGGCATCTACAGCGGTGTCCAAGTAGGTGCAGCTGTGAATGGAGGACAAGACAACAAAGGTAAGCTATAGCTTTTTTTTTTTTAATCTTATTTGAACCTTTAGTATTAAAATTGTGCACCCAACAAACTTTTTTCTGAGTTTTGGATGAAGTAGGGAAAAGTAGGACTAGAACCCTTGCGCTTTCTGATACCTTTTCTATTGAATTGTTTTGTAACTGTACTGTCTGCCCTCATTTTGCAAAGCACTGTGGAAACTGATAGTGCTAAATAATTCCTGCATAATAATAATAATGATAAGAAGAAATAAAAATGCTTTACTTTAGTTGAGTAGAGAAATGTCAGCTTGGGTGGGGGTGCTGGATCATTTAGTTTAGTATGTGATTTTCCCAGTTGGAATTTCATACAGGCACAGAATCTTCTTTTAAGGCAGCTCTCAAGAGAGTATTAGTCATTGGTTGGTGCATGACTACAAAAGGCTAATGTAGCAATAAATACAGTCCAGTTGTAGTGTTTATTAAATTACACATTCAGTTAATGCACTGAACTATATTAGATTTTTATTTCTGTCTCTCTCTTACTTCCTGTCTGGGTGAGTGTCTCTAACAATTGTAGTAAAAACCTGACATGCATCTTAAACCCTCTTCATACACTTTAAAATTCCACAGTGTTGTCAATAAATGAAAACAAATGTGTCTTCTAGGTACTTGGCATAACATTAAGTAGGCTATATTTATTTGCTGGATGATTTCCTTTAAATACAGTATATGTTGTAAACAGCTAAATGGCTCACATTTTGCATGTCAGAAAGGGCTAGCTATTGGTAAATATTATAATAGTTAACAAAACAAAAAATTGTTGTAAAATGCATTACATCATTTTATTCTTTATGCACTATAAAATGCTATCAATATAGCCCCGCATTTTTCACGTACTTGGGGGGAACAAAATACAAGAGCTCTTACAAACTTTTTTTTTTTTTCAATATTATAGAAGATTACACATCTGCAGAAACTGTTTACTGAACAGAGGTCTGTTTAAGAAATAATGGCAGACATCCAGTATTTCAAAGGCATACAGTATATATTTGAGTATACTCAGTTTGTAATTTACTCCATTTGTACATTTACATTTACTACATTTAGGATTGGCTACTACCTTGCAACATATTTGCTTGCTTTAAAAGGTGGATTGAATCTTGGTAATGCAGTTAGGGTGTTATTTGGGGAAACAAAGTGAGCCAACTGTACAATTAAATGCACGTGGAATAGTTCAGTATGGATTTAAGAAAACTGAAGAGAAGGTCATAAAGATGGGAAGTTTAATTTTTCTGCTATTTGTTGTTTCAGTTTAGCAGATAAGCCATGGGGTCATTTAAAGAAACCTTGTCACATAATTAAAAAAAACCTGTAATGAAGAAATAGAAAACTCGCCTCACCTAATACCACCACCACCACTGAATGTTGCTCTGTTTCTGAAATATTGTCTGATGGGTTATGGACACTTCCAGGAGTGTCAATCTCCAGCAAATACATATATGTAAATTGTCTTACATGCTATATGGCCATGCTGTTGTTCAGCCAGTGTTTTTATCCTGGCACACCAACAAGAGCCAAGAGCCAGGTTCTGGCCCTTTCTATAGACTGCACTGCAGTTACGCAACAAAGCATCAATTGGATCTCCCCCCCAACCGGTGATCTGACAATGAAGGAGCAGCAGCATTCTGGTGAGATCACCTCTGTGCTTTCCCTTCCTGCCAGCATGTTCCCACTGCAGACAGAGCAGTTCACCCTGATTGGCTCACACTGGTGCCCGACCCCCTCTTCCAGTCCAAGAACAAAAGTGCAAGTGTTCAGTAAAAATGTGCAAACTAATATCAAGGCAGATTTAAGTACTTATGCCAGAAATATGTAAAATACATTTAATGTTTCCAAAATGAATTCATACTGGAAATGTTATTTTTGGTATTTTTCCTTTGTCACCAAATGGGCAGAGTTTTGAAGACAAACCCATTTTTAGAGAGTCTACAGCAGGCCTAGTTTACTAAGAGGAAATGAGTATGACTAGGGAGAAATCACTATAAAGTTCATTGGCATGTCTGTGTTACGGGTTGTGGATGTGTGTTGAGATCTATATGCTCAGTAAACGTGATCCCTTAACTTATCCACTGTATCCTACATGAATTCAATGCATATGCTGAGGACCCCTTTGCACTTACTAAGATTGCCAGCATTCCCAAAAGCTCCCGAGGAGCTATGTGCTGATGTCACGCCACCGCTGCTTCCATTCTTGGGACCAGCAGCTACATCAGAAAGTGAATGTCCTAACATGGTATATTTACACTCTGCTATACCTGTAAACTTTGGTGTGTGGATTTAATGGATGGATAGAAGCTAATTTTATGAAAAATATACTACACTGTATACCTTTTATTGTGGCTCCGGTGTGGTGAGTCTTCCTCCTAGGCTTGATATATCGGTGGTGCTACCTACCTCCTGTGTGAGTGGAGCATTACAATGTGGATGGATTCCCACACTGTGTTTTCCTGTCTGTGCTAAAAACGCTGTCTGCTGCCATTCTGATGCAGCTTAATAGCTGGTGAATGTGCAAAGGTGGTGGCTTGGAGCAACACATGGTGATATAAATCCCATATTTTTGTTGGTTATTTTTGTCATAAGTACGGTATATTATTTACACTTTGGTTTTTGATTATAATATTATTATATTCATTCTTGATCACGTAGGTGCAGCACTTTTATTTTCACATTTTATTTTGGGGCTTGTGTACTTGTGTTTTCCTTACTTGCTAGCTGCCTAAGTATTGCACTTGTCCACATTTGGAGGCTAAGCAGGGTCAGGCTTGGTCATTACTTGGATGGGAGACCGCCCTAACTTACTTGCTAGCTGCATAAATATGCTCTTTTTCCCTAGCGCTGACTATTCCATTTGAATTTATCCTTTAAATAAAAGTTGGTATGATTTTGCTTTTGATAATGGACATACAATAATTTAGGTTTTAATCATTCATTTTTGTCCTATAGATGAATTATAATGATTTTTGGCCAATTTTGTTTTAAAGTTTAAAGGATTTTAAACTGAAGATTTACAGATCAGCCATAACATTATGATGACCTGAAAGATGCCACTGCCATCAGGGAATACCATGTCCATGTAGGGTTGTATTTGGTCAGCAATGTTTCGGTAGGTAGTGCGCATTAAAGTAACATCCACATGAATGAAAGGACCCAGGTTTCCCGGCAAAAGATTGCTAAAAACCGTTCACTGCCTCTGCTGGCTTGCCTTCTTCCCATAGTCCAACTTGGTGCCATTTTTTCCCCAGGTAAGTAATGCACATGCATCTGGCCGTCCACATGATGTAAAAGAAAATGTGATTCATCAGACCAGGCCACCTTATTCCATTGCTTTGTGGTTCACTTCTAATGCTCACAAGTCCATTATAAGCACTTTTGGCTGTGGACACGGGTCAGCATGGACACCCTAACTAATCTGCTGCCCCATAAACAACAAATTGCAATGCCAATTTTTTTCTGCTTTTAGCACATCAACTTCATGGACAACTTGCTTACTTGCTGCCGAATATACGTACACCCCCGACTTTCGGATGCTGTTCTAATGAGATAATCAATAATATTTACTTTACCTGATAGTGATCTTAATGTTATGGCTGTTGGGTGTATATCTGTTTTGGACACTGGATATCCAGTGCACTATGGGTTTGCTAAAGAGAAAATCACCAAGGCAATTGTCTAAAAGGAGGGAGAGAGAGCAGCGCCACCCTGAGTGTAGTATTTAGGTAAAATCATCAGGTTTAATTAATAACATTTAACTCACATGTGAGTAGAAGTATACAGGCATGTGTGTGTTATAATCAATCCATAGGATTCCCTTCAGTTCAGCTGGGCAGGGGTGATCATCAGTCCCGGCTGCTCCGGTGGCCTCCGAGGCTTGATGTGACCAGCCCAACAAGCATGTCAGCCGTGATGGACAGGGGGCGTGGTAGAGCTCCTTTTCTGAAAAATGCATGCTCCTTCATTATGCCTGATAAAGGAGAACGCATACTCCAAATGAGAACTCTACCACCCCCCTGTCAATCATGGCTGACGTGCTTGTTGCGCTGGTCACATCAAGCCTCGGAGACCACCGGAGCGGCCGGGACTGACAATCACCCCTGCCCAGCTGAACTGAAGGAAATCCTATGGATTGATTACAACACACACGCCTGTATACTTTGACTCACATGTGAGTTGAATGTAATTCATTAAGCTTGATGATTTTAACCCGAATACTACACTCAGAGCAGCTCACCCTCTCTCCCTCTCTCACTTGCATACAGAGTCATCTTCTACTTTATACAGCTGTCTGCCAACAATGACACTGGCCAGAATCCTTTACAGGTCTGGCTTCAGTAGTATTAGGACTTTTGCTCCTTAAGAGATACCTTGGACTGTTGTAACTCTTTTAATTATTACCTCACTAGTTGCCTACCTAGCGCTCCATTTTTACCTTATCCAAAACAAAAACTAAAACCGGCCATACATGAACCAAAATTTGGCCGGTTCAGCAGAGAAGATCGACATGGGTACAAACAGCCATGTCAATGTTTACTAGCAGTAAACATTGTGGAAGGTTCCCTGCACCCCCCACCGGCAGAACACAATTGCGCTGTGGGAGATATTTGCACTAATGAATTCTGTAAGGGACTGATCTTTTAAAACAAATGCCAGCCATAAATGGATCCAAATTCAACTGGTTCAGCAGGGAGATCGACTTGGGTACAACCAGTCTGTATTTATTACGTGCGATTACTGCCAGCGGTGATAGCCACTATTGTGTTCTACACCACTGGTGGAACACAATAGCTCTGCGAGAGACATTCCCTTGTCAACACTGACCGTGTTGATGGAGGAATTGAGCAATTTTTTTTCCTTCCACAGGTGGAGGAAGGAATGAAAATCAATCATCTATGGGCTGCCTAAATTAAAGAAGTCCAGCCTGAGATTTTAAGGCTGGGCTTCTCCTAAGGGTCACAGGAGTGCAATTTGTTTTGCACTCCTGTAAACCCATCTTCAGCGGAGAGTGGTCTGAAGTCGAGTCTCCGCTGATGTCACTGCCATGAGTCGAGGCAGCACGCCATCCCAACTTCCCAAGTCTGGATCCACCAGCTGTCTTGATTGATGGCAGTCTCAGCTAGCCGCTGAGACGGCCGCTCCCCGCCCCTCCACAGCTCAGCGCTCCAATGAGCGCGTAGAGGCAGAGCAGGAGCGATGCTGACTGACAGTCAGCAACACTCTGCTCGAGGAGGAGTGAGAACCGAGCCATCGACGGTGTTCAGTGGCTCGGGATCTCAGTGCAGAGACGCTGGGGGACAGCTGCAGCATCAGTCTGATGCTTCGTCCACCTAGGTAAGTATGATTAGCAAAAATATGTATGAATAAGTAGGAATAGCAAAACAAAAAACCCATACTTCTCGTTTAAGCTTTAGTTATTTAGGTTGTTTAGTTCTGAGAAACCAGAAACCTAGAGATTCAAGGTAACTTTGAGATACTATACATTGAAGGTAGAAGGAACTCAGCTGTTTGTGCATTGGTCTGTAATATGAATGCAGGACAATGGACATGAATGGTGATGGGATATAGTATAAGTAAACTGTTACATTCATAAAAGATCCTTTTGTAAATGAATAATCATGGAAGAAAAAGCAAGGTGATTTTGTGCTTGATATAAGTTCAAATCTTTCTTTTTTAAATCAGATCTCTTTGGCTTCAAAGATGGAAACATACAGTTGGGTGGAGCCAACTTACAAACAGGGGGGCTGTTGGGTCAACAAAAGGGAAATATAGAGCTTGGCAATGGTGGGAAAATACAGTCATTGGAAATCAAAGGAACACATGAAATTAAGGGAGGATCTAAGCAATCATCTGAAGACAACAAAGAAGATGGAAAATGTGAGTTCCCAATTTTGGAACCATATATTCTAAATACTAATACTTCTTAATTTAAAGTATATCAGAAGGGAGTTGGGATTTTTTTTAAATATTTTTTTTTATTAACCTCTCACCCTTGGGTACAACCAGTCAGTATTTTTTACGTGTAATTACTGCCAGCGGTCATAGCCACTATTGTGTTCTACCCCATTGGTGGAACACAATAGCTCTGCGAGAGACATTCCCTTGTCAACACTGACCGTGTTGATGGAGGAATTGAGCATTTTTCTTTCCTTCCACAGGTGGAGGAAGGAATGAAAATGAATCATCTATGGGCTGCCTAAATTAAAGAAGTCCAGCCTGAGATTTTAAGGCTGGGCTTCTCCTAAGGGTCACAGGAGTGCAATTTGTTTTGCACTCCTGTAAACCCATCTTCAGCTGAGAGTGGTCTGAAGTCCACTCTCCGCTGATGTCACTGCCATGAGTCGAGACAGAACGCCATCCCAACTTCCCAAGTCTGGATCCGCCAGCTGTCTTGATTGATGGCAGTCTCAGCGAGCCGCTGAGACGGCCGCTTCCCGCCCCTCCACAGCTCAGCGCTCCAATGAGCGCGTAGAGGCAGAGCAGGAGCGATGCTGACTGACAGTCAGCAACACTCTGCTCGAGGAGGAGTGAGAACCGAGCCATCGGCGGTGATCGGTGGCTCGGGATCTCAGTGCAGAGACGCTGGGGGACAGCTGCAGCATCAGTCTGATGCTTCGTCCACCTAGGTAAGTATGATTAGCAAAAATATGTATGAATAAGTAGGAATAGCAAAACAAAAAACCCATACTTCTCGTTTAAGCTTTAGTTATTTAGGTTGTTTAGTTCTGAGAAACCAGAAACCTAGAGATTCAAGGTAACTTTGAGATACTATACATTGAAGGTAGAAGGAACTCAGCTGTTTGTGCATTGGTCTGTAATATGAATGCAGGACAATGGACATGAATGGTGATGGGATATAGTATAAGTAAACTGTTACATTCATAAAAGATCCTTTTGTAAATGAATAATCATGGAAGAAAAAGCAAGGTGATTTTGTGCTTGATATAAGTTCAAATCTTTCTTTTTTAAATCAGATCTCTTTGGCTTCAAAGATGGAAACATACAGTTGGGTGGAGCCAACTTACAGACAGGGGGGCTGTTGGGTCAACAAAAGGGAAATATAGAGCTTGGCAATGGTGGGAAAATACAGTCATTGGAAATCAAAGGAACACATGAAATTAAGGGAGGATCTAAGCAATCATCTGAAGAGAACAAAGAAGATGGAAAATGTGAGTTCCCAATTTTGGAACCATATATTCTAAATACTAATACTTCTTAATTTACAGTATATCAGAAGGGAGTTGGGATTTTTATTCTATATTTTTTTTATTAACCTCTCACCCTTGGGTACAACCAGTCTGTATTTTTTATGTGTGATTACTGCCAGCGGTTATAGCCACTATTGTGTTCTACCCCACTGGCGGAACACAATAGCTCTGCAAGAGACATTCCCTTGTCAACACTGACCGTGTTGATGGAGGAATTGAGCATTTTTTTTCCTTCCACAGGTGGAGGAAGGAATGAAAATCAATCATCTATAGGCTGCCTAAATTAAAGAAGTCCAGCCTGAGATTTTAAGGCTGGGCTTCTCCTAAGGGTCACAGGAGTGCAATTTGCTTTGCACTCCTGTAAACCCATCTTCAGCGGAGAGTGGTCTGAAGTCCACTCTCCGCTGATGTCACTGCCATGAGTCAAGGCAGCACGCCATCCCAACTTCCCAAGTCTGGATCCACCAGCTATCTTGATTGATGGCAGTCTCAGCGAGTGGCTGAGACGGCCGCTCCCCGCCCCTCCACAGCTCAGCGCTCCAACGAGCGCGTAGAGGCAGAGCAGGAGCGATGCTGACTGACAGTCGGCAACACTCTGCTGGAGGAGGAGTGAGAACCGAGCCATCGGCGGTGTTCGGTGGCTCGGGATCTCAGTGCAGAGACGCTGGGGGACAACTGCAGCATCAGTCTGATGCTTCATCCACCTAGGTAAGTATGATTAGCAAAAATATGTATGAATAAGTAGGAATAGCAAAACAAAAAACCCATACTTCTCTTTTAAGCTTTAGTTATTTAGGTTGTTTAGGTCTGAGAAACCAGAAACCTAGAGATTCAAGGTGACTTTGAGATACTATACATTGAAGGTAGAAGGAACTCACATTGTTTGTGCATCGGTCTGTAATATGAATGCAGGACAATGGACATGAATGGTGATGGGATATAGTATAAGTAAACTGTTACATTCATAAAAGATCCTTTTGTAAATGAATAATCATGGAAGAAAAAGCAAGGTGATTTTATGCTTGATATAAGTTCAAATATTTCTTTTTTAAATCAGATCTCTTTGGCTTCAAAGATGGAAACATACAGTTGGGTGGAGCCAACCTACAGACAGGGGGGCTGTTGGGTCAACAAAAGGGAAATATAGAGCTTGGCAATGGTGGGAAAGTACAGTCATTGGAAATCAAAGGAACACATGAAATTAAGGGAGGATCTAAGCAATCATCTGAAGACAACAAAGAAGATGGAAAATGTGAGTTCCCAATTTTGGAACCATATATTCTAAATACTAATACTTCTTAATTTAAAGTATATCAGAAGGGAGTTGGGATTTTTTTTCTATATTTTTTTTATTAACCTCTCACCCTTGGGTACAACCAGTCTGTATTTTTTATGTGTGATTACTGCCAGCGGTCATAGCCACTATTGTGTTCTACCCCACTGGCGGAACACAATAGCTCTGCGAGAGACATTCCCTTGTCAACACTGACCGTGTTGATGGAGGAATTGAGCATTTTTTTTTCCTTCCACAGGTGGAGGAAGAAATGAAAATCAATCATCTATGGGCTGCTAAATTGAAGAAGTCCAGCCTGAGATTTTAAGGCTGGGCTTCTCCTAAGGGTCACAGGAGTGCAATTTGTTTTGCACTCCTGTAAACCCATCTTCAGCGGAGAGTGGTCTGAAGTCCACTCTCCGCTGATGTCACTGCCATGAGTTGAGGCAGCACGCCATCCCAACTTCCCAAGTCTGGATCCGCCAGCTGTCTTGATTGATGGCAGTCTCAGCGAGTGGCTGAGACGGCCGCTCCCCGCCCCTCCACAGCTCAGCGCTCCAATGAGCGCGTAGAGGCAGAGCAGGAGCGATGCTGACTAACAGTCGGCAACACTCTGCTTGAGGAGGAGTGAGAACCGAGCCATTGGTGGTGATCGGTGGCTTGGGATCTCAGTGCAGAGACGCTGGGGGACAGCTGCAGCATCAGTCTGATGCTTCATCCACCTAGGTAAGTATGATTAGCGAAAATATGTATGAATAAGTAGGAATAGCAAAACAAAAAACCCATACTTCTCTTTTAAGCTTTAGTTATTTAGGTTGTTTAGGTCTGAGAAACCAGAAACCTAGAGATTCAAGGTGACTTTGAGATACTATACATTGAAGGTAGAAGGAACTCAGATGTTTGTGCATCGGTCTGTAATATGAATGCAGGACAATGGACATGAATGGTGATGGGATATAGTATAAGTAAACTGTTACATTCATAAAAGATCCTTTTGTAAATGAATAATCATGGAAGAAAAAGCAAGGTGATTTTGTGCTTGATATAAGTTCAAATCTTTATTTTTTAAATCAGATCTCTTTGGCTTGAAAGATGGAAACATACAGTTGGGTGGAGCCAACCTACAGACAGGGGGGCTGTTGGGTCAACAAAAGGGAAATATAGAGCTTGGCAATGGTGGGAAAATACAGTCATTGGAAATCAAAGGAACACATGAAATTAAGGGAGGATCTAAGCAATCATCTGAAGAGAACAAAGAAGATGGAAAATGTGAGTTCCCAATTTTGGAACCATATATTCTAAATACTAATACTTCTTAATTTACAGTATATCAGAAGGGAGTTGGGATTTTTATTCTATATTTTTTTTATTAACCTCTCACCCTTGGGTACAACCAGTCTGTATTTTTTATGTGTGATTACTGCCAGCGGTTATAGCCACTATTGTGTTCTACCCCACTGGCGGAACACAATAGCTCTGCAAGAGACATTCCCTTGTCAACACTGACCGTGTTGATGGAGGAATTGAGCATTTTTTTTCCTTCCACAGGTGGAGGAAGGAATGAAAATCAATCATCTATGGGCTGCTAAATTGAAGAAGTCCAGCCTGAGATTTTAAGGCTGGGCTTCTCCTAAGGGTCACAGGAGTGCAATTTGTTTTGCACTCCTGTAAACCCATCTTCAGCGGAGAGTGGTCTGAAGTCCACTCTCCGCTGATGTCACTGCCATGAGTCGAGGCAGCACGCCATCCCAACTTCCCAAGTCTGGATCCGCCAGCTGTCTTGATTGATGGCAGTCTCAGCGAGTGGCTGAGACGGCCGCTCCCCGCCCCTCCACAGCTCAGCCCTCCAATGAGCGCGTAGAGGCAGAGCAGGAGCGATGCTGACTAACAGTCGGCAACACTCTGCTTGAGGAGGAGTGAGAACCGAGCCATTGGCGGTGATCGGTGGCTTGGGATCTCAGTGCAGAGACGCTGGGGGACAGCTGCAGCATCAGTCTGATGCTTCATCCACCTAGTTAAGTATGATTAGCGAAAATATGTATGAATAAGTAGGAATAGCAAAACAAAAAACCCATACTTCTCTTTTAAGCTTTAGTTATTTAGGTTGTTTAGGTCTGAGAAACCAGAAACCTAGAGATTCAAGGTGACTTTGAGATACTATACATTGAAGGTAGAAGGAACTCAGATGTTTGTGCATCGGTCTGTAATATGAATGCAGGACAATGGACATGAATGGTGATGGGATATAGTATAAGTAAACTGTTACTTTCATAAAAGATCCTTTTGTAAATGAATAATCATAGAAGAAAAAGCAAGGTGTTTTTGTGCTTAATATAAGTTCAAATCCTTCTTTTTTAAATCAGATCTCTTTGGCTTCAAAGATGGAAACATACAGTTGGGTGGAGCCAACTTACAGACAGGGGGGCTGTTGGGTCAACAAAAGGGAAATATAGAGCTTGGCAATAGTGGGAAAATACAGTCATTGGAAATCAAAGGAACACATGAAATTAAGGGAGGATCTAAGCAATCATCTGAAGAGAACAAAGAAGATGGAAAATGTGAGTTCCCAATTTTGGAACCATATATTCTAAATACTAATACTTCTTCATTTACAGTATATCAGAAGGGAGTTGGGATTTTTTTTCTATATTATTTTTATTAACATCTCACCCTGGCTTTGGGTTATTGTAAGTACAGAATAATGATTACAATAATGGCAGTCACAATTATTTCTGCTTCAGCTTCTCAAAATAACCTTGAAGGTGGTGGGATGGCAGGCAGGTTTCGCTTGAAGGTCTAGCTGTTAGCTAACCAGTGTCTATGACGCAAAGTAACAAATCATTGTATGTAGTTTTGCAAATGTACACTTATTGGGCATTTTGAATAACTTTTTTCTTTGTAAATAATCAAATAGATTTGAAAGGTGCCAAAATAAGACTGGGCAATGCCAACTTACAACTAGGAGGACGTGTTTAAAAAAGGAAATTCAAAAAGCTTTTAGATGTGTTTCTTAGCGAACAAGATGTAAAGGGATTTTGAAAATGGTAGCGACGTAACACAGTTGCGCACACACACACACGCACACTCAGGTTGAAATAAATAGATTTGTGTCTTTATTTAATTTTACCAACTATGTAATGAAGTAACTAAGCAAAACGGGAAAACAGAGACTGGAAATGAAGGGAAGAGAAGAGGGCTGATTTATAAAAACTGGAGCGTGCAAAATCTGGTGCAGATGTGCATGGTAGCCAATCAGCTTCAAATTTATGCTTCTTCAACTGAGCTATTGATTTCTATGCAGAGCTACACCAGATTTTTCACTCTCCAGTTTTGGTAAATCAACATAATAGTGTTAATATTAATTATTACACTAATGGTAACTCTGCTGACTTTTGTTATCCAATCATATGCAAGCAAAATTGTTTTTTTTTGTTTTTTCCTTGCACATGATTGAGTATTCTTTGCAAAGAGAAGTTTCACCGCTTTCACTAAGCTCTAGGGAAAATTCTTTTGTGGAGTGCAACTTCCCATGTACAGTCTATTTGCTGATAGTACATGAACCATTAGGACTCTTCAGATTATTGGAAACCATGAAATTAAAGGAATAACTAGGCAATTGACTAATGAGGAAAAGGAGGGTGGAAACATTCTAAATCTCTCTTTCTAGTGGTAGATTTCCTCTCACTTCTTGTTTTTTTTTTGCCACCTATGTCCCTACAATGCATAATAGATGTAAACACATTTATAACTTATTTTCTTAAAACAAATGAAATTAGAGTACCTGGAAGATAAGAAAGGTGACAAATATTAGTCATCACTTTTATGTGTAGTTTACAGTACCTGCTGAATGTCAAAATTTTCAGGACCTATGTCAATTGGCATTAGTTTGCGTTAGACAGGTTTTGCATCTCCATATGGAAACACAAAATCACTTGAAGCAGCTCAAATTCCAGTTTGAAGGAACTCAACTGCAGGTCAAATGCACCTGTCAATGAATTCTCAGTGATCTCAGAACCATTTCAAATTGATATCAGACTGATACCATTGACACAAAAGCCCAACGGTTGTCAACATAGGCTCTTTTGGTTTGGGGTTCCTAACAATTATTGGTGTTTTTATGACTTAGTTGTAGGGATCCTTTGGTTAATTTGTGCTAAGTATCATGTGTGATATTGCATAAATGCCTGTGTCCTACCTTAAAACAGATCATATAGATTTGAAAGGTGATACACATTTGGGTGATGTCAATATAACACTGGGAGATTTGCGTGGTCATCTAAATGGGAAAAAAGAAATAAGTACTGATGATTTAACAAAGTTATTTCAGCTCAATAAAACTGCAGGTGGATTGGGAAAAACATTTAATGTAGAAGGAGGAAAATGTAAGTAGTATTTCTAATTTCAGCAAATAAAAAGCTAAGTTAAGTGTGGATTTAAATTGGGAATAGGTGCCACTCTTTTACACAATGGATTACATGAGCAGCCAGAATACATCATATCTAGTCACCTGGTCACTTACAGCAATGCAGACAGAATTAAAACCTATTGTTGTTAGTAGAGTGGGGAAGGTTGGAACCCTTGTCAGATTATTATTGCAGATTTCCCTTACTTCCTGTCTGGTAGAATTTCTAGACATAAAGAAAAGGGAAATTTCTATAACACCATCCTGGAAAGAAGTAAACCCCAAAAGAGGTTTAAAACCCTTCCTTATTTATTTGACATAGTGGACTAAAAGATCATAGTACATAAAACCAATTGCATTCCATGTAAAATACATTTGGCTATTAACAGACCTCCACCATTTTGGGAACTGCTGCTATACAGTCACACAATAAGTTAATCTGACTTGGTGGCCTGATATGGCTAGTCAATTTAATAGATCACAGGAAGCACAAGGGTGACAAAAGATGAGTGTATGGAGTCACATTTTAGATGGGGATGATTTGATTAGACATCAGACTAGGAAAATAGAGTTTGGCAATTATGAAGATACAAGAGTAGTTTAAATCATGGGGAAAAAATGACTATGATTCTGGATTTGTGAAATGATATGAAAAAAAGTAAGATGGAAGACAGAAATTGTAGCTATTTTATGTTAATATGTAATATTTACATTGCTAAAGCTAAAAAATAAGGTAGTGGTATGTTTTTATTGATATAGATTATAGATCAATTGCAAGGTAAGGCTAAAAAAAGCTTTTTGCAAAGGGAATTGATGGTAAACAATTGATTCATTTGTTAATTTCCTAACACAGATCAAATTGGCCTGAAAAGTGGCAAATTACAACTAGGTGATACCAGCCTACAGTTAGGAGGTTCATCTGGTAATCAAAATGGGAAAATAAACTTTGGTAATAGTGGGGAGACAGGGACATTTGAAATCAAAGGACAGCATGAATTTAAGGGAGGATTTGGAAAATCATCTGAGGAAGCTAAGGAGGGAGAAAAGCGTAAGTTAACAAAATCTTTTTTTACAAAATCTTAGTGTTAGTTCTTCTAATATAAAGTAACTTAAATAAGGTGGTGAAACAAAAGTAAGTGTATATGCACTAAAGAAATTGGGGTTGATTTACTAGAACTAGAGAGTCCAAAATCTGGTGCAGCTGTGCATGGTATACTATCAGCTTCTAACTACAGCTTGTTTAATTAAACTCAGAGTGGCTCCGCTTTCTCTCCCTCTCTCACTTACATACAAAGTCATCTTCCACTCCATACAGCTGGCTGCCGACATTGACACTGGCCAGAATCCTTTACAGGTCTGACTTCAGTAGTATATGGACTTTTGCTTCTTAAGAAATACCTTGGACTGTTGGAAATCTTTTAATTATTACCTCACTAGTTGCCTACCTAGCGCTCCATTTTTACCTTATCCAAAACATCACTTTACTGTATGTAAATTGTAGTTTGCAATAATGAATTCTGTAAGGAACTGACTTTTTAAAACAAAAACTAAAGCCGGTCATACATGAACTAAAATTCGGCCAGTTCAGCAGAGAAGGGGTACAAACAGCCTATATTTTTTACATCTGATTACTCCCAGCAGCCACTAACAGTAAAAATTGTGTTCTACCATCCGGGAAGGCTCCCTGCAGGAAGATTGACTTGGGTACAACCAGCCTGTATTTTTTATGTTTGATTACTGCCAGCGGTCATAGCCACTATTGTGTTCTACCCCACCGGCAGAACACATTAGCTCTGCGAGAGACATTCCCTTATCAACACTGACCATGTTGATGGAGGAATTGAGCAATTTTTTTTTCTTCCACAGGTGGAGGAAGGAAAGAAAATAAAATCATCTATGGTCTGCCTAAATTAAGATTTAGTTATTTAGGTTGTTTAGGTCTGAGAAACCAGAAACCTAGAGATTCAAGGTGACTTTGAGATACTATACATTGAAGGTAGAAGGAACTCAGATGTTTGTGCATCGGTCTGTAATATGAATGCCAATGGACATGAATGGTGATGGGATATAGTATAAGTAAACTGTTACTTTCATAAAAGATCCTTTTGTAAATGAATAATCATAGAAGAAAAAGCAAGGTGTTTTTGTGCTTAATATAAGTTCAAATCCTTCTTTTTTAAATCAGATCTCTTTGGCTTGAAAGATGGAAACATACAGTTGGGTGGAGCCAACTTACAGACAGGGGGGCTGTTGGGTCAACAAAAGGGAAATATAGAGCTTGGCAATAGTGGGAAAATACAGTCATTCGAAATCAAAAGAACACATGATATTAAGGGAGGATCTGAGCAATCGTCTGAAGAGAATAAAGAAGATGGAAAATGTGAGTTCCCAATTTTGGAACCATATATTCTAAATACTAATACTTCTTCATTTACAGTATATCAGAAGGGAGTTGGGATTTTTTTCTATAATTTTTTTGTTAACCTCTCACCCTGGCTTTGGGTTATTGTAAGTACAGAATAATGATTACAATAATGGCAGTCACAATTATTTCTGCTTCAGCTTTCAAAATTAACCTTGAAGGTGGTGGGATGGCAGGCAGGTTTTGCTTTAAGGTCTAGCTGTTAGCTAACCAGTGTCTATGACGCAATGTAACAAATCATTGTCTGTAGTTTTGCAAATGTACATTTATTGGGCACTTTGAATAACTTTTTTCTTTGTAAATAATCAAATAGATTTGAAAGGTGCCAAAATAAGACTGGGCAATGCCAACTTACAACTAGGAGGCTGGTTTAAAAAGCAAATTCAAAAACCTTTAAATGTGTTTCTTAGCGAACAAGATGTAAAGGGATTTTGAAATTGGTAGTGACATAACGCAATTGCGCACACATACACACGCACACTCAAGTTTAAATAAATAGATTTGTGTCTTTATTTAATTTTACCAACTATGTAACGCAGTAACTATGCACAATGGGAAAACAGAGACTGGAAATGAAGGGAAGAGAAGAGGGCTGATTTATAAAAACTGGAGCAGGCAAAATCTGCTGCAGATGTGAATAGTAGCCAATCAGCTTCAAATTTAGGCTTCTTCAACTGAGCTATTGGTTTCTATGCAGAGCTACACCAGATTTTTCACTCTCCAGTTTTGGTAAATCAACATAATAGTGTTAATACAGGCATACCCCACTTTTAAGTACACAATGGGGTTTATTTACTGAAGCTGGCAAGTGCAAAATTAGGCTCACTTCTGCATAGAAACCAATGAGCTTCCAGGTTTTATTACCAAAGCTTAATTGAACAAGCCGAGGTTAGAAGCTCATTGGTTTCTATGCAGAAGTGAGCTTGATTTTGCACTTTCCAGCTTTAGTAAATAAACCCCATTGTGTACTTAAAAGTGGGGTATGCCTGCATTAATTATTACACTAATAGCAACTTTGCTGACTTTCGTTATCCAATCATATGCAAGCAAAATTGTTTTTTTTTTTTTGTTTTTTTTACTTGCACATGATTGAGTATGCTTTGCAAAGAGAAGTAACTAGGCAATCGACTAAAGAGGAAAAGGAGGATGGAAACATTCTAAATCTCTCTTTCTAGTGGTAGATTTCCTCTCACTTCTTGTTGTTTTTTTGCCACCTATGTCCCTACAACGCATAATAGATGTAAACACATTTATAACTTATTTTCTTAAAACAAATGAAATTAGAGTACATGGAAGATAAGAAAGGTGACAAATATTAGTCATCACTTTTATGTGTAGTTTACAGTACCTGCTGAATGTCAAAATTTTCAGGACCTATGTCAATTGGCATTAGTTTGCATTAGACAGGTTTTGCATCTCCATATGGAAACACAAAATCACTTGAAGCAGCTCAAATTCCAGTTTGAAGGAACTCAACTGCAGGTCAAATGCACCTGTCAATGAATTCTCAGTGATCTCAGAACCATTTCAAATTGATATCAGACTGATACCATTGACACAAAAGCCCAACGGTTGTCAACATAGGCTCTTTTGGTTTGGGGTTCCTAACAATTATTGGTGTTTTTATGACTTAGTTGTAGGGATCCTTTGTTTAATTTGTGCTAAGTATCATGTGTGATATTGCATAAATGCCTGTGTTCTTCCTTAAAACAGATCATATAGATTTGAAAGGTGATACACAGTTGGGTGATGTCAATATAACACTGGGAGATTTGCTTGGTCATCTAAATGGGAAAAAAGAAATAAGTACTGATGATTTAACAAAGTTATTTCAGCTCAATGAAACTGCAATTAAAGGTGGATTGGGAAAAACATTTAATGTAGAAGGAGGACAATGTAAGTAGTATTTCTAATTTCAGCAATTAAAAAGCTAAGTTAAGTGAGAATTTAAATTGGGAATAGGTGCCACTCTTTTACACAATGGATTACATGAGCAGCCAGAATACATCATTTCTAGTCACCTGGTCACTTACAGCAATGCAGACAGAATTAAAACCTATTGTTGTTAGTAGAGTGGGGAAGGTTGGAACCCTTGTCAGATTATTATTGCAGATTTCCCTTACTTCCTGTCTGGTAGAATTTCTAGACATAAAGCAAAGGGAAATTTCTATAACAGCATCCTGGAAAGAAGTAAACCCCAAAAGGGGTTTAAAACCCTTCCTTATTTATTTGACATAGTGGACTAAAAGATCATAGTACATAAAACCAATTGCATTCCATGTAAAATACATTTGGCTATTAACAGACCTCCACCATTTTGGGAACTGCTGCTATACAGTCATACAATAAGTTTCTCTGACTTGGTGGCCTGATATGGCTAGTCAATTTAATAGATCACAGGAAGCTCAAGGATGACAAAAGATGAGTGTATGGAGTCACATTTTAGATGGGGATGATTTGATTAGACATCAGACTAGGAAAATAGAGTTTGGCAATTATGAAGATACAAGAGTAGTTTAAATCATGGGAAAAAAATGACTATGATTCTGGATTTGTGAAATGATATGAAAAAAAGTAAGATGGAAAACAAAAATTGTAGCTATTTTATGTTAATATGTAATGTTTACATTGCTAAAGCTAAAAAATAAGGTAGTGGTATGTTTTTATTGATAAAGATTATAGATCAATTGCAAGGTAAGGCTAAAAAAAGCTTTTTGCAAAGGGAATTGATGGTAAACAATTGATTCATTTGTTAATTTCCTAACACAGATCAAATTGGCCTGAAAAGTGGCAAATTACAACTAGGTGATACCAACCTACAGTTAGGAGGTTTATCTGGTAATCAAAATGGGAAAATAAACTTTGGTAATAGTGGGGAGACAAGGACATTTGAAATCAAAGGACAGCATGAATTTAAGGGAGGATTTGGAAAATCATCTGAGGAAGCTAAGGAAGGAGAAAAGCGTAAGTTAACAAAATCTTTTTTTACAAAATCTTATGGTTAGTTCTTCTAATATAAAGTAACTTAAATAAGGTGGTGAAACAAAAGTAAGTGTATATGCACTAAAGAAATTGGGGTTGATTTACTAGAACTAGAGAGTCCAAAATCTGGTGCAGCTGTGCATGGTATACTATCAGCTTCTAACTACAGCTTGTTTAATTAAACTCAGAGTGGCTCCGCTTTCTCTCCCTCTCTCACTTACATACACAGTCATCTTCCACTCCATACAGCTGGCTGTCGACATTGACACTGGCCAGAATCCTTTACAGGTCTGACTTCAGTAGTATATGGACTTTTGCTCCTTAAGAAATACCTTGGACTGTTGGAAATCTTTTAATTATTACCTCACTAGTTGCCTACCTAGCGCTCCATTTTTACCTTATCCAAAACATCACTTTACTGTATGTAAATTGTAGTTTGCAATAATGAATTCTGTAAGGAACTGACTTTTTAAAACAAAAACTAAGGCCGGTCATACATGAACTAAAATTCGGCCAGTTCAGCAGAGAAGGGGTACAAACAGCCTATATTTTTTACATCTGATTACTCCCAGCAGCCACTAACAGTAAAAATTGTGTTCTACCATCCGGGAAGGCTCCCTGCAGGAAGATTGACTTGGGTACAACCAGCCTGTATTTTTTATGTTTGATTACTGCCAGCGGTCATAGCCACTATTGTGTTCTACCCCACCGGCAGAACACATTAGCTCTGCGAGAGACATTCCCTTATCAACACTGACCATGTTGATGGAGGAATTGAGCAATTTTTTTTCTTCCACAGGTGGAGGAAGGAAAGAAAATAAAATCATCTATGGTCTGCCTAAATTAAGATTTAGTTATTTAGGTTGTTTAGGTCTGAGAAACCAGAAACCTAGAGATTCAAGGTGACTTTGAGATACTATACATTGAAGGTAGAAGGAACTCAGATGTTTGTGCATCGGTCTGTAATATGAATGCCAATGGACATGAATGGTGATGGGATATAGTATAAGTAAACTGTTACTTTCATAAAAGATCCTTTTGTAAATGAATAATCATAGAAGAAAAAGCAAGGTGTTTTTGTGCTTAATATAAGTTCAAATCCTTCTTTTTTAAATCAGATCTCTTTGGCTTGAAAGATGGAAACATACAGTTGGGTGGAGCCAACTTACAGACAGGGGGGCTGTTGGGTCAACAAAAGGGAAATATAGAGCTTGGCAATAGTGGGAAAATACAGTCATTCGAAATCAAAAGAACACATGAAATTAAGGGAGGATCTGAGCAATCGTCTGAAGAGAATAAAGAAGATGGAAAATGTGAGTTCCCAATTTTGGAACCATATATTCTAAATACTAATACTTCTTCATTTACAGTATATCAGAAGGGAGTTGGGATTTTTTTCTATAATTTTTTTGTTAACCTCTCACCCTGGCTTTGGGTTATTGTAAGTACAGAATAATGATTACAATAATGACAGTCACAATTATTTCTGCTTCAGCTTTCCAAATTAACCTTGAAGGTGGTGGGATGGCAGGCAGGTTTTGCTTTAAGGTCTAGCTGTTAGCTAACCAGTGTCTATGACGCAATGTAACAAATCATTGTCTGTAGTTTTGCAAATGTACATTTATTGGGCACTTTGAATAACTTTTTTCTTTGTAAATAATCAAATAGATTTGAAAGGTGCCAAAATAAGACTGGGCAATGCCAACTTACAACTAGGAGGCTGGTTTAAAAAGCAAATTCAAAAACCTTTAAATGTGTTTCTTAGCGAACAAGATGTAAAGGGATTTTGAAAATGGTAGTGACATAACGCAATTGCGCACACATAC
Organism: Lithobates clamitans; assembly: GCA_037952925.1. Classification (NCBI taxonomy): domain Eukaryota; kingdom Metazoa; phylum Chordata; class Amphibia; order Anura; family Ranidae; genus Lithobates; species Lithobates clamitans. Next base: position 6,087,690 of record JBBGZY010000700.1, on the reverse strand, counting down.
ACACGCACACTCAAGTTTAAATAAATAGATTTGTGTCTTTATTTAATTTTACCAACTATGTAACGCAGTAACTATGCACAATGGGAAAACAGAGACTGGAAATGAAGGGAAGAGAAGAGGGCTGATTTATAAAAACTGGAGCAGGCAAAATCTGCTGCAGATGTGAATAGTAGCCAATCAGCTTCAAATTTAGGCTTCTTCAACTGAGCTATTGGTTTCTATGCAGAGCTACACCAGATTTTTCACTCTCCAGTTTTGGTAAATCAACATAATAGTGTTAATACAGGCATACCCCACTTTTAAGTACACAATGGGGTTTATTTACTGAAGCTGGCAAGTGCAAAATTAGGCTCACTTCTGCATAGAAACCAATGAGCTTCCAGGTTTTATTACCAAAGCTTAATTGAACAAGCCGAGGTTAGAAGCTCATTGGTTTCTATGCAGAAGTGAGCTTGATTTTGCACTTTCCAGCTTTAGTAAATAAACCCCATTGTGTACTTAAAAGTGGGGTATGCCTGTATTAATTATTACACTAATAGCAACTCTGCTGACTTTCGTTATCCAATCATATGCAAGCAAAATTGTTTTGTTTTTTTTTTGTTTTTTTTACTTGCACATGATTGAGTATGCTTTGCAAAGAGAAGTTTCATCGCTTTCACTAAGCTCTGGGGAAAATTCTTTTGTGGAGTGCAACCTCCCATGTACAGTCTATTTGCTGATAGTACATGAACCATTAGGACTCTGCAGATTATTGGAAAACATGAAATTAAAGGAATAACTAGGCAATCGACTAAAGAGGAAAAGGAGGATGGAAACATTCTAAATCTCTCTTTCTAGTGGTAGATTTTCTCTCACTTCTTGTTGTTTTTTTGCCACCTATGTCCCTACAACGCATAATAGATGTAAACACATTTATAACTTATTTTCTTAAAACAAATGAAATTAGAGTACATGGAAGATAAGAAAGGTGACAAATATTAGTCATCACTTTTATGTGTAGTTTACAGTACCTGCTGAATGTCAAAATTTTCAGGACCTATGTCAATTGGCATTCGTTTGCATTAGACAGGTTTTGCATCTCCATATGGAAACACAAAATCACTTGAAGCAGCTCAAATTCCAGTTTGAAGGAACTCAACTGCAGGTCAAATGCACCTGTCAATGAATTCTCAGTGATCTCAGAACCATTTCAAATTGATATCAGACTGATACCATTGACACAAAAGCCCAACGGTTGTCAACATAGGCTCTTTTGGTTTGGGGTTCCTAACAATTATTGGTGTTTTTATGACTTAGTTGTAGGGATCCTTTGTTTAATTTGTGCTAAGTATCATGTGTGATATTGCATAAATGCCTGTGTTCTTCCTTTAAAACAGATCATATAGATTTGAAAGGTGATACACAGTTGGGTGATGTCAATATAACACTGGGAGATTTGCTTGGTCATCTAAATGGGAAAAAAGAAATAAGTACTGATGATTTAACAAAGTTATTTCAGCTCAATGAAACTGCAATTAAAGGTGGATTGGGAAAAACATTTAATGTAGAAGGAGGACAATGTAAGTAGTATTTCTAATTTCAGCAATTAAAAAGCTAAGTTAAGTGAGAATTTAAATTGGGAATAGGTGCCACTCTTTTACACAATGGATTACATGAGCAGCCAGAATACATCATTTCTAGTCACCTGGTCACTTACAGCAATGCAGACAGAATTAAAACCTATTGTTGTTAGTAGAGTGGGGAAGGTTGGAACCCTTGTCAGATTATTATTGCAGATTTCCCTTACTTCCTGTCTGGTAGAATTTCTAGACATAAAGCAAAGGGAAATTTCTATAACAGCATCCTGGAAAGAAGTAAACCCCAAAAGGGGTTTAAAACCCTTCCTTATTTATTTGACATAGTGGACTAAAAGATCATAGTACATAAAACCAATTGCATTCCATGTAAAATACATTTGGCTATTAACAGACCTCCACCATTTTGGGAACTGCTGCTATACAGTCATACAATAAGTTTCTCTGACTTGGTGGCCTGATATGGCTAGTCAATTTAATAGATCACAGGAAGCTCAAGGGTGACAAAAGATGAGTGTATGGAGTCACATTTTAGAGGGGGATGATTTGATTAGACATCAGACTAGGAAAATAGAGTTTGGCAATTATGAAGATACAAGAGTAGTTTAAATCATGGGAAAAAAATGACTATGATTCTGGATTTGTGAAATGATATGAAAAAAAGTAAGATGGAAAACAGAAATTGTAGCTATTTTATGTTAATATGTAATATTTACATTGCTAAAGTTAAAAAATAAGGTAGTGGTATGTTTTTATTGATAAAGATTATAGATCAATTGCAAGGTAAGGCTAAAAAAAGCTTTTTGCAAAGGGAATTGATGGTAAACAATTGATTCATTTGTTAATTTCCTAACACAGATCAAATTGGCCTGAAAAGTGGCAAATTACAACTAGGTGATACCAACCTACAGTTAGGAGGTTTATCTGGTAATCAAAATGGGAAAATAAACTTTGGTAATAGTGGGGAGACAAGGACATTTGAAATCAAAGGACAGCATGAATTTAAGGGAGGATTTGGAAAATCATCTGAGGAAGCTAAGGAGGGAGAAAAGCGTAAGTTAACTAAATCTTTTTTTTACAAAATCTTAGTGTTAGTTCTTCTAATATAAAGTAACTTAAATAAGGTGGTGAAACAAAAGTAAGTGTATATGCACTAAAGAAATTGGGGTTGATTTACTAGAACTAGAGAGTCCAAAATCTGGTGCAGCTGTGCATGGTATACTATCAGCTTCTAACTACAGCTTGTTTAATTAAACTCAGAGTGGCTCCGCTTTCTCTCCCTCTCTCACTTACATACACAGTCATCTTCCACTCCATACAGCTGGCTGCCGACATTGACACTGGCCAGAATCCTTTACAGGTCTGACTTCAGTAGTATATGGACTTTTGCTCCTTAAGAAATACCTTGGACTGTTGGAAATCTTTTAATTATTACCTCACTAGTTGCCTACCTAGCGCTCCATTTTTACCTTATCCAAAACGTCACTTTACTGTATGTAAATTGTAGTTTGCAATAATGAATTCTGTAAGGAACTGACTTTTTAAAACAAAAACTAAAGCCGGTCATACATGAACTAAAATTCGGCTAGTTCAGCAGAGAAGGGGTACAAACAGCCTATATTTTTTACATCTGATTACTCCCAGCAGCCACTAACAGTAAAAATTGTGTTCTGCCATCCGGGAAGGCTCCCTGTGGGAAGATTGACTTGGGTACAACCAGCCTGTATTTTTTACGTTTGATTACTGCCAGCGGTCATAGTCACTATTGTGTTCTACCCCACCGGCAGAACACATTAGCTCTGTGAGAGACATTCCCTTATCAACCCTGACCATGTTGATGGAGGAATTGAGCAATTTTTTTTTCTTCCACAGGTGGAGGAAGGAAAGAAAATAAAATCATCTATGGTCTGCCTAAATTAAGATTTAGTTATTTAGGTTGTTTAGGTCTGAGAAACCAGAAACCTAGAGATTCAAGGTGACTTTGAGATACTATACATTGAAGGTAGAAGGAACTCAGATGTTTGTGCATCGGTCTGTAATATGAATGCCAATGGACATGAATGGTGATGGGATATAGTATAAGTAAACTGTTACTTTCATAAAAGATCCTTTTGTAAATGAATAATCATGGAAGAAAAAGCAAGGTGTTTTTGTGCTTAATATAAGTTCAAATCCTTCTTTTTTAAATCAGATCTCTTTGGCTTGAAAGATGGAAACATACAGTTGGGTGGAGCCAACTTACAGACAGGGGGGCTGTTGGGTCAACAAAAGGGAAATATAGAGCTTGGCAATAGTGGGAAAATACAGTCATTGGAAATCAAAGGAACACATGAAATTAAGGGAGGATCTGAGCAATCGTCTGAAGAGAATAAAGAAGATGGAAAATGTGAGTTCCCAATTTTGGAACCATATATTCTAAATACTAATACTTCTTCATTTACAGTATATCAGAAGGGAGTTGGGATTTTTTTCTATAATTTTTTTGTTAACCTCTCACCCTGGCTTTGGGTTATTGCAAGTACAGAATAATGATTACAATAATGGCAGTCACAATTATTTCTGCTTCAGCTTTCCAAATTAACCTTGAAGGTGGTGGGATGGCAGGCAGGTTTTGCTTTAAGGTCTAGCTGTTAGCTAACCAGTGTCTATGACACAATGTAACAAATCATTGTCTGTAGTTTTGCAAATGTACATTTATTGGGCACTTTGAATAACTTTTTTCTTTGTAAATAATCAAATAGATTTGAAAGGTGGCAAAATAAGACTGGGCAATGCCAACTTACAACTAGGAGGCGTGTTTAAAAAGCAAATTCAAAAACCTTCAAATGTGTTTCTTAGCGAACAAGATGTAAAGCGATTTCGAAAATGGTAGTGACATAACGCAATTGTGCACACATACACACGCACACTCAAGTTTAAATAAATAGATTTGTGTCTTTATTTAATTTTACCAACTATGTAACGAAGTAACTATGCACAATGGGAAAACAGAGACTGGAAATGAAGGGAAGAGAAGAGGGCTGATTTATAAAAACTGGAGCAGGCAAAATCTGCTGCAGATGTGAATAGTAGCCAATCAGCTTCAAATTTAGGCTTCTTCAACTGAGCTATTGGTTTCTATGCAGAGCTACACCAGATTTTTCACTCTCCAGTTTTGGTAAATCAACATAATAGTGTTAATACAGGCATACCCCACTTTTAAGTACACAGTGGGGTTTATTTACTGAAGCTGGCAAGTGCAAAATTAGGCTCACTTCTGCATAGAAACCAATGAGCTTCCAGGTTTTATTACCAAAGCTTAATTGAACAAGCCGAGCTTAGAAGCTCATTGGTTTCTATGCAGAAGTGAGCTTGATTTTGCACTTTCCAGCTTTAGTAAATAAACCCCATTGTGTACTTAAAAGTGGGGTATGCCTGTATTAATTATTACACTAATGGCAACTCTGCTGACTTTCGTTATCCAATCATATGCAAGCAAAATTGTTTTGTTTTTTTTTGTTTTTTTTACTTGCACATGATTGAGTATTCTTTGCAAAGAGAAGTTTCACCGCTTTCACTAAGCTCTGGGGAAAATTCTTTTGTGGAGTGCAACCTCCCATGTACAGTCTATTTGCTGATAGTACATGAACCATTAGGACTCTGCAGATTATTGGAAACCATGAAATTAAAGGAATAACTAGGCAATCGACTAAAGAGGAAAAGGAGGATGGAAACATTCTAAATCTCTCTTTCTAGTGGTAGATTTCCTCTCACTTCTTGTTGTTTTTTTGTCATCTATGTCCCTACAACTCATAATAGATGTAAACACATTTATAACTTATTTTCTTAAAACAAATGAAATTAGAGTACATGGAAGATAAGAAAGGTGACAAATATTAGTCATCACTTTTATGTGTAGTTTGCAGTACCTGCTGAATGTCAAAATTTTCAGGACCTATGTCAATTGGCATTAGTTTGCATTAGACAGGTTTTGCATCTCCATATGGAAACACAAAATCACTTGAAGCAGCTCAAATTCCAGTTTGAAGGAACTCAACTGCAGGTCAAATGCACCTGTCAATGAATTCTCAGTGATCTCAGAACCATTTCAAATTGATATCAGACTGATACCATTGACACAAAAGCCCAACGGTTGTCAACATAGGCTCTTTTGGTTTGGGGTTCCTAACAATTATTGGTGTTTTTATGACTTAGTTGTAGGGATCCTTTGTTTAATTTGTGCTAAGTATCATGTGTGATATTGCATAAATGCCTGTGTTCTTCCTTAAAACAGATCATATAGATTTGAAAGGTGATACACAGTTGGGTGATGTCAATATAACACTGGGAGATTTGCTTGGTCATCTAAATGGGAAAAAAGAAATAAGTACTGATGATTTAACAAAGTTATTTCAGCTCAATGAAAATGCAATTAAAGGTGGATTGGGAAAAACATTTAATGTAGAAGGAGGAAAATGTAAGTAGTATTTCTAATTTCAGCAATTAAAAAGCTAAGTTAAGTGAGAATTTAAATTGGGAATAGGTGCCACTCTTTTACACAATGGATTACATGAGCAGCCAGAATACATCATATCTAGTCACCTGATCACTTACAGCAATGCAGACAGAATTAAAACCTATTGTTGTTAGTAGAGTGAGGAAGGTTGGAACCCTTGTCAGATTATTATTGCAGATTTCCCTTACTTCCTGTCTGGTAGAATTTCTAGACATAAAGCAAAGGGAAATTTCTATAACAGCATCCTGGAAAGAAGTAAACCCCAAAAGGGGTTTAAAACCCTTCCTTATTTATTTGAAATAGTGGACTAAAAGATCATAGTACATAAAACCAATTGCATTCCATGTAAAATACATTTGGCTACTAACAGACCTCCACCATTTTGGGAACTGCTGCTATACAGTCATACAATAAGTTTCTCTGACTTGGTGGCCTGATATGGCTAGTCAATTTAATAGATCACAGGAAGCTCAAGGGAGACAGAAGATGAGTGTATGGAGTCACATTTTAGATGGGGGTGATTTGATTTGACATCAGACTAGGAAAATAGAGTTTGGCAATTATGAAGATACAAGAGTAGTTTAAATCATGGGAAAAAAATGACTATGATTCTGGATTTGTGAAATGATATGAAAAAAAGTAAGAAGGAAAACAGAAATTGTAGCTATTTTATGTTAATATGTAATATTTACATTGCTAAAGCTAAAAAATAAGGTAGTGGTATGTTTTTATTGATAAAGATTATAGATCAATTGCAAGGTAAGGCTAAAAAAAGCTTTTTGCAAAGGGAATTGATGGTAAACAATTGATTCATTTGTTAATTTCCTAACACAGATCAAATTGGCCTGAAAAGTGGCAAATTACAACTAGGTGATACCAACCTACAGTTAGGAGGTTTATCTGGTAATCAAAATGGGAAAATAAACTTTGGTAATAGTGGGGAGACAAGGACATTTGAAATCAAAGGACAGCATGAATTTAAGGGAGGATTTGGAAAATCATCTGAGGAAGCTAAGGAAGGAGAAAAGCGTAAGTTAACAAAATCTTTTTTTACAAAATCTTATGGTTAGTTCTTCTAATATAAAGTAACTTAAATAAGGTGGTGAAACAAAAGTAAGTGTATATGCACTAAAGAAATTGGGGTTGATTTACTAGAACTAGAGAGTCCAAAATCTGGTGCAGCTGTGCATGGTATACTATCAGCTTCTAACTACAGCTTGTTTAATTAAGCTCAGAGTGGCTCCGCTTTCTCTCCCTCTCTCACTTACATACACAGTCATCTTCCACTCCATACAGCTGGCTGCCGACATTGACACTGGCCAGAATCCTTTACAGGTCTGACTTCAGTAGTATATGGACTTTTGCTCCTTAAGAAATACCTTGGACTGTTGGAAATCTTTTAATTATTACCTCACTAGTTGCCTACCTAGCGCTCCATTTTTACCTTATCCAAAACATCACTTTACTGTATGTAAATTGTAGTTTGCACTAATGAATTCTGTAAGGAACTGACTTTTTAAAACAAAAACTAAAGCCGGCCATACATGAACCAAAATTTGGCCGGTTCAGCAGAGAAAGGGTACAAACAGCTTATATTTTTTACATGTGATTACTCCCAGCAGCCACTAACAGTAAACATTGTGTTCTGCCATCCGGGAAGGCTCCCTGCGGGAAGATTGACTTGGGTACAACCAGCCTGTATTTTTTACGTTTGATTACTGCCAGCTGACATAGTCACTATTGTGTTCTACCCCACCGGCAGAACACATTAGCTCTGCGAGAGACATTCCCTTATCAACACTGACCATGTTGATGGAGGAATTGAGCAATTTTTTTTTCTTCCACAGGTGGAGGAAGGAAAGAAAATAAAATCATCTATGGTCTGCCTAAATTAAGATTTAGTTATTTAGGTTGTTTAGGTCTGAGAAACCAGAAACCTAGAGATTCAAGGTGACTTTGAGATACTATACATTGAAGGTAGAAGGAACTCAGATGTTTGTGCATCGGTCTGTAATATGAATGCCAATGGACATGAATGGTGATGGGATATAGTATAATTAAACTGTTACTTTCATAAAAGATCCTTTTGTAAATGAATAATCATGGAAGAAAAAGCAAGGTGATTTTGTGCTTAATATAAGTTCAAATCCTTTCTTTTTTAAATCAGATCTCTTTGGCTTGAAAGATGGAAACATACAGTTGGGTGGAGCCAACTTACAGACAGGGGGGCTGTTGGGTCAACAAAAGGGAAATATAGAGCTTGGCAATAGTGGGAAAATACAGTCATTGGAAATCAAAAGAACACATGAAATTAAGGGAGGATCTGAGCAATCATCTGAAGAGAATAAAGAAGATGGAAAATGTGAGTTCCCAATTTTGGAACCATATATTCTATATACTAATACTTTTTAATTTACAGTATATCAGAAGGGAGTTGGGATTTTTTTCTATATTTTTTTTGTTAACTTCTCACCCTGGCTTTGGGTTATTGTAAGTACAGAATAATGATTATAATAATGGCAGTCACAATTATTTCTGCTTCAGCTTCCCAAATTAACCTTGAAGGTGGTGGGATGGCAGGCAGGTTTCGCTTGAAGGTCTAGCTGTTAGCTAACCAGTGTCTATGATGCAAAGTAACAAATCATTGTCTGTAGTTTTGCAAATGTACATTTATTGGGCACTTTGAATAACTTTTTTCTTGGTAAATAATCAAATAGATTTGAAAGGTGGCAAAATAAGACTGGGCAATGCCAACTTACAACTAGGAGGCTTGTTTAAAAAGCAAATTCAAAAAGCTTTTAGATGTGTTTCTTAGCGAACAAGATGTAAAGGAATTTTGAAAATGGTAGTGACATAACGCAATTGCGCACACACACGCACACTCAGGTTGAAATAAATAGATTTGTGTCTTTATTTAATTTGACCAACTATGTAACGAAGTAACTACGCAAAATGGGAATACAGAGACTGGAAATGAAGGAAAGAGAAGAGGGCTGATTTATAAAAACTGGAGCGTGCAAAATCTGGGGCAGATGTGCATGGTAGCCAATCAGCTTCAAATTTAGGCTTCTTCGACTGAGCTATTGGTTTCTATGCAGATCTACACCAGATTTTTCACTCTCCAGTTTTAGTAAATCAACAAAATAGTGTTAATATTAATTATTACACTAATGTCAAATCTGCTGACTTTCGTTATCCAATCATATGCAAGCAAAATTGTTTTGTTTTTTTTTACTTGCACATGATTGAGTTTTGTTTGAGATTTGCAAAGAGAAATTTCACCCCATTCACTAAGCTCCGGGGAAAATTATTTTGTGGAGTGCAACTTCCTATGTACAGTCTATTTGCTGTTAGTACATGACCGTTAGGACTCTGCAGATTATTGGAAAACATGAAATTAAAGAAATAACTGGGAAACTGACTAAGGAGGAAAAGGAGGATGGAAATTTTCTAAATTTCCCTTTCTAGTGGTAGATTTCCTCTCACTTCTTGTTGTTTTTTTTTTGCCACCTATGTCCCTACAATGCATAATAGATGTAAACACATTTACAACTTATTTTCTTAAAACAAATGAAATTAGAGAACATGGAAGATATGTGTACTGTAGTTTACAGTACCTGCTGAATGTCAACATTTTCAGGACTTACATCAATTGGCATTAGTTTGCATTAGACAGGTTTTGCATCTCCATATACACGTGTATGGAAACGCAAAATGACTTGAAGCTGCTCAAATTCCAGTTTGAAGGAACTCAACTGCAGGTTAAATGCACCTGTCAATAAATTCTCAGTGATCTCAGAACCATTTCACACTGATATCAGACTGATAATATTGACACAAGAGCCCATTGGTTGTCAACATAGACTCTTTTGGTTTGGGGTTCCTAACAATTATTGGTGTTTTTAATACTTAGTAATAGGGATTCTTTGCTTAATTTGTGCTAATTATCATGTGTGATATTGCATAAATGCCTGTGTTCTTCCTGAAAACAGATCATATAGATTTGAAAGGTGATACACAGTTGGGTGATGTCAATATAACACTGGGAGATTTGCTTGGTCATCTAAATGGGAAAAAAGAAATAAGTACTGATGATTTAACAAAGTTATTTCAGCTCAATGAAACTGCAGGTGGATTGGGAAAAACATTTAATGTAGAAGGAGGAAAATGTAAGTAGTATTTCTCATTTCAGCAATTAAAAAGCTAAGTTAAGTGAGAATTTTAATTGGGAATAGGTGCCACTCTTTTACATGATGGATTACATGAGCAGCCAGAATACATCATATCTAGTCACCTGGTCACTTACAGCAATGCAGACAGAACTAAAACCTATTGTTGTTAGTAGAGTGGGGAAGGTTGGAACCCTCGTCAGATTATTATTGCAGATTTCCCTTACTTCCTGTCTATACATTTGGCTATTAACAAACCTCTACCATTTTGGGAACTGCTGCTATACAGTCACACATTAGGTTTCTCTGACTTGGTGGCCTGATATGGCTAGTCAATTAAGGAGATCACATGAAGTTCAAGGGTGACAAAAGATGAATGTATGGAGTCACATTTTAGATGGGGGTGATTTGATTAGACATCAGATTAGGAAAATAGAGTTTGGCAATTGTGAAGATACAAGAGTACCGGTAGTTTAAATCATGGGAAAAAAAGGGACTCTGATTCTGGATTTGTGAAATGATATGAAAAAAAAAATAAGATGGAAAACATAAATTGTAGCTATTTTATGTTAATATGTAATATTTACATTGCTAAAGCTAAAAAATAAGGTAGTGGAATGTTTTTATTGTTATAGATTATAGATCAATTGCAAGGTAAAGCTAAGAAAAGCTTTTTGCAAAGGGCATTGACGGTAAACAATTGATTCATTTGTTAATTTCCTAACACAGATCAAATTGGCCTGAAAAATGGCAAATTACAACTAGGTGATACCAATCTGCAGTTAGGAGGTTTATTTGGTAATACAAATGAGAAAATAAACTTTGGTAATGGTGGGGAGACAAGGACATTTGAGATCAAAGAACAACCTGAAATTAAGGGAGGATTTGGAAAAACTTCTGAGAAAACTGAGGAAGCTAAAGGTGGAGGTAAGAATAAGTTAATAAAACCTTTTTTTTTACTAATTTGTAGTGTCAGATCTTCTAATTTAAAGTATTAATTTAAAGTTCCAGCTTTTAGGCCTCATGCACGAATAGCTTTGCAGTGAGTTTTTCAAAGTTTTTTCAATAGCGTTTTTTAGCGTTAGCGTTTTAAACCTTTTTTTGTTGTGTTTTTTTCAATGGAATCAAAAACGTTAAACGCTGGTGAGCCACGTTTTTGGGTGTCTATCTGTGTTTTTCAAAGTTTTTAGGCGTTTTTTGGCATTAGAGCGTTTTTACAGCTGAAAAACTCCTCTCAGAACCCACTAGTTTTGGGGTTTTTTTTACAGCCAAAAAACGCCTCAGCCAAAAACAATAGATAACAGCCTATGTGTGCATGAACACATAGGATAACATGCTTTAGAGTTTATTGACTGTAGAAAAAAAAGTCTGAAGCCAAAAACAGCAGCTGTTAAATGTCCAAAAACATCCAGTGTGCACAAGACAGTGTCAAATATAATTATCCAAAAATGCTGGTGGAATATGATTACTTTAAATGGATGGTTATTGGGAAAAGTTGATAACTTGTTACATTCTTAAAACAGAACTAATTGACTTGAAAGATGGTAAAATTCAGGAGATAAAAACCTAATCCTTGTGTGACATTTTGGTCATTGATGTGGCAAAATAGAGTTTGGTATTACTATAGATTATGGAATTAAAAGGTGAAGTTAAAACAAAAATAGAGCTTTTGTAATCTTTGCAAGGAACATTGGTTAAAAACAATTAAATAATTCATTAATTTTCTAACACAGATCGAACTGACCTGAAAAATGGCAAATTCCAATTAGGTGATGCCAATTTGCAGTTAGGGGGTTTATTTGGTAAAAATGGGAAAATAAATTTCAATGATGGTGGGGAGACAAGGACATTTGAAATCAAAGGACAACCTGAAATTAAGGGAGGATTTGGGAAAACTTCTGAGGAAACTGAGGAAGCTAAAGGTGGAGGTAAGCGTAAGTTAATAAAACATTTTTTTTTTACTAACTTGTAGTGTCAGATCTTCTAATTTAAAGTAACTTAAATAAGGTCGGGAGACAAGGAGCTTTGAATCAATAGACAACATGAAATTAAGAGTGTTTCTGGGAAATCATGTAAGGAAGATAAAGAAGTTAGTGATAACTGTTTTCCAGCTTTTAGGCCTCATGCGCCAGTAGTTTTGCAGTGAGTTTTTCAAAGTTTTTGCAATAGCGTTTTTTAGTGTTTTAAACCTTTTTTTGTTGTGTCTTTTTCAATGGGATCAAAAACGTTAAATGCTGGTGAGCCACGTTTTTGAGTGTTTATCTGTGTTTTTCAAAGTTTTTAGGCATTTTTTGGCATTAGTGCGTTTTTACAGCTGAAAAACTCCTCTCAGAACCCACTAGTTTTGGGGGTTTTTTTAAGCCAAAAAACGCCTCAGCCAAAAACAATAGATAACAGCCTATGTGTGCATGAACACATAGGATAACATGCTTTAGAGTTTATTGACTGTAGAAAAAAAAGTCTGAAGCCAAAAACAGCAGCTGTTAAATGTCCAAAAACATCCAGTGTGCACAAGACAGTGTCAAATATAATTATCCAAAAATGCTGGTGGAATATGATTACTTTAAATGGATGGTTATTGGGAAAAGTTGATAACTTGTTACATTCTTAAAACAGAACTAATTGACTTGAAAGATGGTAAAATTCAGTAGATAAAAACCTGATCCTTGTGTTACATTTTGGTCATTGATGTGGCAAAATAGAGTTTGGTATTACTATGGATTATGGAATTAAAAGGTGAAGTTAAAACAAAAATAGAGCTTTTGTAATCTTTGCAAGGAACATTGGTTAAAAACAATTAAATAATTCATTAATTTTCTAACACAGATCGAACTGACCTGAAAAATGGCAAATTCCTAATAGGTGATGCCAATCTGCAGTTAGGGGGTTTATTTGATAAAAATGGGAAAATAAACTTCAATAATGGTGGGGAGACAAGCAGATTTGAAATCAAAGGACAACATGAAGGTGGAGGTAAGCGTAAGTTAATAAAACATTTTTTTTACTAACTTGTAGTGTCAGATCTTCTAATTTAAAGTAACTTAAATAAGGTGGGGAGACAAGGAGTTCTGAATCAATAACTTGTTAAATTCTTAAAACAGAGGTAATTGACTTGAAAGATGACAAAAATTAGGAGATAAAAACCTAAACCTTGGAGGGTTTTTTGATCGTAGAGTTTGGTGAGGAGACAAGAACTTTTGAAAAACACTAGACAGCATGAATTAATGAATTAAGGGTAGATTTGAAAAATTATTAAGGAAGATAAAGTAGGAGGAAAGAGTAGGTTAATCATAAATGTGCAACTAATTTGTCTAAAATACTAAATAGAGTTATTTAATTGTGGGGAGACTAATGCCGTGTACACACAAGGGGAATGTCCTACAGAAAAGGTCAGACGGGAGCTTTTCATCGTATATTCCGATCGTGTGTATGCCCCATCTGACTTTTTACGTCGAAAATTCTGACGGACCTGAAAAGAGAACATGTTCTAAATTTCCGATGTACCAAAAACAATGCATGCTCTGAAGCAAGTACAAGACGGAAGCTATTGGCTACTGGCTATTGAACTTCCGTTTTCTGGTCCAGTCGTAAGTGTTGTACATCACCGCGTTCTGGATGGTCGGAATTTAATGTGACCGTGTGTATGCAAGACAGCTTGAGCGGAATTCTGTTGGAACTCCATCAGTAAAACCTTCAGAGTTTATTCCGACGGGAAAACCGGTCGTGTGTACAGGGCATAAGACTCTAAAATAAATAGAAAACATGATACTAAGGGAGAATTTACAAAAATTGAGGAATGATTGAGTAAGATGAAAAGCTTAAAGTGACACTAAACAATATTCCTATTCTTAAAAATTTATGAGAGTGGATTGGATAGGAATAAAAGCTTAAAGTGACACTAAGCAATATTCTTATTCTTCAAAATAATCTACACACATCCACTGCTAAATGGCTCTGTAATCTATTTATGGTGAAATTATTTCTTAGTATGTTTTTCTGCCTACCATTGTTTGATATTTAAACTTTTTTTTAATAATCTTTATTAGACAAGGGTATCATTGTATATCTACATGCCTACAGTATAAGCCTTGACATCCTGTCCCAGGTTTTTTTTTCATAACTGCTGGTCCATGTTAGTCCAGTGTCCTATAACAGACCATTTCATTATTTGCTGATTAGGGATGAGCCTGATGCTCGAGTCAAACATAAGTTCCACTCAAACATTGGGTGTTCGCCTGTTCGCCGTATAGCAAACAATTTGGGGTGTTGGCAAATTCAAAAGCCGCGGAACACCCTTTAAAAGTCTATGGGAGGAATCAAAAGTGCTGCCCCAGGGGACATGTATCAATGCAAAAAAAGTTTTAAAAAGTCAATTTTTTCGGGTGCAGTGATTTTAATAATGCTTAAAGTGAAACAATAAAAGTGAAATATTCCTTTAATTTTTTTACCTGGGGGTGTTTATAGTATGCCTGTAAAGTGGCGCATGTTTCTCGTGTTTAGAAAAGTCTGAAAGCAAAATAACATTTTTAAAGGAAATAAAGTCATTTAAAACTACTTGCGGCTATAATGAATTGTCGGTCCCAGAAATACACATAAAAGAAGTCATTGAAAAAAATGGCAAGGGATCCCCCCAGTCCATTACCAGTCCCTTTGGGTCTCGTATGAATATTAAGGGGAACCCCGAACCAAAATTTAAAAAAAAAAGTTGCGTGGTGGTCCCCCCAAATTCCATACCAGGCCCTTCATGGCTACATCCTTATGGCTTTTCTGGGATGTCAGAGGGGGAGCAGGGCCACCCGTTTATGTAACCTGGGTGCCCCGCCCCCTCTGACACCCTGGGAAAGCCATAGGGATGTCCCCGTGTGTCAATGGGGGGCAGGGTCAACCGGGAATGGTACGGTGTGGCCCTGCCCTCAGTTATAAATGAACTGTCAAATCAAAGACGTGTCATATGGTGGGAGCCTGCCATGGAGGTGAGTCAGTCGCGTTTTTTTTCTTTTTTTGTCCATCGGCGGAGCAAGAGAAGAAGAAGAAGACTTCGTGGGACATTTTTATCTTTTTATTTTAGGCATCCCCCCAATCCATTATCAGTCCCTTTGGGTCTGGTATGAATATTAAGGGGAACCCCAAACCAAAATTAAAAAAAAAATGCATGGTGGTCTCCCAAATTCCATACCAGGCCCTTCATGGCTACATCCTTATGGCTTTTCCGGGACATCAGAGGGGCGGGGCCACCTGTTGACATAACCAGGTGGCCCGCACCCCTCTGACACCCCGGAAAAGCCATAGGGATGTCCCCGTGCATCAGTGAGGGGCAGGGTCACCCGGGAACATCACGGTGTGGCCCTGCCCTCTGTTATAAAAGAACTGTCAAATCAAAGATGCGTCATACAGCGGGAGCCTCCCATGGAGGCGGGTAGGTCATGTTTTTTTCTTTTTCAGTCCATCAGCAGAGCAAGAGAAGAAGAAGAAGACTTTGTGGGAATTTTTTTTTTAATAAAGGACTTGTCCCAAGCTGTGTCTTGTCATTTTTACCATTTTGACACTTTTTTTGTGAAATGGTAGGGGTATATTTGTACCCCGTTACCATTTCACACAGGGTGAGGCCGGGATCTGGGGGTCCCCTTGTTAAAGGGGGCTTCCAGATTCCGATAAGCCCCCCGCCCACAGACCCCAACAAACACCAGGCAAGGGTTGTGGGGTGAGGCTCTTGTCCCCATCAACATGGGGACAAGGTGCTTTGGGGGCTACCCCAAAGCACCCTCCCCATGTTGAGGGCATGTGGCCTGGTACGGTTCAGGAGGGGGGGCGCTCTCTCATCCCACCTCTTTTCCTGCTACCTGCCAGGTTGCGTGCTCGGATATGGGTCTGGTATGGATTTTTGGGGGGCCCCCATGCCATTTTTTAAAAAATTTTGACGCAGGGCTCCCCTTAAAATTCATACCACACCTGAAGGGTGTGTTATGGATTTTGAGGGGTACCCCGCACCATTTTTTAAAAAAATTTGGCGCGGGGTTCCCTTTAATATCCATACCAGACCTGAAGGGCCTGGTATGGAATTTGGGGGGACCCCTACGCAATTTTTTTTTTAAATTTTGGTTCGGGGTTCCCCTTAATATTTATACCAGACCCAAAGGGACTGGTAATGGACTGGGGGATCCCATGCCATTTTTTTCCAATGACTTCTTTTATCTGTATTGCCGGGACCGACAATTCATTATAGCCGCGAGTAATTTTAAATGACTTTTTTTCCTTTAGAAATGTCATTTTGCTCTCAGACTGTTGTAAACATGGGAAACATGCGCCACTTTACAGGCATACTATAGACACCCCCCAGGTATGAAATTTAGAGGAATATTTCACTTTTATTGTTTCACTTTAAGCATTTTTAAAATCACTGCTCCCGAAAAATGGCCATTTTTAAAACTTTTTTTTGCATTGATACGTGTCCCCTGGGGCAGGACCCAGGTCCCCAAACACTTTTTATGGCAATAACTGGCATAGAAGCCTTTAGATGAGCACTTTTGATTATTCGTGTTTCTGTCCCATGGACTTTAACGGTGTTCACTTGTTCGAACAAATTTTTTGCATGTTCTGCTGTGAACTGAACCGGAGGGTGTTCGGCTCATCCCTATTGCTGATGTTTAACTTTGTCTAGTTCCATAAATCACATACACTAAGGGTAGGTTCACACTGTTCTGATATAGTAATGCAAATCCAGTGTGTTTCAATTGCCAGGCAATACCCGCTGCATCAGGGCTTGAAGTGAAAAATATTAAATACTAGACTGAGTGCAGATTGTTGGAGAGCTGAGTCTGTCAGCTGCTGGTTCAGGCTGGTCCTTGTGGAGACAGTGGAGGTTATTTGGACTGGAGAAGCTGCTGGCCCCATAATATACAGATATACCAGTTGAATACATATATAATTAATGAACAGATTTACAATTATAGTGTGTTTATGTTAGCTCTAATCTTAACTTGTCAAGCCGTCAACTGGCTGGTGTTAGAGCTTGATCACATGTGCATCACCGTGGAAACTGAAGATCAAACTAAGGGGCTAAGAGGCTAAGATGGCATTTAATGGCAAATAGGCTGTTTACAATAGAATTTTCACTTTGCAAGGGAATTTTCTTATAACTTAGTAACTGAGATGTAGCTGTAGTAACTTCCATCATCAAACGTGCAAGCAAAAATATTTCTTTTCCTTGCACATAATTGGATATCGATTGTTTGCCATTAGCAATTTTTTTTGCTCCTGAATCTTGTATAGAGCTGTCTTGGTGGAGGGGGTGTGGTCACATCTTTGGATCCCTAATATGTGTATATAAGTTTCAGCTTGTACTTCTGAACTCTGAAAACAACGTGGCTTTTTTAATCCAGTGTGGGAGTTTATATGATTAGTGCACACTATTATTTGTTTGAATTCAAATTATATTATTATTATTATAATTATTATTATTATTATTATTATTATTATAGACAAGGTGACTGAGGGGCAAATCCTCTCTTTTATTTAGTTTTTCAATTTTATTTATTTTTCCCCAACATAATTTCAATTTGAAGTCTAGGTCGGGCTGTATTGTTTCTTCCAAAAATGACTAGAGAGAGAGAGACACTGCTCCGGGTGAGCCAGTTAGTCATCTGCCACAGTAGCACATTCACATGCCAGCCAAGCTTACAGCTGAAACTCTAATAAAAAAGATTATTCATATGGCCGCACTGAAACCACAAAAGTGGGGAAAAAATCTGAGGAGTAAGAGGGACCCACTACTCCTCTTATTCCTTCACTATCTGTTTGATGTCTTTACACAAATCTTATTTTTGATTACTAATTTGTTTGTGTTTTTGTGATTTTGAAGTGTTAATGGGTGAAAGGGTATTTTTTTGAGGGACAGAATATTGTCACCCTATAACATGAAGTGACGTGAAAGGACCTTGATTGCAGGATCTTCAGGTTTTAAAACTACAGATATACGTTTTTTGAAAATTACTTAAATTAAAGCTTATATGAGAGATGACTGATTTGATTTACTTATAAAGTACATTAGTCCTGACAGATATAATCAGGGCAGAAATCACAATGTTAGACTAGTCTTTAGTAATACTGTATGTCTACAGTGAAAGCCTAAGTCATCCAAGTTAGCTGAGTTAATAATATACGTATGTATATTATGCCTCACTTATCCATGTTTCATTTTGAATGGTCATGGGCACAGCACTCATGAGGAAAACGTAGTTGTGGTTAAAAAATTCAGGGTGGAATCAGGCATTAACCTCATGAAGATAAAATGTATGTAGGACTCACAAGAACTCATAGACATCACTGTTACTGTTCATTAATACTTTTTTTTTTAAAAACAACTCAATATAACTAAATCAATGGGGTTGATTTACTAAGGTCAAATTGGCTGTGCATTTTGCAAGAGAAATTTCCATTAGGTTAGTGAATGTGGTAAAAATTCAACTTGCAAAGAATACCCAGTCACATGCAAAGAAATAAAAGTATTTTTGTTTGAACCTGAATAGATTATGGAAATCGATCTTCTTTACAGGTACCCTAGCATAAGTGAATTAGACCACAGCACTACTCTACATTTCCCTCCAGCAATATTGCTCTATTGCTTGCTGGTTATAACAAGTGATTTGCTGCTGCAAAAATGCATGCTGGATATGGTCTAATAAAGATGTAAAATACATTAGACTACAAAAGCTGGAAAATATAAGGGACAGAATTGAGACATTTACTAATAAAAAGACAATTCTGGGATATAGAGAGAGTAAAGGAAGGAAAAGGGCTGTGGTTTAAAAATCACCATCTTAGGTGTATATTAGTTTTATAAAAAAAACAGCGCTTTGCTTTACAAATGTGCATTCAGCTCCGTTTTTTTTCTGTCTTCTGTCGATTGTTCTGACGCTTCAGTGACCTGCTGCAATAACCTTTACAATTCATTTTTTTGATCACAATTACTTTTATATAAAACAACTTGTTAAATGAATGTCTAACAAGTTAGACATTTCAGTTTTAGCATTATTTAATTCATACAGGTACTTTCAAGCTGGGTGGTGGTTTTGCTTAGGGCTTGACAGTCATGAGGATAAAGGAAAAGTAGGCAAAAACTTGCAGAGTAAATTCAATGAACCATCACATGAAGAAAAAAGTATTTTAAAATGTATATAAGATATTGATGTATATCCGTATCTAAACTTCATTTATTATAATCAAATCAGAGTTAGATTGGGCTAGCATTGCATGTCTACATGTTCAAAGCATAGTGTTTAAGACTTGAGTTGTTTATCTTGGCCTAGTTTATCATATATTTAGACAACATTTCATTTCAACATTTCAACAACGTTTCATACGCTCCTTGAGGGTAGGGACCAATGTGAGTGTGCGATGTATTTGTGGAGCGCTGTGTAAATTGACAGCGCTATATGGGTACCTAAATAAATAATGATATAATAAATGAGCATCTTAATGAGACACAATGTACATGCATAGGGACAATTGTAGACACTCACTCAGGTTGAACTGGATGGACTGGTGTCTTTATTCAACCTTACTAACTATGTAACTATGTTTTATGTAGTAGACTGTTTTACTGTTTATTTTGCTAACCTGTAACTTCATCTGTTACACTCACACTCACTGTTGAGATAAGAATTTATGAAAATCAGTGTTATTATTTTAAATCTGAATTATTTTGTACAGAGCAACTTAATCTGGGTTTTGGACGTGGTAACCAAGAGAAGCAAGGAAAGGTTGGCTTTAACAGTCAGGGAGGGAGCAAGGACTCATCTGAAGAGGATAAAGGTATGTAGAACTTAAAAAAGCTGTTACTGGATAAAATCCCTCTTTGATATTAAAGTAGCAGTAACCCTAGCTAGCGTTGCATGTTTAAATCACTACAATATGCCACTTAGTGAGAGCAATAACACCAAATTTAACACACCTGCTCCCCATTCACACCTGAGACCTTGTAACACTCAGGAGTCACATGACACATGGGGAGGGAAAATGGCTAATTGGGCCTAATTTGGACATTTTTCACTTAGGGGTGTACTCACTTTTGTTGCCAGTGGTTTAGACATTAATGGCTATGTGTTGAGTTATTTTGAGGGGACAGCAAATTTACACTAATATACAAGCTATACACTCACTACTTTACAGCAAAGTGCCATTTCTTCAGTGTTGTCACATGAAAAGATATAATAAAATATTTACAAAAATGTGAGAGGTGTACTCACTTTTGTGAGATACTGTGTATATATATATATATATATATATATAAAGAACTCAGTGAAGCGCTCTAATTCATTCCATGTGCATAAAAATATACATTTGTATTTATATTGAGGTGTAAAATCCTGTAACAATTCCCTACACCTATATGACATATAAAGTGCTAAAAAATATGAGAAAGATTCATAAATCCTATGTACCTAATAAATAAATATATAAATAAATAACGTTCTGTGACTAATATATCAACATATTCTTAAATCCTCTATATCAAAAATAAAAAATATAACTATATATAAACAAAATATAAATATGTGCAAAAATATATTAATTCATAAATGCGCATTTACATTAACCATCTCATCAAATGCAAAAGTCCATAAAATTTCCAATTCCCTCACATATAGATGAACAGATCTTCATAAATCTTCATAAACCAAACACCAACGTGACTGTCACCAATGCCTCTTAGGGCATGCGCTCACATTATCCAGTGAACCCCCTCAAACAAATGGGAGGTCATATACGCTTGTCAGACTCATAGGTTTCCTAGATTCATAGTGCTATTCTAACGGTCTTCACATCCCAACACAAAGAGATTCATATAGGATATTCATGCAGGATAAAAAGTAGAAGCTAATAGTGCAATATGTCTGCTGAAAAACTTTTTATTCTAATAAAAACATCCAGCTGTACACTCGCATGAATCCACTTATATATATATATATATATATATATATATATATATATATATATATATATATATATATATATATATACATATAATACCAGCAATCCTTCCAACAAAAGGGCAATTGGTCCCTGCCCATCGTCATACTGTCAACGTCCACCTGACGCGTTATGCCCAATCTGCTTTCTCAAAGGCTGAAACAATTATGTCTCAAACAGTAATACAAGCTTTTTCTCACTACAGAAGCAGGATCAAATTAAAAAAAAAAAAATATTCTGGGACATGCTATAGAGGGGGAGAGAGAGGAAGGAGGTTTGGGGTTAAATTTAGGCAATATCTGAACATAGCCTTTTAGTCATATTCGCTCATTGAAGAAGCATTGAACTCTTTACTATAATATTATAATATCTTCTAAATATGTTAGGTCGTCCACAATCTGGAGGTAAAAGTAGAAATGGGCAAGGTAGTGACGAAGAGCAAGAAAAGATCAATATCCACATTAAAGAAGGAAAGAAAGGGTCATTCGAAGAAGATAATTCAAAAGAAAAGAAGGGTGCATTTTTTCTACAATTATTGTTTATCAATTTCATCTTAAAATGAATATTGTGGAGATAAATTTATAAATAATCTGTTTGGATAGCTTTTCCTCTACTTTATTATGGACCATGTATTACACTGTATGCATGCAGGTGTTTGCTATTACTAGCAATTTCCAAATGTTTTTCTAATGCAAGTTAAAAAAACAAAGCAGTGATCTCATTTGTGGCTACCAGCTACTTAAATATCTTCCACTGATTCTCACAGATGCTATAGGAAGTTAACTTAAAGCCTAGCTCTAGCCAAATGTTTACTTTGTTTAAGTTTTGGCTATTTTGGCAAATGATTGGAACATCTATTAGATTTTGAAATGTATGCGATGCCAAAATCTTTTTGCTAGTTTGGATAGAGTAGGAAAGAGCTGGGACTCCTGTCAAAATGTTATTGCTCATTAGGATTCCATTAGATAGATTTCCCCCTACTTCTTGTCCTACGGACAAGATTTCACCCAACAGGAAATAAGTGTAACTCTCTGACAACAACAACGACCAAAATAAACATGCTTTTGTTTAGTAGAGTAGGGAAAAGTTAGAACCCCATATTTTAATTTCTGTCTGTGTCCCTGTTGCAAATTTTCCTTTTTTTCCAGTGTGCTGAAACAATAGTCAGGATTGCAGAAAGTGGGAGTAAATCTCTCTAATGAAGCCCCAGGTAGTACTTAAAACTCGAGAGGAAGTCTAATGTTTTTGGCTTACATCCACTATATACCGTCTATGCCCCCATAGAGGATATTCCTCCAGTCTTCCTGCTCTGTATGACAACTGTCACCAGGGCAGGAATTGAGAGGAAATAATAGGGAGACAGACAACAATAAAATAATGACTGAGGTTATGATGGTACCCCTTTATAAAATAATCTAAAACATTATTTCATTGCTGCTTGTGTCTGTTTTGGGAGAATTTCCCCTCAGTTCCTGTTCTGTTTGACACCCAATAGACATATGATTAGGAGAACTCTCCCAAATGGTGACATTAGTTGACAAATGCTCTATATTATGCTAATTTGAAGCTAAATCAAGTTTATATAGTGTTGGCCTTGATGTAGCTTAATCTCTTGTGTTACTATATTATCAAATTGAAGTAATGAATTGCCATGAATCTCTCCCAGTCACCAGTTTATAAGGTCTCTTAAATTGTATGTCAGAGCAAAATTATATATATATATATATATATATATATATATATATATGTTTATAAACAATATGTATCTGTAAATGCTGTAAGGTGTACATCTCTCCGAAACATGGACATTTTTCACAGTGTTGTTTTCTTCAAATCCCAACACAAAGACAACATAAAAAAACTTTTATTGCTTTTTAGCAAAACAATGTTGCTGCCTAGACTCCCATAAGCAAGCCCATATATTGTTTGTAAGGAAAGGGCTCTTGAAGGTTGTAGTTCTAGGGGCATGACTGAGCCAACAGAAATTGACCTCCTAGCAGCTTCCTCTGCAAATATTTTACAAACCCGCAGAAAATGTCTCAAATAGTAATAAAAGCTTTTTCTCACTACAGAAGCAGGGAAAAAAATAAAATAAAAATTCTGGGACATGCTATAGAGGGGGAGAGGGAGGAAGGAGATTTGGGGTTAAATTTAGGCAATATCTGAACATAGCAATTTAGTCGTATTCGCTCATTGAAGAGGCGTTGAGCTCTTTACTATAATTTTATAATATCTTCTAAATATGTTAGGTCGTCCACAATCTGGAGGTAAAAGTAGAAATGGGCAAGGTAGTGACGAAGAGCAAGAAAAGACCAATATCCACGTTAAAGGAGAAAAGAAAGGGTCATTCGAAGAAGATAATTCAAAAGAAAAGAAGGGTACATTTTTTCTACAATTAATGTTTGTCAATTTCATCTTAAAATTAATATTGTGGAGATAAATTTATAAATAATCTGTTTGGATAGCTTTTCCTCTACTTTATTATGGACCATGTATTACACTGTATGCATGCAGGTGTTTGCTATTACAAGCAATTTCCAAATGTTTTTCTAATGCAAGTTAAAAAAACAAAGCAGTGATCTCATTTGTGGCTACCAGCTACTTAAATATCTTCCACTGATTCTCACAGATGCTATAGGAAGTTAACTTAAAGCCTAGCTCTAGCCAAATGTTTACTTTGTTTAAGTTTTGGCTATTTTGGCAAATGATTAGAACATCTATTAGATTTTGAAATGTATGCGATGCCAAAATCTTTTTGCTAGTTTGGATAGAGTAGGAAAGAGCTGGGACTCCTGTCAAAATGTTATTGCTCATTAGGATTCCATTAGATAGATTTCCCCCTACTTCTTGTCCTACGGACAAGATTTCACCCAACAGGAAATAAGTGTAACTCTCTGACAACAACAACGACCAAAATAAACATGCTTTTGTTTAGTAGAGTAGGGAAAAGTTAGAACCCCATATTTTAATTTCTGTCTATGTCCCTGTTGCAAATTTTCCTTTTTTTCCAGTGTGCTGAAACAATAGTCAGGATTGCAGAAAGTGGGAGTAAATCTCTCTAATGAAGCCCCAGGTAGTACTTAAAACTCGAGAGGAAGTCTAATGTTTTTGGCTTACATCCACTATATACCGTCTATGCCCCCATAGAGGATATTCCTCCAGTCTTCCTGCTCTGTATGACAACTGTCACCAGGGCAGGAATTGAGAGGAAATAATGGGGAGACAGACAACAATAAAATAATGACTGAGGTTATGAGGGTTCCCCTTTATAAAATAATCTAAAACATTAATTCATTGCTGCTTGTGTCTGTTTTGGGAGAATTTCCCCTCAGTTCCTGTTCTGTTTGACACCCAATAGACATATGATTAGGAGAACTCTCCCAAATGGTGACATTAGTTGACAAATGCTCTATATTATGCTAATTTGAAGCTAAATCAAGTGTATATAGTGTTGGCCTTGATGTAGCTTAATCTCTTGTGTTACTATATTATCAAATTGAAGTAATGAATTGCCATGAATCTCTCCCAGTCACCAGTTTATAAGGTCTCTTAAATTGTATGTCAGAGCAAAATTATATATATATATATATATATATATATATATATATATATAAACAATATGTATCTGTAAATGCTGTAAGGTGTACATCTCTCCGAAACATGGACATTTTTCACAGTGATGTTTTCTTCAAATCCCAACACAAAGACAACATAAAAAAACGTTTATTGCTTTTTAGCAAAACAATGTTGCTGCCTAGACTCCCATAAGCAAGCCCATATATTGTTTGTAAGGAAAGGGCTCTTGAAGGTTGTAGTTCTAGGGGCATGACTGAGCCAACAGAAATTGACCTCCTAGCAGCTTCCTCTGCAAATATTTTACAAACCTGCAGAAAATGTCTCAAACAGTAATAAAAGCTTTTTCTCACTACAGAAGCAGGGAAAAAAATAAAATAAAAATTCTGGGACATGCTATAGAGGGGGAGAGGGAGGAAGGAGATTTGGGGTTAAATTTAGGCAATATCTGAACATAGCAATTTAGTCGTATTCGCTCATTGAAGAGGCGTTGAGCTCTTTACTATAATTTTATAATATCTTCTAAATATGTTAGGTCGTCCACAATCTGGAGGTAAAAGTAGAAATGGGCAAGGTAGTGACGAAGAGCAAGAAAAGACCAATATCCACGTTAAAGGAGAAAAGAAAGGGTCATTCGAAGAAGATAATTCAAAAGAAAAGAAGGGTACATTTTTTCTACAATTAATGTTTGTCAATTTCATCTTAAAATTAATATTGTGGAGATAAATTTATAAATAATCTGTTTGGATAGCTTTTCCTCTACTTTATTATGGACCATGTATTACACTGTATGCATGCAGGTGTTTGCTATTACAAGCAATTTCCAAATGTTTTTCTAATGCAAGTTAAAAAAACAAAGCAGTGATCTCATTTGTGGCTACCAGCTACTTAAATATCTTCCACTGATTCTCACAGATGCTATAGGAAGTTAACTTAAAGCCTAGCTCTAGCCAAATGTTTACTTTGTTTAAGTTTTGGCTATTTTGGCAAATGATTAGAACATCTATTAGATTTTGAAATGTATGCGATGCCAAAATCTTTTTGCTAGTTTGGATAGAGTAGGAAAGAGCTGGGACTCCTGTCAAAATGTTATTGCTCATTAGGATTCCATTAGATAGATTTCCCCCTACTTCTTGTCCTACGGACAAGATTTCACCCAACAGGAAATAAGTGTAACTCTCTGACAACAACAACGACCAAAATAAACATGCTTTTGTTTAGTAGAGTAGGGAAAAGTTAGAACCCCATATTTTAATTTCTGTCTATGTCCCTGTTGCAAATTTTCCTTTTTTTCCAGTGTGCTGAAACAATAGTCAGGATTGCAGAAAGTGGGAGTAAATCTCTCTAATGAAGCCCCAGGTAGTACTTAAAACTCGAGAGGAAGTCTAATGTTTTTGGCTTACATCCACTATATACCGTCTATGCCCCCATAGAGGATATTCCTCCAGTCTTCCTGCTCTGTATGACAACTGTCACCAGGGCAGGAATTGAGAGGAAATAATGGGGAGACAGACAACAATAAAATAATGACTGAGGTTATGAGGGTTCCCCTTTATAAAATAATCTAAAACATTAATTCATTGCTGCTTGTGTCTGTTTTGGGAGAATTTCCCCTCAGTTCCTGTTCTGTTTGACACCCAATAGACATATGATTAGGAGAACTCTCCCAAATGGTGACATTAGTTGACAAATGCTCTATATTATGCTAATTTGAAGCTAAATCAAGTGTATATAGTGTTGGCCTTGATGTAGCTTAATCTCTTGTGTTACTATATTATCAAATTGAAGTAATGAATTGCCATGAATCTCTCCCAGTCACCAGTTTATAAGGTCTCTTAAATTGTATGTCAGAGCAAAATTATATATATATATATATATATATATATATGTTTATAAACAATATGTATCTGTAAATGCTGTAAGGTGTACATCTCTCCGAAACATGGACATTTTTCACAGTGATGTTTTCTTCAAATCCCAACACAAAGACAACATAAAAAAACTTTTATTGCTTTTTAGCAAAACAATGTTGCTGCCTAGACTCCCATAAGCAAGCCCATATATTGTTTGTAAGGAAAGGGCTCTTGAAGGTTGTAGTTCTAGGGGCATGACTGAGCCAACAGAAATTGACCTCCTAGCAGCTTCCTCTGCAAATATTTTACAAACCCGCAGAAAATGTCTCAAATAGTAATAAAAGCTTTTTCTCACTACAGAAGCAGGGAAAAAAATAAAATAAAAATTCTGGGACATGCTATAGAGGGGGAGAGGGAGGAAGGAGATTTGGGGTTAAATTTAGGCAATATCTGAACATAGCAATTTAGTCGTATTCGCTCATTGAAGAGGCGTTGAGCTCTTTACTATAATTTTATAATATCTTCTAAATATGTTAGGTCGTCCACAATCTGGAGGTAAAAGTAGAAATGGGCAAGGTAGTGACGAAGAGCAAGAAAAGACCAATATCCACGTTAAAGGAGAAAAGAAAGGGTCATTCGAAGAAGATAATTCAAAAGAAAAGAAGGGTACATTTTTTCTACAATTAATGTTTGTCAATTTCATCTTAAAATTAATATTGTGGAGATAAATTTATAAATAATCTGTTTGGATAGCTTTTCCTCTACTTTATTATGGACCATGTATTACACTGTATGCATGCAGGTGTTTGCTATTACAAGCAATTTCCAAATGTTTTTCTAATGCAAGTTAAAAAAACAAAGCAGTGATCTCATTTGTGGCTACCAGCTACTTAAATATCTTCCACTGATTCTCACAGATGCTATAGGAAGTTAACTTAAAGCCTAGCTCTAGCCAAATGTTTACTTTGTTTAAGTTTTGGCTATTTTGGCAAATGATTGGAACATCTATTAGATTTTGAAATGTATGCGATGCCAAAATCTTTTTGCTAGTTTGGATAGAGTAGGAAAGAGCTGGGACTCCTGTCAAAATGTTATTGCTCATTAGGATTCCATTAGATAGATTTCCCCCTACTTCTTGTCCTACGGACAAGATTTCACCAAAACAGGAAATAAGTGTAACTCTCTGACAACAACAACGACCAAAATAAACATGCTTTTGTTTAGTAGAGTAGGGAAAAGTTAGAACCCCATATTTTAATTTCTGTCTGTGTCCCTGTTGCAAATTTTCCTTTTTTTCCAGTGTGCTGAAACAATAGTCAGGATTGCAGAAAGTGGGAGTAAATCTCTCTAATGAAGCCCCAGGTAGTACTTAAAACTCGAGAGGAAGTCTAATGTTTTTGGCTTACATCCACTATATACCGTCTATGCCCCCATAGAGGATATTCCTCCAGTCTTCCTGCTCTGTATGACAACTGTCACCAGGGCAGGAATTGAGAGGAAATAATGGGGAGACAGACAACAATAAAATAATGACTGAGGTTATGAGGGTTCCCCTTTATAAAATAATCTAAAACATTATTTCATTGCTGCTTGTGTCTGTTTTGGGAGAATTTCCCCTCAGTTCCTGTTCTGTTTGACACCCAATAGACATATGATTAGGAGAACTCTCCCAAATGGTGACATTAGTTGACAAATGCTCTATATTATGCTAATTTGAAGCTAAATCAAGTTTATATAGTGTTGGCCTTGATGTAGCTTAATCTCTTGTGTTACTATATTATCAAATTGAAGTAATGAATTGCCATGAATCTCTCCCAGTCACCAGTTTATAAGGTCTCTTAAATTGTATGTCAGAGCAAAATTATATATATATATATATATATATATATATATATATATATATATATATATATATATATATATATATATATATATATAACAATATGTATCTGTAAATGCTGTAAGGTGTACATCTCTCCGAAACATGGACATTTTTCACAGTGATGTTTTCTTCAAATCCCAACACAAAGACAACATAAAAAAACTTTTATTGCTTTTTAGCAAAACAATGTTGCTGCCTAGACTCCCATAAGCAAGCCCATATATTGTTTGTAAGGAAAGGGCTCTTGAAGGTTGTAGTTCTAGGGGCATGACTGAGCCAACAGAAATTGACCTCCTAGCAGCTTCCTCTGCAAATATTTTACAAACCCGCAGAAAATGTCTCAAATAGTAATAAAAGCTTTTTCTCACTACAGAAGCAGGGAAAAAAATAAAATAAAAATTCTGGGACATGCTATAGAGGGGGAGAGGGAGGAAGGAGATTTGGGGTTAAATTTAGGCAATATCTGAACATAGCAATTTAGTCGTATTCGCTCATTGAAGAGGCGTTGAGCTCTTTACTATAATTTTATAATATCTTCTAAATATGTTAGGTCGTCCACAATCTGGAGGTAAAAGTAGAAATGGGCAAGGTAGTGACGAAGAGCAAGAAAAGACCAATATCCACGTTAAAGGAGAAAAGAAAGGGTCATTCGAAGAAGATAATTCAAAAGAAAAGAAGGGTACATTTTTTCTACAATTAATGTTTGTCAATTTCATCTTAAAATTAATATTGTGGAGATAAATTTATAAATAATCTGTTTGGATAGCTTTTCCTCTACTTTATTATGGACCATGTATTACACTGTATGCATGCAGGTGTTTGCTATTACAAGCAATTTCCAAATGTTTTTCTAATGCAAGTTAAAAAAACAAAGCAGTGATCTCATTTGTGGCTACCAGCTACTTAAATATCTTCCACTGATTCTCACAGATGCTATAGGAAGTTAACTTAAAGCCTAGCTCTAGCCAAATGTTTACTTTGTTTAAGTTTTGGCTATTTTGGCAAATGATTAGAACATCTATTAGATTTTGAAATGTATGCGATGCCAAAATCTTTTTGCTAGTTTGGATAGAGTAGGAAAGAGCTGGGACTCCTGTCAAAATGTTATTGCTCATTAGGATTCCTTTAGATAGATTTCCCCCTACTTCTTGTCCTACGGACAAGATTTCACCCAACAGGAAATAAGTGTAACTCTCTGACAACAACAACGACCAAAATAAACATGCTTTTGTTTAGTAGAGTAGGGAAAAGTTAGAACCCCATATTTTAATTTCTGTCTATGTCCCTGTTGCAAATTTTCCTTTTTTTCCAGTGTGCTGAAACAATAGTCAGGATTGCAGAAAGTGGGAGTAAATCTCTCTAATGAAGCCCCAGGTAGTACTTAAAACTCGAGAGGAAGTCTAATGTTTTTGGCTTACATCCACTATATACCGTCTATGCCCCCATAGAGGATATTCCTCCAGTCTTCCTGCTCTGTATGACAACTGTCACCAGGGCAGGAATTGAGAGGAAATAATGGGGAGACAGACAACAATAAAATAATGACTGAGGTTATGAGGGTTCCCCTTTATAAAATAATCTAAAACATTAATTCATTGCTGCTTGTGTCTGTTTTGGGAGAATTTCCCCTCAGTTCCTGTTCTGTTTGACACCCAATAGACATATGATTAGGAGAACTCTCCCAAATGGTGACATTAGTTGACAAATGCTCTATATTATGCTAATTTGAAGCTAAATCAAGTGTATATAGTGTTGGCCTTGATGTAGCTTAATCTCTTGTGTTACTATATTATCAAATTGAAGTAATGAATTGCCATGAATCTCTCCCAGTCACCAGTTTATAAGGTCTCTTAAATTGTATGTCAGAGCAAAATTATATATATATATATATATATATATATATATATATATATATATATAAACAATATGTATCTGTAAATGCTGTAAGGTGTACATCTCTCCGAAACATGGACATTTTTCACAGTGATGTTTTCTTCAAATCCCAACACAAAGACAACATAAAAAAACTTTTATTGCTTTTTAGCAAAACAATGTTGCTGCCTAGACTCCCATAAGCAAGCCCATATATTGTTTGTAAGGAAAGGGCTCTTGAAGGTTGTAGTTCTAGGGGCATGACTGAGCCAACAGAAATTGACCTCCTAGCAGCTTCCTCTGCAAATATTTTACAAACCTGCAGAAAATGTCTCAAACAGTAATAAAAGCTTTTTCTCACTACAGAAGCAGGGAAAAAAATAAAATAAAAATTCTGGGACATGCTATAGAGGGGGAGAGGGAGGAAGGAGATTTGGGGTTAAATTTAGGCAATATCTGAACATAGCAATTTAGTCGTATTCGCTCATTGAAGAGGCGTTGAGCTCTTTACTATAATTTTATAATATCTTCTAAATATGTTAGGTCGTCCACAATCTGGAGGTAAAAGTAGAAATGGGCAAGGTAGTGACGAAGAGCAAGAAAAGACCAATATCCACGTTAAAGGAGAAAAGAAAGGGTCATTCGAAGAAGATAATTCAAAAGAAAAGAAGGGTACATTTTTTCTACAATTAATGTTTGTCAATTTCATCTTAAAATTAATATTGTGGAGATAAATTTATAAATAATCTGTTTGGATAGCTTTTCCTCTACTTTATTATGGACCATGTATTACACTGTATGCATGCAGGTGTTTGCTATTACAAGCAATTTCCAAATGTTTTTCTAATGCAAGTTAAAAAAACAAAGCAGTGATCTCATTTGTGGCTACCAGCTACTTAAATATCTTCCACTGATTCTCACAGATGCTATAGGAAGTTAACTTAAAGCCTAGCTCTAGCCAAATGTTTACTTTGTTTAAGTTTTGGCTATTTTGGCAAATGATTAGAACATCTATTAGATTTTGAAATGTATGCGATGCCAAAATCTTTTTGCTAGTTTGGATAGAGTAGGAAAGAGCTGGGACTCCTGTCAAAATGTTATTGCTCATTAGGATTCCATTAGATAGATTTCCCCCTACTTCTTGTCCTACGGACAAGATTTCACCCAACAGGAAATAAGTGTAACTCTCTGACAACAACAACGACCAAAATAAACATGCTTTTGTTTAGTAGAGTAGGGAAAAGTTAGAACCCCATATTTTAATTTCTGTCTATGTCCCTGTTGCAAATTTTCCTTTTTTTCCAGTGTGCTGAAACAATAGTCAGGATTGCAGAAAGTGGGAGTAAATCTCTCTAATGAAGCCCCAGGTAGTACTTAAAACTCGAGAGGAAGTCTAATGTTTTTGGCTTACATCCACTATATACCGTCTATGCCCCCATAGAGGATATTCCTCCAGTCTTCCTGCTCTGTATGACAACTGTCACCAGGGCAGGAATTGAGAGGAAATAATGGGGAGACAGACAACAATAAAATAATGACTGAGGTTATGAGGGTTCCCCTTTATAAAATAATCTAAAACATTAATTCATTGCTGCTTGTGTCTGTTTTGGGAGAATTTCCCCTCAGTTCCTGTTCTGTTTGACACCCAATAGACATATGATTAGGAGAACTCTCCCAAATGGTGACATTAGTTGACAAATGCTCTATATTATGCTAATTTGAAGCTAAATCAAGTGTATATAGTGTTGGCCTTGATGTAGCTTAATCTCTTGTGTTACTATATTATCAAATTGAAGTAATGAATTGCCATGAATCTCTCCCAGTCACCAGTTTATAAGGTCTCTTAAATTGTATGTCAGAGCAAAATTATATATATATATATATATATATATATATATATATATATATGTTTATAAACAATATGTATCTGTAAATGCTGTAAGGTGTACATCTCTCCGAAACATGGACATTTTTCACAGTGATGTTTTCTTCAAATCCCAACACAAAGACAACATAAAAAAACTTTTATTGCTTTTTAGCAAAACAATGTTGCTGCCTAGACTCCCATAAGCAAGCCCATATATTGTTTGTAAGGAAAGGGCTCTTGAAGGTTGTAGTTCTAGGGGCATGACTGAGCCAACAGAAATTGACCTCCTAGCAGCTTCCTCTGCAAATATTTTACAAACCCGCAGAAAATGTCTCAAATAGTAATAAAAGCTTTTTCTCACTACAGAAGCAGGGAAAAAAATAAAATAAAAATTCTGGGACATGCTATAGAGGGGGAGAGGGAGGAAGGAGATTTGGGGTTAAATTTAGGCAATATCTGAACATAGCAATTTAGTCGTATTCGCTCATTGAAGAGGCGTTGAGCTCTTTACTATAATTTTATAATATCTTCTAAATATGTTAGGTCGTCCACAATCTGGAGGTAAAAGTAGAAATGGGCAAGGTAGTGACGAAGAGCAAGAAAAGACCAATATCCACGTTAAAGGAGAAAAGAAAGGGTCATTCGAAGAAGATAATTCAAAAGAAAAGAAGGGTACATTTTTTCTACAATTAATGTTTGTCAATTTCATCTTAAAATTAATATTGTGGAGATAAATTTATAAATAATCTGTTTGGATAGCTTTTCCTCTACTTTATTATGGACCATGTATTACACTGTATGCATGCAGGTGTTTGCTATTACAAGCAATTTCCAAATGTTTTTCTAATGCAAGTTAAAAAAACAAAGCAGTGATCTCATTTGTGGCTACCAGCTACTTAAATATCTTCCACTGATTCTCACAGATGCTATAGGAAGTTAACTTAAAGCCTAGCTCTAGCCAAATGTTTACTTTGTTTAAGTTTTGGCTATTTTGGCAAATGATTGGAACATCTATTAGATTTTGAAATGTATGCGATGCCAAAATCTTTTTGCTAGTTTGGATAGAGTAGGAAAGAGCTGGGACTCCTGTCAAAATGTTATTGCTCATTAGGATTCCATTAGATAGATTTCCCCCTACTTCTTGTCCTACGGACAAGATTTCACCAAAACAGGAAATAAGTGTAACTCTCTGACAACAACAACGACCAAAATAAACATGCTTTTGTTTAGTAGAGTAGGGAAAAGTTAGAACCCCATATTTTAATTTCTGTCTGTGTCCCTGTTGCAAATTTTCCTTTTTTTCCAGTGTGCTGAAACAATAGTCAGGATTGCAGAAAGTGGGAGTAAATCTCTCTAATGAAGCCCCAGGTAGTACTTAAAACTCGAGAGGAAGTCTAATGTTTTTGGCTTACATCCACTATATACCGTCTATGCCCCCATAGAGGATATTCCTCCAGTCTTCCTGCTCTGTATGACAACTGTCACCAGGGCAGGAATTGAGAGGAAATAATGGGGAGACAGACAACAATAAAATAATGACTGAGGTTATGAGGGTTCCCCTTTATAAAATAATCTAAAACATTATTTCATTGCTGCTTGTGTCTGTTTTGGGAGAATTTCCCCTCAGTTCCTGTTCTGTTTGACACCCAATAGACATATGATTAGGAGAACTCTCCCAAATGGTGACATTAGTTGACAAATGCTCTATATTATGCTAATTTGAAGCTAAATCAAGTTTATATAGTGTTGGCCTTGATGTAGCTTAATCTCTTGTGTTACTATATTATCAAATTGAAGTAATGAATTGCCATGAATCTCTCCCAGTCACCAGTTTATAAGGTCTCTTAAATTGTATGTCAGAGCAAAATTATATATATATATATATATATATATATATATATATATATATATATATATATATATATATATATATATATATATATATATATATATATAAACAATATGTATCTGTAAATGCTGTAAGGTGTACATCTCTCCGAAACATGGACATTTTTCACAGTGATGTTTTCTTCAAATCCCAACACAAAGACAACATAAAAAAACTTTTATTGCTTTTTAGCAAAACAATGTTGCTGCCTAGACTCCCATAAGCAAGCCCATATATTGTTTGTAAGGAAAGGGCTCTTGAAGGTTGTAGTTCTAGGGGCATGACTGAGCCAACAGAAATTGACCTCCTAGCAGCTTCCTCTGCAAATATTTTACAAACCCGCAGAAAATGTCTCAAATAGTAATAAAAGCTTTTTCTCACTACAGAAGCAGGGAAAAAAATAAAATAAAAATTCTGGGACATGCTATAGAGGGGGAGAGGGAGGAAGGAGATTTGGGGTTAAATTTAGGCAATATCTGAACATAGCAATTTAGTCGTATTCGCTCATTGAAGAGGCGTTGAGCTCTTTACTATAATTTTATAATATCTTCTAAATATGTTAGGTCGTCCACAATCTGGAGGTAAAAGTAGAAATGGGCAAGGTAGTGACGAAGAGCAAGAAAAGACCAATATCCACGTTAAAGGAGAAAAGAAAGGGTCATTCGAAGAAGATAATTCAAAAGAAAAGAAGGGTACATTTTTTCTACAATTAATGTTTGTCAATTTCATCTTAAAATTAATATTGTGGAGATAAATTTATAAATAATCTGTTTGGATAGCTTTTCCTCTACTTTATTATGGACCATGTATTACACTGTATGCATGCAGGTGTTTGCTATTACAAGCAATTTCCAAATGTTTTTCTAATGCAAGTTAAAAAAACAAAGCAGTGATCTCATTTGTGGCTACCAGCTACTTAAATATCTTCCACTGATTCTCACAGATGCTATAGGAAGTTAACTTAAAGCCTAGCTCTAGCCAAATGTTTACTTTGTTTAAGTTTTGGCTATTTTGGCAAATGATTAGAACATCTATTAGATTTTGAAATGTATGCGATGCCAAAATCTTTTTGCTAGTTTGGATAGAGTAGGAAAGAGCTGGGACTCCTGTCAAAATGTTATTGCTCATTAGGATTCCTTTAGATAGATTTCCCCCTACTTCTTGTCCTACGGACAAGATTTCACCCAACAGGAAATAAGTGTAACTCTCTGACAACAACAACGACCAAAATAAACATGCTTTTGTTTAGTAGAGTAGGGAAAAGTTAGAACCCCATATTTTAATTTCTGTCTATGTCCCTGTTGCAAATTTTCCTTTTTTTCCAGTGTGCTGAAACAATAGTCAGGATTGCAGAAAGTGGGAGTAAATCTCTCTAATGAAGCCCCAGGTAGTACTTAAAACTCGAGAGGAAGTCTAATGTTTTTGGCTTACATCCACTATATACCGTCTATGCCCCCATAGAGGATATTCCTCCAGTCTTCCTGCTCTGTATGACAACTGTCACCAGGGCAGGAATTGAGAGGAAATAATGGGGAGACAGACAACAATAAAATAATGACTGAGGTTATGAGGGTTCCCCTTTATAAAATAATCTAAAACATTAATTCATTGCTGCTTGTGTCTGTTTTGGGAGAATTTCCCCTCAGTTCCTGTTCTGTTTGACACCCAATAGACATATGATTAGGAGAACTCTCCCAAATGGTGACATTAGTTGACAAATGCTCTATATTATGCTAATTTGAAGCTAAATCAAGTGTATATAGTGTTGGCCTTGATGTAGCTTAATCTCTTGTGTTACTATATTATCAAATTGAAGTAATGAATTGCCATGAATCTCTCCCAGTCACCAGTTTATAAGGTCTCTTAAATTGTATGTCAGAGCAAAATATATATATATATATATATATATATATATATATATATATATATATATATATGTTTATAAACAATATGTATCTGTAAATGCTGTAAGGTGTACATCTCTCCGAAACATGGACATTTTTCACAGTGTTGTTTTCTTCAAATCCCAACACAAAGACAACATAAAAAAACTTTTATTGCTTTTTAGCAAAACAATGTTGCTGCCTAGACTCCCATAAGCAAGCCCATATATTGTTTGTAAGGAAAGGGCTCTTGAAGGTTGTAGTTCTAGGGGCATGACTGAGCCAACAGAAATTGACCTCCTAGCAGCTTCCTCTGCAAATATTTTACAAACCCGCAGAAAATGTCTCAAATAGTAATAAAAGCTTTTTCTCACTACAGAAGCAGGGAAAAAAAATAAAATAAAAATTCTGGGACATGCTATAGAGGGGGAGAGGGAGGAAGGAGATTTGGGGTTAAATTTAGGCAATATCTGAACATAGCAATTTAGTCGTATTCGCTCATTGAAGAGGCGTTGAGCTCTTTACTATAATTTTATAATATCTTCTAAATATGTTAGGTCGTCCACAATCTGGAGGTAAAAGTAGAAATGGGCAAGGTAGTGACGAAGAGCAAGAAAAGACCAATATCCACGTTAAAGGAGAAAAGAAAGGGTCATTCGAAGAAGATAATTCAAAAGAAAAGAAGGGTACATTTTTTCTACAATTAATGTTTGTCAATTTCATCTTAAAATTAATATTGTGGAGATAAATTTATAAATAATCTGTTTGGATAGCTTTTCCTCTACTTTATTATGGACCATGTATTACACTGTATGCATGCAGGTGTTTGCTATTACAAGCAATTTCCAAATGTTTTTCTAATGCAAGTTAAAAAAACAAAGCAGTGATCTCATTTGTGGCTACCAGCTACTTAAATATCTTCCACTGATTCTCACAGATGCTATAGGAAGTTAACTTAAAGCCTAGCTCTAGCCAAATGTTTACTTTGTTTAAGTTTTGGCTATTTTGGCAAATGATTAGAACATCTATTAGATTTTGAAATGTATGCGATGCCAAAATCTTTTTGCTAGTTTGGATAGAGTAGGAAAGAGCTGGGACTCCTGTCAAAATGTTATTGCTCATTAGGATTCCATTAGATAGATTTCCCCCTACTTCTTGTCCTACGGACAAGATTTCACCCAACAGGAAATAAGTGTAACTCTCTGACAACAACAACGACCAAAATAAACATGCTTTTGTTTAGTAGAGTAGGGAAAAGTTAGAACCCCATATTTTAATTTCTGTCTGTGTCCCTGTTGCAAATTTTCCTTTTTTTCCAGTGTGCTGAAACAATAGTCAGGATTGCAGAAAGTGGGAGTAAATCTCTCTAATGAAGCCCCAGGTAGTACTTAAAACTCGAGAGGAAGTCTAATGTTTTTGGCTTACATCCACTATATACCGTCTATGCCCCCATAGAGGATATTCCTCCAGTCTTCCTGCTCTGTATGACAACTGTCACCAGGGCAGGAATTGAGAGGAAATAATGGGGAGACAGACAACAATAAAATAATGACTGAGGTTATGAGGGTTCCCCTTTATAAAATAATCTAAAACATTAATTCATTGCTGCTTGTGTCTGTTTTGGGAGAATTTCCCCTCAGTTCCTGTTCTGTTTGACACCCAATAGACATATGATTAGGAGAACTCTCCCAAATGGTGACATTAGTTGACAAATGCTCTATATTATGCTAATTTGAAGCTAAATCAAGTGTATATAGTGTTGGCCTTGATGTAGCTTAATCTCTTGTGTTACTATATTATCAAATTGAAGTAATGAATTGCCATGAATCTCTCCCAGTCACCAGTTTATAAGGTCTCTTAAATTGTATGTCAGAGCAAAATTATATATATATATATATATATATATATATATATATATATATATATATATATATATATATATATATATATATATATATATATATAAACAATATGTATCTGTAAATGCTGTAAGGTGTACATCTCTCCGAAACATGGACATTTTTCACAGTGATGTTTTCTTCAAATCCCAACACAAAGACAACATAAAAAAACTTTTATTGCTTTTTAGCAAAACAATGTTGCTGCCTAGACTCCCATAAGCAAGCCCATATATTGTTTGTAAGGAAAGGGCTCTTGAAGGTTGTAGTTCTAGGGGCATGACTGAGCCAACAGAAATTGACCTCCTAGCAGCTTCCTCTGCAAATATTTTACAAACCCGCAGAAAAATGTCTCAAATAGTAATAAAAGCTTTTTCTCACTACAGAAGCAGGGAAAAAAATAAAATAAAAATTCTGGGACATGCTATAGAGGGGGAGAGGGAGGAAGGAGATTTGGGGTTAAATTTAGGCAATATCTGAACATAGCAATTTAGTCGTATTCGCTCATTGAAGAGGCGTTGAGCTCTTTACTATAATTTTATAATATCTTCTAAATATGTTAGGTCGTCCACAATCTGGAGGTAAAAGTAGAAATGGGCAAGGTAGTGATGAAGAGCAAGAAAAGACCAATATCCACGTTAAAGGAGAAAAGAAAGGGTCATTCGAAGAAGATAATTCAAAAGAAAAGAAGGGTACATTTTTTCTACAATTAATGTTTGTCAATTTCATCTTAAAATTAATATTGTGGAGATAAATTTATAAATAATCTGTTTGGATAGCTTTTCCTCTACTTTATTATGGACCATGTATTACACTGTATGCATGCAGGTGTTTGCTATTACAAGCAATTTCCAAATGTTTTTCTAATGCAAGTTAAAAAAACAAAGCAGTGATCTCATTTGTGGCTACCAGCTACTTAAATATCTTCCACTGATTCTCACAGATGCTATAGGAAGTTAACTTAAAGCCTAGCTCTAGCCAAATGTTTACTTTGTTTAAGTTTTGGCTATTTTGGCAAATGATTGGAACATCTATTAGATTTTGAAATGTATGCGATGCCAAAATCTTTTTGCTAGTTTGGATAGAGTAGGAAAGAGCTGGGACTCCTGTCAAAATGTTATTGCTCATTAGGATTCCATTAGATAGATTTCCCCCTACTTCTTGTCCTACGGACAAGATTTCACCCAACAGGAAATAAGTGTAACTCTCTGACAACAACAACGACCAAAATAAACATGCTTTTGTTTAGTAGAGTAGGGAAAAGTTAGAACCCCATATTTTAATTTCTGTCTGTGTCCCTGTTGCAAATTTTCCTTTTTTTCCAGTGTGCTGAAACAATAGTCAGGATTGCAGAAAGTGGG
This sequence comes from Lithobates clamitans, assembly GCA_037952925.1. Taxonomy (NCBI): domain Eukaryota; kingdom Metazoa; phylum Chordata; class Amphibia; order Anura; family Ranidae; genus Lithobates; species Lithobates clamitans. The sequence continues at coordinate 6,048,407 of JBBGZY010000700.1, read as the reverse complement.
AGTAAATCTCTCTAATGAAGCCCCAGGTAGTACTTAAAACTCGAGAGGAAGTCTAATGTTTTTGGCTTTAATCCACTATATACCGTCTATGCCCCCATAGAGGATATTCCTCCAGTCTTCCTGCTCTGTATGACAACTGTCTCCAGGGCAGGAATTGAGAGGAAATAATGGGGAGACAGACAACAATAAAATAATGACTGAGGTTATGAGGGTTCCCCTTTATAAAATAATCTAAAACATTATTTCATTGCTGCTTGTGTCTGTTTTGGGAGAATTTCCCCTCAGTTCCTGTTCTGTTTGACACCCAATAAATAGACATATGATTAGGAGAACTCTCCCAAATGGTGACATTAGTTGACAAATGCTCTATATTATGCTAATTTGAAGCTAAATCAAGTTTATATAGTGTTGGCCTTGATGTAGCTTAACCTCTGGTGTTACTATATTATCAAATTGAAGTAATGAATGGCCATGAATCTCTCCCAGTCACCAGTTTATAAGGTCTCTTAAATTGTATGTCAGAGCAAAATTATATAATATATATATATATATATATATATATATATATATATATATATATGTTTATAAACAATATGTATCTGTAAATGCTGTAAGGTGTACATCTCTCCAAAACATGGACATTTTCCACAGTGTTGTTTTCTTCAAATCCCAACACAAAGACAACATAAAAAAACTTTTATTGCTTTTTAGTAAAACAATGTTGCTGCCTAGACTCCCATAAGCAAGCCCATGTATTGTTTGTAAGGAAAGGGCTCTTGAAGATTGTAGTTCTAGGGGCATGACTGAGCCAACAGAAATTGACCTCCTAGCAGCTTCCTCTGCAAATATTTTACAAACCTGCAGAAAATGTCTCAAACAGTAATAAAAGCTTTTTCTCACTACAGAAGCAGGGTCAAAAAAATAAAATAAAAATTCTGGGACATGCTATAGAGGGGGAGAGGGAGGAAAGAAATTTGGGGTTAAATTTAGGCAATATCTGAACATTTTAGTCGTATGCGCTCATTGAAGAGGCATTGAAATCTTTACTATAATTTCATAATATATTCTAAATATATTAGGTCATCCACAATCTGGAGGTAAAAGTGGAAATGGGCAAGGAAGGCAGGAATTGAGAGGAAATAATGGGCAGACAGACAACAATAAAATACTGACTGAGGTTATGAGGGTTCCCCTTTATCAAATTAATCTAAAACATTATTTCATTGCTGCTTCTGTCTGTTTTGAAGAATTTCCCCTCAGTTCCTATTCCCTTTGACACCCAATAAAAAGACATAGGATTAAGAGAAATCTCCCAAATGGTGACATTAGTTGACAAATGCTCTATATTATTCTAATTTGAAGCTAAAACAAGTTTATATAGTGTTGGCCTTGATGTAGCTTAATCTCTTGTTACTATATTATCTAATTCAAGTAATGAATGGCCATGAATCTCTCTCTCCCTGTCACCGGTTTATAAGGTCTCTTAAAGTGTATGTCAGAGCAAAATTTTATACATATATGTATATATATGCTGTTTATAAACAGTATGTATATGCAAATGCTGTAAAAAGTGTTTTCTCACTACAGAAGCAGGGTCAAATAAAAAAAATATTCTGGGACATGCTATAGAGGGGGAGAGAGAGGAAGGAGGTTTGGGGTTAAATTTAGGCAATATCTGAACATATCCTTTAAGTTATATTCGCTCATTGAAGAGGCGTTGAATTCTTTACTATATTTTCAAAATATCTTCTAAATATATTAGGTCATCCATAATCTGGAGGTAAAAGTGGAAATGGGCAAGGTAGTGATGAAAAGCAAGAAAAGATCAATATTCACATAAAAGGAGGAAAGAAAGGGTCATTCGAAGAAGATAATTCAAAAGAAAATAAGGGCACATTTTTTCTATAAAGAATTTTTATCAATTTCATCTTAGAATGAATATCGTGAGGATACATTTATGGATAATCTGTTTGGATAGCTTTCCCTCTACTGTATTATGGACCATGTTTACACTGTATACATGGAGATGTTTGCTATCACAAGAAGTTTCCAAACGTTTTTCTAATGCATGTTTTAAAAACAAAGTATTGATCCAATTTGTGGCTACCAGCTTACCTTTAATGTCCTACATTGATTGTCACAGATGCTATAAGAATTATTTTGAAGCCTAGCTCTAGCAGAACTTTTATTTTGTTTAAGTTTTGGTTATTTTGGCAAAGTATTGGACCCGCTATCAGATTTTGAAATGTATGCAATGCCAAAACTTTTTGCTAGTTTGGATAGAGTTGGGAAGAACTGAGACTCCTGCGAAAATTGTATTGCTCCTCAGGACTCCATTAGAGAGATTTCCCCCACTTCCTGTCCTGCTAACAACAATTCACCCAACAGGAAATAAGTGTAACTCTCTGACAACAACAAAGATCGAAATAAACATGCTTTTCTTTAATAGAGTCGAGAAAAGTTAGAACCCCAGATTTTCATTTCTGTCTATATCCCTGTTGCAGATTTTCAGTATTACAGGAAGTGGGAGTAAATCTCACTAATGAAGTCCCAGGTAGTACTTAAAACTCCAGAGGAAGTCTAATGTTTTTGGCTTACATCCAGTAAATTAACTGTCTATGCCCCCACAGAGGATATTTCTTCCTGCTCTGTATGACAACTGTCACTGGGGCAGGAACTGGGAGGAAAAAATGGGGAGACAGACAACAGACATACAGCAATAAAATACTCACAGAGCCTATGATAGTTCTCCTCTCATAAAAATTGTTGTTGATCTGCCAGAAATGCAATGAGCTTCTAACTTCCTGTTTGGGTGACCAATACCGTACATTTGCTTCTGGACTATCCTACACATATCTATTTCCAACTCCAGATGTATACATTTCTCAGCAAAACAATGCTGCTGCCTTGAATCCAATAAGCCAGCCCATGTACTTGATGTAAGGAAAGGGCTTTTTGAGATTGTAGTTCTATAGGCATGCCTGCACCAACAGAAACTGACCTCCTAGCAGCTGCCTCTTCAAATATTTTACAAGCCTGGTGATTATGTCACAATCAATAATTAAAGCTGTTTCTCACTACAAAAGGAAGGTCGAGCAACAAAAGAAAAAAAATTCTGGGACAGGTTATAGAGGGGGGAGGTGCAGGGAGTTTTGGGGTTACATTTATGCAATGTGTAAACAGAACCTTTACGTTGTATTGGTTAATTAAAGAGACTTTGATCTTTTTTTCTGTAATTTCATAAAATCATCTAAATATATTAGGTCATCCACTATCTGGAGGTAAAAGTAGAAATGGGCAAGGTAGTGACGAAGAACAAGGGCTGATCAATATTCGCATAAAAGGAGGAAAAAAAGGGTCATCTGAAGACGATAATTCAAAAGAAAAAAAGGGACATTTTTTCTATAATAAATGTTTATCAATATCATCTAAAAATGAATATTATGGCGATTAATGTATAAATAATCTGTTCAGATAATCTTTCCTCTACTGTATTATGGACCATGTTTTACACTGCATGGAGGTGTTTGCTACCCCAACAAGTTTCTGGAATTTTTCTAATGCAAGTTTGAAAAACAGTAGTGATCCCATTTCTAACTACCAGCTGCTTTTAATGTCTTCCACCGACTGTCACAGATGCTATAAGTATGAACTAATAGGCTTACTCTAGCCAAACGTTAATTTTTTTAAGTTTTGGTTATTTTGGCAAATGGATATTTTGCCGAATGGATATTTTGGGAAAGGGCTGGAACTCCTGTCAATTTTTTATTGTTTCCTTAGGACTTAATTAGAGAGATTCACCCCCCCCCCACACACACACACACACACACACACACTTCAAGTGCTACTGGCAACATTTCACCCAAAAGGAAATAGGTGTAACTTTCTGACAACAACAAAGACTGAAATCAAAATGCTTTTTTTTTTTTTTTTTTGTAGAATAGAGAAAAGTTAGAACCTTAGTTTTTAATTTCTATCTTTGTCTCTGTTGCAGATTTTCTTCCTTTTTCAGTCTGCCTTCAGTTATATTTCAACAGTTTCATTCAACCAATAGTTACAATTTCCATTACCTTTCAAATGTGGACTATGTAATTCCCAATACTAAAACACTGACCCTTGATCTGTGCTATTGGGTATATTAGAAGATTCTAGTAAACTAATTCTGTACACTTTACCATAATGTAATACATATGCGTTTTATACATGCCAGCCCTATTTAAATATTGTAACTAGTGTAACTCTTGACTAACATAAGAATCAGGTTGCACAGTTTAATTAATTGTTATTTATATTTAAAAGAAGACATTGGAAAGTCCTCCTTTGAAGACATAGACTTGGACAGTGGCACTGTTCCAACTAATAGCCCAGAAATCACAATAGAGCCAATAATTATACCTCAAACTGCTCACATACTATATGAAGATAATTCAAAGGGTACAGAAGAAGTAGAGCGTAAGTATATATAAATAATCAGACAAATAAAGTTCCAATATAGCCAAGTATTTTAGATCTATAAACCATAGATCAATTCAGATCATAAAAATATGGCATTTGCATATATCCTTACATTACCTTACACAGGTTACATACATGTAATCTGTAAGTAGGATTACAGAGACACTGTCCTCTTGCCCATATAAGGCAAAGTGAAAGTGTCTTTGCACAGAGTATCCCCTAACCCCATATGCTCACCTTACCTGCACCCTCTTGCAGCTCCTTGCTTAATGTTTCTTTAAAGATAACCTGGGGTAAGATTTAAATGGGAGCTCTCACTGCTGATCTAGCCTTATCAATATGCTAGTTACACAGTCTTTCATTCTAATCTAATGATTTGATATTTCCTTACACTCTAATCTAGAATGAGTATTAAATTGGTATCATAGCTAGACATGTGCAGGATGAAAAAAATTGTTAGTTTCGTTTCAATTCATTATTTAACTAAATTTGTTTAGTTAAATTTGTTGCATTCGTTTTCGGGATTCGTTTAGTTTCGTGTTCGAATTTGAAAAAATTTGACCGCATTCGAAAATACTATCAAATTCAAGAAAATTCTACCGCATTCGAAATTCGAATTTCATATAGAATTCCAAAAGAAAAGATTAGAATAGAAAATAATAAAAGAATAGCATAGAAAAAAAAAAGAACAGAATAGAAAAAAATATAAAATATTCTATTCTAATCTTTTTTATTGGAATTTGAATTAATTCTGTACCAAATTCCAATTTCGGAAGATGGTTTATATATATATATATATATATATATATATATATATATATATATATATGTAACCATTTTCCCAAATTTGAATTTCGTATAGAATGATTTTGAATTTGAATAGAAAAGTTTAGAATAGAATAGAAAATAATAGAAAAGAATAGAATAGAAAAACAATAGAACAGAATAGAATAAAATACAATATATGTTTTTCTAGTTTACTCTTTTCTATTATTTTCTATTCTATTCTAATCTTTTCTATTCAAATTCAATTTCATTCTATATGATATTCTAATTTCGGAAGATGTTTTATATATATATATATATATAGATATATATATATCTATATATATATATTTATATTCTGTTCTATTGTTTTTCTAGTCTATTCTTTTCTATTCTTTTCTATTCAAATCTTTTCTATTCAAATTCATTCTATACAAAATTTGAACCTTAGAAGCCATGTTCCGAAATTCAACTTTCCTATAGAATGAATATGAATTGGAATAGAAAAGACTATTATAGAATAGAAAATAATAGAAAAGAAAAGCATAGAAAAACAATAGAAGAGAATAAACAAAAATATTATATATATATATATATATATATATATATATATATATATATATATATATATATATATATATATATATACATTCTATTGCTTTAATATTTTATCTTCTATTTTATTGTATTTTTAAAAAAATTAATTTCTATTTTTTTCGAATTGGATTTGAATTTGTTTTTCGAATTCGTACATTTTTCCAGATTCGTTTAAATCCGTTACTTTTTGGGATTTTTTAAGATATGCGGATACCTTCAGTTTTAAGAAGGTGCTATTATGCTTCCTACTCATTCAGTGAGGGCCATTTTTTATTCCTTTCATTTCCTTTCTCCGTGTTGGGATATACATTCTCTATATGTATCTATTTTAAAGTAGATCTTTGTGGGTATAAGGTGGGTTTGTAATCAAAACTGCAATTTTAATGTAATAATGAGACTCAACACTCTGCTAATGTTTTTAACTGGCACTCCTTTAGATCTAATGAGGTAACAGTATTCACAAAATGAAAGCATAAGTGTATACTTTGATAATATGTTGCAATACTTAATTCCAGTTGTGTTACATTCAACAGCCAAGAAACCCACAGAGCCTGTGCTACCTGAGCCTGTAGTACCTGAGGAACCAGTGGAACCCACAGAGCCTGTGCTACCTGGGGAATCAGTGGAACCCACAGAGCCTGTGCTACCTGTGCCTGTAGTACCTGAGGAACCAGTGGAACCCACAGAGCCTGTGCTACCTGAGCCTGTAGTACCTGAGGAACCAGCGGAACCCACAGAGCCTGTGCTACCTGAGCCTGTAGTACCTGAGGAACCAGCGGAACCCACAGAGCCTGTGCTACCTGAGCCTGTAGTACCTGAGGAACCAGCGGAACCCACAGAGCCTGTGCTACCTGTGCCTGTAGTACCTGAGGAACCAGCGGAACCCACAGAGCCTGTGCTACCTGTGCCTGTAGTACCTGAGGAACCAGCGGAACCCACAGAGCCTGTGCTACCTGAGCCTGTAGTACCTGAGGAACCAGCGGAACCCACAGAGCCTGTGCTACCTGTGCCTGTAGTACCTGAGGAACCAGTGGAACCCACAGAGCCTGTGCTACCTGTGCCTGTAGTACCTGAGGAACCAGTGAAACCCTCAGAGCCTGTGGTACCTGAGCCTGTGGTACCAGAGGAACCAGTGAAACCCTCAGAGCCTGTGCTACCTGAGCCTGTGGTACCTGAGGAACCAGTGGAACCCACAGAGCCTGTAGTACCTGAGGAACCAGTGAACCCCACAGAGGTTATAGAACCAGCACCTGCTACCTCACCAGGTAAAAGGCACTTTGTTTTTGAGGTTTTAATAAAAGCAAAAATAATAAAAATTGTTATTTAATAGCAAATGTTATTTCTCATATGACATATAAAATATAATGGTTGGTCCAGGGGCATTTTATTAAATGGGTGGGCCTGTGTGCAAAATTATAAGCTGCGCCCCATTGCTTACTTAAAAAAAAATGTAACGTGCTTAGTGTGCCGTGATGAAGAGTGGGCATGGTTTTCACTGCACCAGGGGTGTTGCTAGGATTGTAAAGAACCTGTGGTTCCTTTGGGAAATGAAAGTAGTGTAGTAATGCGGTGCACGCAGTGCGCTGCAGCGAATGGTGGGTGTGGCCAAATTGCATTAACAGTGGGAGGGAAGGAGTTAAATGAAACAAAAGCCTTCTTGTACCTAAAAATATGCATAGGTTGCTGTGCCACAAGTAAGAGTCTCACAGACATGTATACACTTCAACACAATAATTTAGTAAAAAGTAAAACACTGCTATTACATACGATTTTGTGCACACTGGAAATAGACAGAGAGATAACACTACATCAGAGCCTACCTTACAGAAGAACTTCACTAGAATAGTCAGGGACTGGTTAACTACCAGCAACTGTTAAGGCAATGAACACTTTGGTCATGCATACAGTATGTTAAGTACGTTAGTGTTTATAGCGCAGGAATATGTAATGTACAATATAGTGTATATAGCGCTGGAATATGTCATTTAAAATCAGTGTATATCATGCAGGAGTGTGTAATGTACAATATAGTGTATATAGTGCAGGAGTCTAATGATAAATATAGTATATATATATATATATATATATATATATATATATATATATATATATATATATATATATATATAGTGCAGGAGTGTGTTTAATGTACAATATAGTGTACTTAAAGGAGTCTGCAATGTACAATGTAGTGTATAGTGCGGCACTATATTGTGTATATGGTGCAGGAGTCTGTAATGTACAATATAGTGCAGGATTTCTCAACCTTTTTACTTTTGATTTACCCTTGGAAAAAAGTTTGGGATTTCAGGGAACTCCTGAAATAATTTTCAGATCTACAGCTCACGAAACATTGTGATCAGTGAGCTGTTGATATAATAGCATTAAATATTAGAATAAATATTGAAACATACCCTTTTAATGTAAAACTTGTGCTTACCTTTTTCTGCGCAGATGTTCAATTCTGTGTCAAACCTGAGATAATCACTGTACAGGGGGTCAGCTGGGCAGGGCACAAAAGGTCAGAGAACAGGGATTTAGTGGGTCAGAGCATAGGGGGTCAGCATGGCAAAGTATAGGGGTCAGCAGGGCAGTGTACAGGAGATACATAGGGCACAGTATGCATGGGCAGAAGGGCTCCTTGCTCCTTCTCTTTAGCCAGTGCCCCCAATAGCAAGCCACTTGCTCTGGGGGCACTAGCGCATGCTTGCTCCCGAGCCCCACTTTATGCATCCATAAGACACATAGATGTGCGGCTCGGCCCCACCCCGACTCTCTTCTCAATAGTTCACTAGCAGTGATTGACAGTAGCAGGAGACAATGGCTCCTGCTGCTATCTCAGCCGATGAGGAATGAGATACTCGGGAAAAGTTCAGCTCTCGTGCACATCGCCGGATCCAGGGGGAGCTCAGGTAAGTATTAGGGAGGCTGCTGCATACATAAGGTTTTTTTTTACCTTCATGCATAAAAATACATGAAGGTAAAAAACCTTGAGCCTTTTAAATCACTTTAACAGAGATGGCATGTAGGTCTGAGCCTATGGCACCTAAAAGTGTTTCCATACTGAGGTTTGGATCATGTCCTGGACTTGCAAGACCCCAGAATTTTAATTTAGGTACTGAGACAGTCCCTTTGGATTCAGGGTAGTTGACAGTATGGCTAAGTAATAAAATATGCTTCACTTTTGCTTCCCTATTAAGTTGAGAATCTGCACATTGGACTGTTATAATTAACATTGTTTGGCCCTGGTGGGGCAGTTTTAAATGAAGTCATAGCACAACTGATCCATCTTAAGACAAATGATAGCTGCATGTCTCGCTTCCAACACAAACCCCAAAATAAGCCATTGTTTTCATGCACCACACTGTGTACAGCCATGAAGTCTGAAATATATTTATGCAGTTTGGAATGAGTGGCTCTATAACATTATCAGTGGCAGCCTGAGCATTGTCGGCACACAGGCGCCGCCCCCCCCAACGCCTTCACCGCCCTCCCTATCCACGCGCCTGGCCCCTTTCAGGATGCCAGACACATGAATTACTATGGCGGTGATAGGCGGGGGTGTGTATTTTAAAGCACATGATTAGAGCCAGAGGCTCTAATAGGCTTCAAAATAGGGTGGGCTTGGGGCACAGAGCACTGCGTGCCGATCCCACCCTGTTGTGTGCGATAGGAAATGAATGTTCGCTATGGTCACACTACAGTTCCTCCCCGCCAATCAGGAGGCAGGTCTGTGAGACCTGTTTCCCGATTGGCCAAAGTGCAAAGTGATCCTATTGTATGCCTAGCACTTTGGCGGAAGAGGAGACACATGGGGGAGGCGGACACTGGAGCCGCTGCTGCTCAAACTGGAGGAGAGGAGGACAGTCCCGCCACTGCAGGAGAGGAGGAGGACAGCCTCGCCATACAGCAGGTAAGTGCTGCTGGACCGGAGGGTGGTCAGTGCCGTGGGTGGTCCGGCGGGTGCCGCTGTGGTCAGTGCGGCAGGTGGTCCGGCGGGTGCCGCTGGTGGTCAGTGCTGCGGGTGGTCTGGCGGGTGCAGCGGGTGGTCAGTGCTGCGCTGCCTGTGTCCTGTGATTTGAAAATCAAGAATAAACTGTTTATTTTGGGGATTTTTAAAACATGCAGATACTTTCTGTTTTAATAAGGTTCTGTTGTGTTTTTCACTGGTTTATTATGGGTCTTTTTGATTCCTGCAGGGGAAGTTGCATTTTGCAGGGGAATTTGCCCCAGAGCTTAGTGAATGTTGTGAAGTTTCACTTTGCAAAGAATTTCCAATCAATCAGCACTGCAGGGTATTGATTTTGTTTTGAGAGTTATGATAGATATACATTTCCTTCATGCAAAGTATTTTAAGGAGACACAACATGCAATGTGTGGCACCACGTCCAAAATGTATTAGAAAAAAAGGAAGAATTGGAAGGCGGACTTTTAAGGAATACAGTGGGATTACAGTGGCAGCCTTAAAAGTCCGCCTTCCAGTTTTTCTCTTATTTCCTTCATGGGTATGACAAGATGCCCTTGGCACAGTGTTTAAACATTATTATGAACACTTTGTTTGGAATTAACTATTCCTGCGTGGCTCATTGTTTTATCAATTATTAAATGTATGTATCATACTTTATCCTTATTTTACAGCACCACCAAAGCATTCAGGAGAGTCTTGTACCTTTAACAAAGATATTGTGGCTGATGAACAAACTGTGGAACTTGATTGTGTCACATGGTAGGACAAACATTATTTACACATTTCTTTGCTGATTGACTGCAATGCCGAATACACACGATCGGACTTTCCGCCAACAAAACCGTGGACTTTTTTCCAAAGGATGTTGGCTCACACTTGTCTTGCATACACACGGTCACACAAATGTTGGCCCAAAATTCCAAACGTGAGAATGCGGTGACGTACAAGACGTACGACGAGCCAAGAAAAATGAAGCTCAGTAGCCAGTGGGGCTCCTTCTGCTTGATTCCGAGCATGCGTGAACTTTTTTGTGCACTGGACTTGTGTACACACGATCAGACTTTCCGACAACAAAGTGAAATTGGCGGAAAATTTGAGAATCTGCTCTCAAAAATTTGTTGGTGGAAATTCTGACAGCAAATGTTCGATGGAGCATACACACGGTCGGACTTTCCGACAAAAAGCTCACATCCAACATTTCCCGTTGGAAAGTCCGACCATGTGTATGCGGCAGAAGAGGTGACTTGTAATTTTGTGATGGTAAAGCGCTTCATGTTTGCCAGCAGACACCTCCTAGTAGATCCAGTAGAACCAGTTATATTTTGTGCATTTAGGAATGCAGCCAGACCTTTTTTTAAACAGTCTGCGGAGTCTGCTGAGCTGGCCAGATTTAGTCCTTGAGGAAATCTATTCCACATTTTCACAGTGCTTAGAGGGCAAAGTAACCAGCAATTACATAGCAGGCACATCAGGTACCATGTCATAACTGTGTTGGAACAGCCCACCTTCTCAAAACTAAACCGAAGTCCTCTGGTAAAGGCCAACATTCTGAACTTTGCATTTCCATAACCCCAAAATATTTACCATTTAGCAAAGTTTGGGCCTGTGGATAGGCTGCTAAGGCACCAATCACTGCCTTGTTAGAAGCAGCAGAAGGTGAGCATATTCTCCTTAACGATACCTGCTGGTTCACTACAGTCCTAGTTTATATCATATGTCCAAGCTACTACATTTACACATAAAGCTGCATATGACACTGGTACCATAGGAATCTGGGAAGCCACTGGGTGAGACTTGTATGGTGGAAGAAGCATTGTCACTAACAGGGGAATTCTAATGTATCTGAAACATAGTTCAAGCACAATAAGTTTTGAATCCTTTGGATTTACACTGTGCACTTCATACCACAATGTGGGAAATAGGAAATGTGAAAATCAGCATAATCAATGTTTTTAGTGAAAATGTCAGCTAAATATATTTTGTTACTGAAAACCACATTAAGGATACCTCCCCCCATTAATTACTATCTTTTGTGTTTTAGTACATGCAATGATGGAGCCCTGACCTGTGTGAAAAATATGAGTTGTCCAGGTAATATCCTATGTGCTGTATTTTCATTTTTATTTTTCAGCAAATTTTCATTTTTTGTAAACTTGAAAAGACCAAAGCATACTTGTCAATGACAATTTTTGGCCAGCATTTATGATGTCTTTGTTACTTGACATTTTCATAGAAGATTGTTTGGTCTGCAGCATGGCTGAAAACAGTATGTAGCGTGGATATTTTTTATCAATCTACTTATCTCTTTCTGTTATTGTCCACAATACTCTAGAGGTGTATTCATAGAGCAGTGAATGTGACATTCACTGAATGTACATTCTCATAGTATATGTATTTTAAATGACAGTGATTAGTACCAATATAGTTTGGGTAGAAATTATGTATATACAGTATCTGGTACTATTGTTTTCATGCATTACTGTGGGCTGTGGAATTATAGTGAAGTAAAGTGTAGTTAAACTAGTTATCCTAGGTGACAATACTAAAATGTATCTCCACATTTAATGACAGTATTTAATATTGTTTTTTTTAATTTTTTTTATTTAGTTAATTGAAGAATGCATTGCAAATAACATGCTGTAACGTATAACTAACAGCAAAACTTTTTTTTAAGTTTTGGATAGAGTGGAGATGGTTTAGAACACCCGTTTTTATTGCCACCTTGGCCCCCGTTCGGAAGATATGCCCTCTCTACTGGTCCTGTTTACAGTTACCATTAAAAGTGAAAGTAAAAGATAATCCAAATTTTGGGTTGTCCCCAGAACGGTAATAGATGGGAAATCTTCCAATGGGACACTAGTTCTGTTGACCAGGGGGGCTTAAAGGGATTCCCTTAATTTGAAGAAATATCCTCCCATTTCCTGTTTTGGATATGGGACAGGAAGTGAAGGTAAATCTCCCCAATGGGACACAAATGGCAAAAAAAACTGACAGGGGTCATAATCCACCATTACTCTATCCAAAATGAAAACAGTTGCCTATAGTTCTACTTTAAATAATGTAATGGCTATAATGTTCTGGGCCTCCTGTTTTTCAGGTGTCTGTTCTGTGACTGCATACCAGATGATTCGCACATTTGATGGAACATTATATGAGACTCCTGGAACCTGCAGCTATGTTTTGGTCAAAACACAAGACTTCACTATCAACCTCAACAATAAGCTATGCTCTGAGGTGAACAGTGATGTGAAGGTAAGTGACCCTACTAGCAGCTTAACCACTTCAGCTCCGCAAGATTTACCCCCCTTCATGACTAGGCCTTTTTTTGCGATACAGAACTACTATTACTACTACAGCACTACTACTATTGCATTATTTTAACTAACAATTGCGCGGTCGTGTGACAATGTACCCAAATACAATTTATGTCCTTTTTTTCCCACAAATATAACTTTCTTTTGGTGGTATTTGATTACCTCTGTGTTTTTTATTTTGTGCGCAATAAACAAAAAAGGCAGACAATTTTGAAAACAAATCAACATTTTTTACTTTCTGCTATAAATCATATCCAATACAAAAATGTAAAAAATATATTTTCATCATCAATTAAGGCAGATATGTATTCTGCTAGATATTTTTAGTAACAAAATCCCAACAAGCGTATATTGATTGGTTTACGCAAAAGTTATAGCGTCTACGAACTATAGGATATAGTTATGGAATTTTTTTTTAAACTAGTGATGGCAGCAATAAACGACTTATAGTGAGACTATGATATTGAGCCGCACAAATCAGGCACTAACCTTTTTGGGTACCAGTGACACTAATACAGCAATCAGTGCTAAAAATATGCACTGTCACTGTACTTATGACACTGGTTGGGAAGGGGTTAACATTCGGGGTGAACAAAGAGTCTAGCCTGTGTTTTTGTAGTGTGGGAGATGCTTTTACTAGGGGAAGACATGGATCCTTGTCCCTGCTTTGCAGGAGCACAGGATCCATGAATTCCCTACTGATAGAACAGCAATCTGCCTTGTTTACAAAGGCAGACTGCTGTTCTGCCTCTGTACCAAATGATCGGCGGGTGTCAGCAGACATCAAGTCCATGGTTTCTGCAGCTCGGCTCCCGCTGTGTATATTCATAGCAGGAGCTAGCTGCCGGCGGTGCGCATTTGCACCCTCTACCCAGAAGTGCAGGATCGCGTATATATATATATATATAATCCTGTGCACAGTGGCCACCCTATAGCAGTATATCTGCTATAGGACAGACAGCAAGTGAGTAAAACACATCTTGTAAAACTCAGGTGAAAAGAATTTCATATAAATAACTTTTGTTCTTCTGTTGTAGGATCCGGAAGCAGTTTGTATTGATTCTGTAGATGTGAATTTCAAACAAAAGGCAAACATTAGACTACAGTCAGATGGAAGCATACTTGTGGCAGGAGAGAAGTCAGATCTTCCATATTCTCTTCTAGGTAAGTTACATACATTAAGCACGTTTCAGAAAGAAACATAGTTATTCATACTTAGAATCTGAATAATAGCAAGGCAGATCTAACACACACACATACACTAATGCAATTGGATATTTATTACAAAAAGCATGCAACTAGTATAAGTACTTGTACCTAGCTTCATATCAGTCACCTCTAATCATCTGTACAGCAGCACTTAAACTGGAAGAGGGATGGTCAGCAGTCAGACCATTCAGCAGTTCGCATGCATGGGTAATAAACATTTTAATAGGGGGCAAGAGAAGAGGCATAATCTTATCCATGTGCTGCAACTCCTTCATTGCCCAACCAGTAAGCTGGGTGTACCTAGGCCTTGCTATCTTGTCTGGTAGGGGTATCTAGATGACTAGACTGGCTGCAATAAGGTTAATAAAGAGCTTTAATGGCAAAATATTCTGATAATTTTATATTCTTTTACATAGGATTGTATAATGTACTCTTGAAAGATATCAGCATATGAAGTATAATGTCACCATTACACTGTGACCATACCAGACCAACTGATTTACATTGTCACTTTATGGAGAAAAAAAACAATAGATGTAAAGTTATTTTTTTAAAACAATAGCTTGTAGGCAGGTTTAAATGTGTTGATTATAGCAAGTTAATGGCTGGCCCAGGCTGGGAGGCAGGATTAACTGTTGTAAGCTCAGTTCCTGGGCCTTTTGGCCCTAGCGAGCACACCTGTGCTATAAAAAGGGGGAAGGCTAAGGTCTAGGTTCTTCTTGCCGAATTGGTTGGTTCTGTTCTGCCCGTGGTATCGGGACTACTATGCATTGCAGTCTGCTGATAACGCCGTGACTTTCGGAGCTATGAAGAATGCCAAAATGGACTTTCACCTGACAGAGGTATGCCTGGGCAGCCACACTAAGACAAGGACAAGGACATTGTTCTCATTGAACTGTTATGCTGCTAATTGCTCAGAAAAGTTACATTATAATTCTGAGCCTGATCTAAAGGGGAAATGATGGTACTGGGGTATCCGAAGAACCAGGGTGTGCAAAGCACTACGGAGTATGAAGTAACACCACTACAAATGGTTAACTCTGGAAGACAAGGAGAAAGAAGAGTAGTTGCTAAGAGTAACCAAGCAACCAGTCAGTAGGTCTGGTACTTGGTAAGATGACAGGTACTCTGGTAGTGAGGGGGGTTGATGTTCTGGCTCCCTCTCTCTCTAGCGGACAATATCCAATAGCAACCAGATCAGAACCCGCATTATGGAAATCTAAGGCCTGGTAAAAAGCTACAGGAAGTGAAATATTTAATAAGTGCACGCATGAGGTCCGTGCTAGATTTACTGCGGGACCCCATTCTGTTACTAATGCAATGGGCACAGGCTCAGCACATCCCTCATAATGCAACATCTACTAAGTGTACAATGTGCAGTGACATGGCACAGGACACTTTTAAAGCATACAGTGTAAAGACTCATCTCTAAGTTGGGGCACTGCCTTAATGTTCGATTTTCCACATGACCACAATCTCTGCCTGATCCTGGGCATTGATAAAAGCGCTCCACGCAAAAGGTACCCCCGTGTACAGAGCAAGTAGGCCCCACCCACATGCTCCTTTCGAATGAAGCCAGGGGAACTGTCTAAGCATTGGTCCATTAATATCTACTTATAGCACAGACTTTTTTTTTGTTTGCTTTATTTTGTTTTGGATAGTGCAGGGAAGTGTTAAAACCTCTTCTTTTTTATTGTTTCCTATCTGTCACTCTTTTGGGAGATGTTTCCCTTCCTGTTCTGGAAACACAACTGGAAATGAAAGGAAATCTCTACAAAGTGAGGCCAAGCGCTTTCTTAGACAGTTGTCAGAACAGGTGTCTCCATTGGAAAAATTGTTCTGGTGACAACTCTTAAATTCTTAAAGGGGTTGTAAGCCCTCATTTTTTTTTCTAAACAAACATGTCATACTTACCTCCACTGTGCAGTTGGTTTTGCACAGAGTGGCCCCCGTCCTTCTCTTCTGGGGTCCCTCAGTGGCGCTCCACCCCGCATCGAGTGTCCACATTGGAGAAACTCTCTCCTTGGTGGACACCCGTGCGGGCGTGCTCCCGAGTCCCGCATCTGTGTCCATTCACACAGAATGCAGGACTTGGCCCCGCCCCCCGGTGCTGCATCATTTGATTAGATTGACAAGAGCGGGAGCCATAGGCTGCGCTGCTATCAATCTATCCAATCAGGACACGAGACACCAGCTAGTGCTGGTGTGCACGTTCCCTGCCTGAGGAAGATCGGGGTCAGGTAAGTAAAATGGGGGCTTGGGGGGCTGCAGCACCATAGAAGGTTTTTCACCTTAATGAATAGAATGCATTAAGGTGAAAAACCATGAAGGTTTACAACCCCTTTAAATGTAAATCAATCATTTTTGGTGACAATAATCACCAGAAATAATAGAGAGCAATAAAAATCTGAAAGGGGTTCTATCTTTCCATACACGGTCCAAAAAAAAGAAAAAGTTTCACTATACACTTTAACCTTCCCCAACAGTCTATTTTCCCTGAGACAGTAATATTGACTATAAAAGCAATGATTTCTAAACTATATTCAGTTGAACAATATGTTTGATTTCTTAAGAAGGAAGTTGTTTTCATTCATACTGTATTTACATTTCCACCTAGATACCATTACTGTCTTAAGAAGTTCTTCAGTCTTCCTGGATGTGGTCAGCCAAACATTTAATCTGCAGTATGACTTTGCCAGCAACCGCCTTTATGTTATCCTTGATGCCAGCTACAAAGATACAACCAGTGGCTTGTGTGGGACTTACAATGATAATCGTAACGATGACTACAGGTAAAAAAAAACAAAACATTTTATATTATTATATTATTATCATATCATATTGACACTGCACACTTTGTCATTAGTGGGAATTACAAGTGATTAGTGTGTTCTCTGGGTGAGTGGCACCCGCAAAGTCTCCTCAGGAGTGTTAAAGTTATGGGCTTCAGTAAGCTGATAACTAAACCGCTCATACAGTCACTGTAGTAAGGCTAAATAGCCCAGGGAGCAATGTCCCAGTGATCCACCTTAAGTGAAACCTGTCCCTCCTGCGTGCAGTGTCACATCTCTGGATGCATGCCTGGCATGACTTACAATGATAATCGTAATGATGACTACAGGTAAAAAAAAAACATTTTATATTAAAAGCTGTGCTTGTTTATATAATAAATACCAATCTTGAACATCAGTACTATTTGCTTTGATTTTTTTACAAAGACTTTGGTCAGTTCACCTATAAGTAATATTTCAGTCCCTCACTCTATATTTTTATGGCCCTATTTCTACTCCAATGGTGGTCAACATAGCTTTTACCATTTTATCTCTTGCATTCCCCATAATATTACACAAAATGAAATACATATATAAATGAATACAGCTAGTAAAGTGGTACTTCCTCACCATATTTGTGTGCAGAGCTGGAAACTCTCCTCTTTCTACCACAAAATAATTAGCTTTAGATAAGATTTTTTTTAAAGGCTGACCATTTCAAGCCGATATTTCTGATTTCATTACCTGCCATTGAATTAAAGGGAATGTGCAATGGCTTCGTGTATATTTTCAGTCTTTTATTTTTTATTTTTTGCAGTTAGGACTAAAATAACACTGCTTTATTTATTTTTTTAAGACAGGAAAATATAAACTGTTGAACCCTCTTTTATTTTTTTTATACTGGTACTTATATAGCATTGTCAATTTATGCAGCGTTTTACATATATATATATATATATATATATATATATATATATATATATATATATATATATATATATATATATATATATATATATATATATATATATAAGTACATTCACATCTGTCCCTGCCCTCAATGAGCTTACAATCTAAGGTCCCTAACTCACACTCATACATCCACATACTAGGGCCAATTTACTTACCAGCATGTCTTTGGAGGAAAACCTGTTGGAGCAAACTGAAAACCCACGCAGGCACAGGGAGAACTTGCAAACTCCAGGCAGATAGTGCCATGGTTGGAATTCAAGCCAGCAACCCCAGTGCTGTTAGGCAGAAGTGATAAGCACTTATCCACTGTGCTGCCCCTGTGCTGTATTGTAATAGTACTCCATTCCTTTACTTAGTAAAGAAATGTAAAACTTTTGGAGCTATGTAAATCCTGAAGCAGGTTTTATCTCCAGAACAATTGTCCATGTTTTCCAGGCACTTCTTGCCTCTCTGTTAAAACAATAGCCCCCCCCACCTTTCTTGCTTTCCCTTCAGACAGCTTTTTGTGTACTCTCACATTTGTAGAACATATAGTGCTCTGTGTATTATTGGAGTACCCTGTGTTTAATGTTTATACATGTTAAAAATATAAATTTTAAACTTGTTAAAATTAAATTTACTGCAAACTATTATTGTGTCAGTTTAAATTGTCTACTGTCTTCTAATATCTCTTGAAAACATCAGAAATTAAAGGTCTTCAAGGGAGCCAAGCAACAGAGTCATTTTAAGGCATATGGAGCTGTACAGACAAGGCCATATATTATGCAGATATTGGGGTTAAAATATGATATAAAGTATGAACAGGCTGCAGTTCTGGGTTTCATACAGTTCTCTGAGCTGTTTTGCATTTAATGGCTCAGTGATGTCACAAATGTTTTTGTGAACTGATTGGATAGATAGTCATTGCTTCAGTAAAAAAACTTTGGCTCTATGCATTGTGCTGTATGACCCCCTACTATATTTCCTTTACTAATGAATTATATGTCTGTCAAACACAGGAGCTCAAGTGATATGACTGAAACTGTGTCCGGCTTGTTCAGCAAATCTTGGAAGACACAACCACAGTGCTCAGAAAGTCAAAAATCACCAGAAAACACTGGTAATCATAGGACTAGCAAAAATTGTTTCTAGGCAAAGTAAATTGTTAAATGTCTATGGGGCCTCCAAATATTCTTGTTTTCTTTATACATTTGATCTGTAAACTTGCTTACTTAGTGTATTTGCAGTTTCATTTTACAGGCTGTAGAAGCCATAGTCCATAAACATAATGTCCTGTTTAAGGCTCAGTTCACACTGGTGCGCTGTCCGACATGGGATGTGGATCACACCGCCTGCAGTGCAAATCACAGGCGATGTCTGTGCGATGCGAACTCAGCCATACAGATTTTATGGCTGAATTCACATCGCATTCGAGCCAAAGTCATGCAGAACCCTTTTTTTGGTCCGCACCAGAATCGGATCGCATGGGTGTTCACCATGTGATCCGATTCATGTCCGAATTGACAGTTCACACTGTAATATGCGGACCGATCTACGGGTGTCAATAACTTTCTATTGACACACCCAGCGGTTCGCATATGGCAGTGTGAACTGCCTGCGAGTCGAGTGTGATGCGGGAACCCACAGTGGATTTGCAGGGTTCTCGCCTCACACTAATTTGAACTGAGCCTTACACGAACAAAGCCAATACAGTTAAAAACATAAAGAATGGCAGAACACAAGTGTTAAAAGGACATTAAATCAACATTCAGAAAGGGAGGGGCATCACCAGGCGCTAATAAGGTCTACTGCATACACATGTGCTGACATGGAATATTGTAAGAGGAGAGAGCAGAGAAAGCAGAGCTGATAATGTTGTGTTGCTGATTCTGCATTACCAATCAGCTATGATTGGCGACACTTCTGTATTAATTAACAGTGGTATCACTCTCTTGGCTGCGCTGTCTGGCAGAGATATATGACTCACGAAAATGGGTGGACCGAATTACAAATCCTTTAGCAACTAAAACAACCTACAGCCTAAAAAGTGTGTGTTTCACTTGTGTATTTAGCTGTTTGCCTGGAGACACACATTTCTTACATCCATATCAGTACTCATCTCTGTAAGGATCTATCACACCAACAGTAACAAAGCAGAATTGATACTTTCCTAAAATAACCTAGTGTATTCTCAATATTTGACATTTTTCCTAATTTTACAGATAACAAAGTAGAGGCTGATCTGACTTGTGCTGACTCCCTGGATAGTTCCATTTTTGAAGACTGCGCCCTCCTGATTGACACTCACAGCTACAAGACCTCTTGCTCTCACAGTGTATACTATGCTGGATCTAGTGGACTTTGCTCTGCCTTGGCAGACTATGCCTATCGCTGTGCCCGTGCAGGAATCACTGTCTCCGTTAGCTCTACATTCTCAGACTGCAGTAAGTGTTTGAAATGAATCTTCATATTTTTCCTGCTTGTCAGTGGCGGCTGGTGCTCCATTTTCTTTGGGGGCGGCAAACAATCTTTGGTTCAATCTTTACTATATTTCTGGCATGAATAAAATTTGTTCTATGGTTTACCCAAGGCCAGTCTCCTACCATGAAGATTTGGCATGCTGTAAAAAAATCACATCTTGTGACCATGCTATTTTCTCTGTGTCCAAGACCAGTTCTGTACAGAATATACATTGCTATCACACTGCAGTCAGTCCCACAAGGGGATTTTCAGTACATGCACCTGACTTACAGTACTAACAAAAGTATAAGTTGCCCTGTTCAGAAACTCTTGTAAATAATACTTAGGAAAAAAACTCCTATTTTTCACTTTTCATTCCTAGTTTTTACAGTATAAGCATTATTAACATGCTTATACTGTAAAGGCTCAGGATAAGCATTATTAAAGAATATGTGTACCTTTTAGGTATAAATGACATTCTGAGGGACACACACCTGTCATACGCTATCAAAGTGACCAGTGGGCAGCACGCCTACCTTGAAGTGTGGGTTCAGTACTAGTACTATGGATTAGGTATTACCAGCTTTATCAACTAAATGTTTTCACTTCTTTTCCAGCTCCGGTATGTGAAGGTGATATGACCTTCACTACAGATGATACATTCTCTCAACAAGACTGCGCAGAATATTCTATTAAGCTCCAGAAGATTACATCATCAACTCCTCTGAACGAAGCCTGTATCTGCCCTCCCAACCTCTACTATGATGCCTCTATCAATAAATGTGTAAAAGGGTAATCAGTCTCCCATTGTGATTCATTAGATGTGTAATTCTGAATTATTCCTAATATTTTTTGCATAGTCCACATGAAAATGCTAGTTCCCTGGCTGCCTCCAAATTCAGCACTTATCATATCTCCTTCTTATGTTCATTAAAGTTCATGTGCGTGTAAAGGCAGGTGTCCCAATACTTTTGGCAATATAGCATATTTGAAAAACTGGGACTGAACTTTTTACTCTGATAGGAAAGAATTTAGGTCTGCTTTGCATTCCACCAGCCATGGTTCTGCTCCATGTTTGGTACGACACTCTGCCAGACATGCAGAGAGGAGGACAATTCACAACTGTCTGACACAAGGATGGACATTCGACAACTGGGTTTTAGCTGATATAAGCATACCTAAAGATGTTTTCTTACTTCGCTGCTTGGTAAAACATTTTTTTTTTCTTTGTTGTTGTTCAGCGATTTATGCCCTTGCTACAGCAAAAACCGTGTGTACCGATTAGGAGAGATCATCACTCAGGCTGATGGACAAACATGGTAAGATGCTCCTGATAAATCTAGCTAATAGAAAACGTAATTTTCTGAATACATCTCCAGTGTCTAACTTTAATACCCCGTACTCATGATCGGATTTTCCGACAACAAATGTCGGATGTGAGCTTGTTGTCGGAAAGTCCGACTTAGTGTATCCTTTCTCAAACATTTGTTGGCGGACTTTCCGCCAACAAATTTTGGCTAGCAGGTTCTCAAATTTTCCGCCAACAAATTTGTTGTCGGACTTTCAGATCGTGTGTGCACAAGTCCATCGCACAAAAGTCCACGCATGCTCAGAAGCGGCCGGTCTTGTAAACTAGCGCTCGTAATGGATAATTAACATTCCTGACGTGGCAAATTATGAAATCTCCAAATGCAGTGCACAATTATCTTCTTCTTTAATGGGATAATAATGAAGCTGCTTTGCTGGTGATACTGATGGAGTTATTGCAAACAAATTTTCAAAGGCTTTTTTTTCAAGTGATATCAAGAATTATAATAATAATAATATCGCTAAATGAAAAACGCAAAAAGAAAAGTGCGAATCAAAACTCACCAAACTTCTACTAACACAAAATTAGCAGAAGGAGCCCAAAGGGTGGCGCTAAAGAGCTGAAAAACCACGTAGTACATCTAGTACGTCACTACGTTCGTAATTGTTGGCCAACATTTGTGTGACCGTGTGTATGCAAGACAAGTTGGAGCCAACATCCTTCAAACAAAATTCCATGGTTTTGTTTTCGGAAAGTCCGATCGTGTGTACGGGGCATACCAGTTTAACAGAGAGATTTTGCTTATGGGTAAAGATTTTTTTTACCTCTGAATCATGCTCTATCAACTATTTTTTTTAACTGTAATTTTAAGTCAAGTTACAGAAACAACCTTCCAAATATATGCAGCTATATGTCAAAGGCATATTTTAATTTTTATAACATAATATCATTATATAACATGAACAAACGTATTGTTTTTCAGCCCCTGTGAGAGAGTATTACAGTGTGGAGAACCTGAACAGCCCCCAGTCCCTGGTAAGTTGCTCATGTTCCTACTGTATGTGACAGAAGCATACTATGATAGCATTAAAGAGCTGTCCAGAGCTGGAATCAATATGCATGCAGCCATACAGTATATTCTGTGAGCTTGCTGTGGTCTTAAAAGTGTCACATGGCTGTGATTTTTCTTTACTGCTTTGAGTCAACTGTTCTCTTTAATACTCTTCCTAAATTATCAGTGTGTTGTTGCTTTTTTACTGTCAAAGCAGCAGGCTGTGTGTGTGGTGAGGTACTTTAGTAATCCTATGCGTAGAGAGCCTGCTGTGTAAATAGCTGTCATATTCCAGTACTAACTAGACATGTGCACACTGAAATATTTCATTTCGGAATTTCGTTTTCGTCCGAAAAATAAATTTATTTAGTTACTCCCGAAACTCGTTTTTATTTATTTCGTTTTTCGTTAAAAATTGCATTCGTCCGAAAATCCAAATTAAGGTTGAATCTGTCATTGAAGGCGAATGGTGTCTGTCAAATGTTCAAAGAAGATTCGACGGAGCAGCTAAACTGTACGACGCCGTATAGGTTACCTGCTCCCTCGAATCTTCTTAGAGCTTTCAACAGACACCATAAGCCAAAGTACGTGTACTTAGTTCTAGCTATTTTAGTGCTCCTCCTCTTTGGTTACAATCAGCCAATAACATTCATCATCATCATTATTTTTATTTATCTTTTCTCCCCTATGTCGAATCGTTTCTCCCCTACGTCAAATCTTTTCTCTCTATGTCGAATCTTTTCTCTCTATGTAGAATAATCTTGGACTAATAGAGTTAAGCTTAGGCACATTTGACCACAGGTTTGATGGACACAGATTGTTATTGTCAGCATCATGTCGAATCTCCTATCTATATTGAACTGTTGTAGCAACGAAAACGAAAATAAAGCATTTGTTTATGTCGGATCTTTCGTTTTTCAGATTCTGCACTTTCGTTATTGTTTGTTAAAACGATAACGAAAATACCTGAAATTCGGACGAAAATGTATTCGGACGAAAATGAATGCACATGTCTAGTACTAACTACAAAGTGATGCAATTTTAACAGGACCTATTATATTGTATACTATTGATCTGCTTTTGATTATATTACTCACTCACAAATGCAGCAACAAAAGGATTCAATGAGCCAAATAAGCAATGTCAATGTAGATTTGGTTAAGGAGCGCATCATAGAGCATGCTACTGATGGGGATCATATATTTGATGGACAGCTTTTGTACATAAGTCTTTATATCATGAAAAATTGTTTGTGAAGATTTCAGAGCGTCAGACAAACCTTAAAAAAACTCTAAAAGGGAAAGTTCCTAAGTTTCCCAGAGCAAATTTCAACACGAAAGCTTAGACCTTGGTGACTGGGGTATAGGGGGTGTAGTATAGATATTTGTTTTTCCATCCAATTTTTTAAACAAAAAGACATTGAAAGTATATTGATGGTAATCTTTGATTGCAATGACCATAACTAACTAGTTGTGTTTACTTGGCAGATGTGCAAACATGTTCCAATGATGAAGTATACTCAGACTGTTTAGTGGGTTATGGCAAGTCATGTGAGCCATCTTGCCAGAACTTAGCAATACTAGACCAAGTCTGCACTTCGAAATGTGAACCAGGATGTGTCTGCAGGACTGGGTAGGCTTTCTAGAAATGTTAAGGTGTTCTTGATCTGTAATAACGATACACAACAGTATTTTTTATATTCTATTTTCTAATTGACGCTGCATTACCTCCTAGTATGTTGAGAAGCAGTGATGGAAACTGTGTGCTCCTAAATGAGTGTCCTTGTGTGCATGGCGAAGATGTGTACAACCCTGGAGAAACACTGGCACAAGACTGCAACACATGGTAAGCAAACACTTTAGTCATATTCTTGGGCAGTAAGGTTGAAGTTTATTTATTGTATTTAAGCAAAGTCATAAAATTAAAGTTAAAATAAAAGCAAAATAATTTAAATACTGTTTTTTTTTTTTTAATTTCCTTTTAGCACATGTGAAAATGGCAAGTTTGTGTGTAGCAACAACCCATGTAACAGAGTGTGTAACACTTATGCCGGATCTCAGTTCTTCCTGTTTGATGGAGTCTGGAAGACTTTTGCTACAAGGCACTGTGCGATTTTGCTGGTTGAGGTTAGTTGAAAATTGAATGATTATATAATTCAGGGTATTTAATCAAGGAAAAAGTAAATTCATATAATATGAAGGAAGCTCTAGTGAATTCCAGCTCAGTCATTCAGTCAGAAAGTACTCAAGCCATTCGATTAAAATGACAGTCAGGAAATTAGTATTTTCAGAAGTAGCACCCACACTTTCCTTGTACTGGTGTTCTTGTGTTCACCTGGTATTTCCATGTTTTACACGTCCCCTTTAAAAGTCCTTCTAGTTTTGAAAATTTTTTTTTATTATGCCCAAAACAAAATGTATATAGGAAGACTGCTTTTCTTTTTCAATATGACCAATGAACGTGCTGCTGCCATGGTGTAAATTGTCCCTTCGTTTTTCAGATTATATGATAACTGGCATGGTATGACCATCCAATCATATTGTTTGCCCTCTTCTCATCAAGAAAGTTGTGGACTCACGCGCCTCCTTTCCAATGCATTGCTTTATTACAAATGTGTTAACACACGTGTCATGTTAATTTTCAAAGGGATACCAATGCACAGGAATGGACCAAAATACAGGCATGCAGCATATTTTACAACATAACGCACCACAGCACACGGTATTTTGGAGTGCTGCAACATATATGTGAAGGCTCTGCATTGTCTTAGTGCATTGAAGAGCCATTCATAATAAATGGCTCTCGCTAATTTATATATTGTGTTTTGTAGTAACACACACTTTACAATGCACATTACCACAACACACCCAGTCACAAAAGTATGTTTCTGACAACATTGTGGAATATTGTGAGATTATGATAAATATATTACAAAAAACATAATAACAAATACTAGTATTTAATGTATACTATTTGATTTTATTTCTTAGTCTGTGGAAGGTGTAAGCCCATCATTCAGTGTTGTCATGCAAAATACCCCAAATGAGGAAGATGGAGGAGCTTTACACAGGAAGATCATTACCATCAAATTTGGAGGGACTGCAGTGTTGCTCAGCGACTCTGATCCTGTGGTGGTAAGTGTTGATGCAAAAGGGTCATGCCCATTTGAGGATAGAACAATTTACAGGGACTCAATGCTATTTTACAAAGTCTATCTAATGCAGCAGAATTTGGCTTCATATTAATTATATGGTTTATGCAGTAATTACAGGCTCATGACTTCTCTTACATTGCATTTCTCCATATTTCCATCCAAAATAGGAAGATACCTCTGTTAGTTTTTATTGCTACCTGTGTGCTATTTGGGGAAATTTTATTTAATGTCCTAACAACATCAGCTTTTCATTTATTAGTGTTTAGTCTGTTGATTCCCTTTGTGCTTCCTGATCAACTGATAACGGTATTACAGTTATTGACAGGAAGGGAGGGGAAAGCCAGTCACACATGGAACAAAATTTGACCTGTTCAGCAGGGACTGGCTGAGATTCAATCCATGTATGGGCAGGCTTATGGGTACAACCTACCAAGTCGGGTTTTTTACATGTGATTGTTGCCAGCTAGCAGTAATCATTGGGGTTGATTTACTAAAACTGGAGAGTGTAAAATCTGGGGCAGCTCTGCATAGAAAACAATCAGCTTCCAGGTGTTATGTCAAAGCTTAATTAAACAAGCTGAAGTTAGAAGCCGATTGACAACCATGCACAGCTGCACCAGATTGTGCACTCTCCCCATTGTGTTGCGCCAGCCAGGAACGCTCAAAATCAAATAATCTATGGGTAGCCAAAGCCTTCCAAAGAGAGCCACAGACAGCAATATGTAAACATGTGATAAGATCTATTACTTTTACACTTACAATACAAAACATACTGGAGGGTCCACTATCTGTAATCAGATTAAAACCTTACAAAAGTATTGATTTAGTTATCTTTTTGGTATTTTACTAGGCAAATTGCATGTGTAGAACAATGGAAAATTAAAGTTAAGTTGCCTCATAAGAAAAACAAGGCACAGTGGGGTTGAATTACTAAAGGCAAATCCACTCTACACTGAAAGTGCACTGCAAGTGCACTTGGAAGTGCAGTCACTGTAAATCTGAGGAGAAGATCTGAAATCAGGGGAAGCTCTGCTGATTTTATCATCCAATCATGTACAAGCAAAAATGCTGTTTTTTATTTTCTTTGCATGTCCCCCCTCGGATCTACAGCGACTGCACTTCTGAATGAACTTGCAGTGCACCTGTAGTGCAAAGTGGATATGCCTTTAGTAAATAAACCCCAATGCGTGTCTGCATTGTCACATTGCAACCAGTGGGGTGGATTTACTAAAACCAAATAAAATGTTTACTTTGCAAGGGCTTTGCTTTCTGCATATGCAGTTGCACTCATTTTCCCCAGGGCTTAGCAAATGTAGCAAAACTCTTCTGATTTCTAGCATCCAATCATGTGCAAAGCAAACCTGCTTTTTAAAAACTTTCTGTGTATGTTTACCACGAAAAATGGGTGCAACTTCACTTTCAAAGTACACAGTCTATCTGCTTTAGTTAATCCATTCCAGTGTGTACAAAAAAATTGCACAAATGACAAATGGGGAATGAATCATGGAAACTATTCACACCCTTCTTTTGACCTTACAAAACTCAATTATTTTGTAAAATACTAACATTTACATCAAATGCAATAGAAGAAATATTTCTCTATTGATCTTCAGGAAGCAAGCCAGACACACTTGATTTTCAAGTTTTTATCTCATATGCCGGCCATACAGGACTTGACAAAAACTATTAGTTCAACCAACCTGTGCATTGTTGCAACAGTCAGGCCATGTAGAGGTGCAGTCATTGTCATCTCCTTTTGACTGATAGCCCATTTTGTTCCTTTGTATGTGGATAAATGAAAACAAATCTTTAACCAAGTTCCATACCTATTTGCTGGCAAAATCAGGAAGAGGATCAAGACCTCGTCATACTTGATAAACCAAAGCAACTGTCTGCTTAGTTGTATTCCTCTTTGTCTTTAACATTTTTTGCCAAGAAGGATGTCATATTTTACATGGAGTCCATATTAAAAATGAGTGTAGAAATATTTGGTCAATACCTCGCTGTCAGTAAAATACAAAAACAGCTGCCAGCACCACAAATGACAATTGCAAAAAACAGAAAATAAATAGAAAAGTGCCGCACTAAATATAGATAATGTTGAACCATATAGAAATGTCTAATGTTTAGACATTCAAAAACATGTGCAAAAATATGCTTTAAATGTGTAGAGACATATATAAATGTAGAGTGCCAAGTTGACAACGTTAAAAGTCCACACTGAGAAAAGTGATAAAAAACATTAAAATGTAGTCCAAAGCCATAAGTGAATAAATGGTTTGTGAAAAAATATAAATTAGTGAAAAAATATATTTATATATATTGTTGAAGTGTTGATCACGATGGGTAGATATCAACCTACAGATAGAAACATAATGATGAAAGAAACCACCACCGATAAAACTGAGGCTTACCAGAATACATGGACTCAATAAGGCATATGCCAAATGAGTCTTCAGAGCTTTGTGGTGACAATGCACCAGTAATTGGAAACATCAGCCTACTGTTTCCATTGTGTTATTAATTCTGATATGCAAGCGCTTGTTGTTCTACTCAAATGTGAGTGTTTCTATTTAAACCTTTTATTCACTTATGGCTTTGGATTACATTTTAATGTTTTTATCACTTTTCTCAGTGTGGACTTTTAACGTTGTCAACTTGGCACTCTACATTTATATATGTCTCTACACATTTAAAGCATATTTTTGCACATGTTTTTGAATGTCTAAACATTAGACATTTCTATATGGTTCAACATTATCTATATTTAGGGCTGCATTTTTCTATTTATTTTCTGTTATTTGCAATTGTCATTTGTGGTGCTGGCAGCTGTTTTTGTATTTCACTGACAGCGCGGTATTGACCAAATATTTCTACACTCATTTTTAATATAGACTCCATGTAAAATATGACATCCTTCTTGGCAAAAAATGTTAAAGACAAAGAGAATACAACTAAGCAGACAGTTGCTTTGGTTTAGCTAGTATGACGAGGTTCAACATTATCTATATTTAGCGCGGCACTTTTCCATTTATTTTATATTAAAAATGAACATATGAGGTGAGGAATATGAGAGCTACCACTGATCTAGGTAGTAGAGGTAGCTCTCTTATCCTGGCTTCCCCTTTCCATTATTACTGAATGTCCACATGCAAGATAAAAGCTGAAATCAAGCTTGTATTGGGTGTTCCTGCTGTGTAAGCACATAGGAAAGAAAAATATTTTGGTGAACTTATAGGAAGGAAAGAGTTTAAAGCAGGTATGTGTGTATGGTGCTGCGATTTACAGGGGAGGCAAACAGTGGAGCGAAATCTTATCTTAAGTTAGTCTGAAAAGTGTTCTTAGAGCTTATGTACAGGGTTTTAAAAAGCAAAGAAATATATCAGAATTAGATTTAAAGCAGCATTTGCTGCATCAGCATGCTTTGAGAGCTTTTAGAACAATGTCAGAAGTTAAAGCAGTTCATCTTAAAACACTCCAAAGCTGAAACAAATGCATTAATATGTACTGTGTTGCATTACTTTCCTCACTTTGCATTGCTTTCAGCTGCAGTAGGGCTGGGTTCACACCCCCGTGCGGAGCAGCTCACGGCAGCTGTCCGGTGCGTCTCTGTTTACCATTTTAGGTCCGATTTTGGTCTGAATTTTTGGCTGAATTTGGACCTAAAATGGACCAGAAGATGTACAGGACTCCTGTTCAATTCACTCCACAGCCGTCCCAGAGCTGTGTAAACTGACTCCATTGAGAGCCGGTGTTCTGACGAGAACTGTCCTCCTATCAGATAGTGTCCGCCCCGTACTTCGCAGGCACTGCGCCTGCTCAGTACGGAGGAGAAGGAGATGCTGAAAGTGTCCGAAGTTGATCAGCTGACCATCAGCTGTACACGGCGCTTGGGCACTTATTAGTGATGGCTGTGTAAGAGGGCCCCTCGCGGGCTCGCTTCGCTCGCCACGCTTCGGGCACGGCCTCTCTGCGCTCGGCATCTATTTATTCTTACTCTATGTCCACTTGGATAGTAGGGAATGAACCTGGACACAGGGTAAGAATAAAAGCGCAGGCGCCATGTACAGCTGACGATCAGCAGTTGAACTTTGGAGACTTTCGGCTCTCGATTGTCCTCTGTACTGCGCCTGCGCAGTACAGGGCGGACACTATCGGATGGGGGACAGTATTCGACAAGACACCGGCCACAGGCTCCTGACATGCGAATTGGACACATTTAATTCGCAATAGTGTTAACCCAGCCTAAAAGTGTAGTTATACATGAGCCTAACTTTCCTTATGCTGTACATCCATACAATAGGGCATAGATAGGAGGATCACAATCTTGTACCCATTACATTGCAAATCCTAAGGCGGGCAAAACAGGCTCTAGATATGTGTTCAAACTGTATATTTAGCTGTTTACCTGGAGTAGCCTTTTAACAGGAATAAGCTTAAAGAAGAACTTCACTCTCTCAGTCAACATTGATAATTCTTATTCCTTGTGCTGGTAGCATTAGTAAATAGATAGGAAAGTATATCATATTTACTTGTTTTAAACTTCTTTTTTTACATTTCTTCAGTTACTGCCTGGCTTCCATGCCCAGGCAAATGATGTCATACACCCTAGGTATCTTCAGGAGGGA
The DNA here is from genome assembly GCA_037952925.1 of Lithobates clamitans. Taxonomy (NCBI): domain Eukaryota; kingdom Metazoa; phylum Chordata; class Amphibia; order Anura; family Ranidae; genus Lithobates; species Lithobates clamitans. Next base: position 6,017,776 of record JBBGZY010000700.1, on the reverse strand, counting down.
GGAGGGCTTTTCTCAGCTTAACACACCTGCCTGCCTGAATGCCTGAACTAAGGGCAGATAGATTCCAGGAAGTAAATGCTACATAAATCATTTCCCCTTACCCAAGATGGCCATGGCCAGAAATGCTAGAAAGTGTTATTCTAAATAAAGCATGTAGTCAAGGATCAATGGGGAAGTTCGCTTTGAATATCAAAAATAGATTAAATAACCTTTTTGGATTGTGGTGCTCAGTTGCAGTGTTGTTCTGCTTTAAACGCTGATTACATGTCACTTTGTTGTTTCCAGTATGCTAAAGAGTAATTGTGTGCTTGGTGTATTCTTTCTTTAGATAAATGATGCTGGTGCTAACACTGAATTTAGGACCTACCGATCTGGATTCTACGTGGTTGCCCATTTCTTGGGAGGACTTGCTGTTTACTATGATCAACACTTGGATGTCATCATTCAGCTGGAGCCCAAACTACAGGTATAGTGGCTTTTCTAGCTACCTAAGGGGAAAGTATAGTTCATTTTCAGCAAGAAATGTAGAGATTAGTAGAATAGCCACTAGAGGCAAGATATATTTTAAACTGCATTAAGTCTGCCTAAATGCTTGAAAAATTTTGTGATTAGACTACCAAATATTTTGCCCATGTTCACCACTTTCTTACCACTCGTCATTTTCCAGAGTGGTTGCTTTTACAGGATCATAATGCAGTGCCCAAACAGAATACTATAGATATCTCCAAATTAAACATTGGATTTCACACTTGTCAAAAACACTGAATTCTCATACACTAAATTGTTTTTTGAGCACATCTGCCTGCAATCGCAAACTGTTGGTGCTGTATGAATCCTGTATAATAATATTAATTTCCCAAACTTATCACCCGTTTATACTCCACTTTAAATGCTCATCCACATGATCTTCCTTGGTCTTACATTTCTAGCTGGGAACGTGACTTGTGTTCTTCTGTTGCTCTGAAGGACTGGGGTAAATTTGGTCCAGGATAACTAAATGTTCTTTCAACAAGTCCACTCTAGAATAGGCCAATAAGGTGTTCTTGAAGTTGTATTGGACCCCTTGCACATTGTGAAAGCAGTTTTGTCTTAAGTGACAAATGCTTTATGGGCTGTGGCCAGCGGGATGATGTGCTACACACTTTATGGTCATGCCTCAGATTACTTTTTGGCCCAGGTCATTTAGCCTCCTCCAAACTTTATTTCACAGTACTTTTCAGAGAGAACCAGGGTCAGCACTTCGACACCATACTATTTCTGAGGTCTCTACACAAAATGGCCACCTATCTTTTCATATCCCAACCAAACCATAGCCTGAGCTTGTAAAAAAAACCTAGATATAATCTGAAATGTCATGAATATAATGTTTGTCAAAGAGAAGATCTACAGTATTTACATAGTTGTACAGTTAGCCTGGTTGAAAAAAGGCACAAGTCCACCCAGTTCAACCAAAAGAGGGGGAAAAAAATATACAATCCTATAAACACAATCCTATACCCACAGTTGATCAAGAGGAAGGCAACCCCCACCCCTCCCTTTCAAATAAAACATGGTCCAATTTGCTTCAGATGGGGAAAAACCCTTCTGATCCCCTAAGAGGCAATCGGATATTCCCTGGATCTACTTTACCTATAATATTAGTATCCAGTTATATTATGTGTATCTAGTAAAGAATCCCGGCCTTTTTTTTTTAACAATCTACTGAGCTGGCCAGCTTTTGAGGTAGTCTATTCCACATTCCCACAGCTCTTGCTGTGAAGAAGCCTTTCTGTATTTGGAGGTTAAATCTTTTTTCCTCCAGATGTAAAGGATGCCCCCTTGTCCTCTGTGATGACCTTAAAGTGATGACCTTAAAGTGAATAACTCAATACCAAGTTAACTATAAGGACCACCTATGTATGTATACATGTTGAACATATCCCCCCTTAATCTCCTCTTCTCAAGAGAAAATAAATTCAGTTCATCTAATCTTTTCTCATAGCTGAGCTCCCCCATACCATAATCTAATGGCTTACTTCTATCCCTAAATCCCTTTAGCTTTGCTATATTTAGTTCATCCATCTATCTTGGAACTGAGCCACAGGGGGAACCACTGGTTCCTTCTCTTCTTTTCTTACCCCATTTCTCCTCCCCTTGCTTCTTTTTGTTTTATCTCTGTCTAATATCAGTTTGTCATTCTTTGAACACAACATGCTTTTACAGTATGTTGTTATGTGTATATTATATTTTACATATAAACATTGTGGTCTGACTTCAATCTCATTTTTGTAGAAGAAGAGGTTAAACATGTCTTTGTATCTTAAATATCATAGCCTTTGTATTGATCCCTTAGTGGAATGTTGTCTAGCTAGTATTGCAAGTATTGTTTTATTGTTGAGTTCAGACAGACCCAGTAGAGGCATTCCATTATAAGAAAAGAGAAAAACCACATCTATGTAGCCATGACCTCCTTCTTTTTACAGTGTGTATTTATTGTATACTAACAAGAATAGAGACAATGGGGGAGATTTACTGACACTGGTTCACACAGAATCTTTTACAGCTGTGCATAGAAACCAATCAGCTTCTAGCTTCAGCTTTTTTAAATTAAGCTTTGACAATAAGCCCTCATTCACATTGCAGCGATTTGTCATGCGATTTGACAAGTCGCATGACAAGTCTCAGCCTTTTGCCGCCAATGGCACCATTCCAATCGGTGCGACACCAACTTTGCGATGCCGCAGCGATTTACAAAAGTAGTTCCTGCAATACTTTTGCTGATTTCGGGTGCATGAAGCTGCACAGGTGTCTTTCAGGTAGCACCTGAAATCATGCTGACCTGCTACTTTGAAATAGCGCTACTTCAAGTAAAGTAGCACAATTTCAAATTAGCATCAATGTAAACCAGAGCTAAAACCTAGAAACTGATTGATTACTACGCACAGCTGTACCAGATTTTACATGCACCAGTTTTAGTAAATCTCCCCCATGACTAGTCATAGCAATATATCTTTAGATTCCTTGTGCATAAGATGGTAAATAGCCACCAGTATTTCACTAACAAAACAAAGTAAATGCTATAAACATAAAAAGACTAGCTGTTGTAATAGTCTTACAGAATAACAACAAAACTGACCTTTTTACATTGTAGCTGTAGAGTTTAAGTGACTAGTTGAATGTTGTTTTTTACGGTATGTTTGTAATGTATGCTCAACACAATAGACACAATGGCTAATCATAGAAATACATGTTTAAAGTCCATGAGCATGGGATTTCCTAAGACAAGAGGCATCATAAATAGTCAGCAGTGTTTAACTGATAAAACAAACACCTCTGTGTTCCCTTACTTCAAAGTCAAATTGCACCACAGTCCATCTAGTGTCTAGTCCTTCAAATTCTTCAAGGAAAGGCAGCCATCCTTATTTATGCTGAAACTCCAAGTATCAAAGGTTCATTTTTTTGGACCTCAAAAAAATCTCTTTCCTAATAGAATAAAATAAAAAATCAATAATCTTATGAGCCCTACCCGGTTCACACAGGGGCGACCTGTCAGGTGACTTAGCTGCCTGACAAGTCGCGCTCCATTCTGTAAAATGGAACCGTTCTAATAGGAGCGACTCAAGTTGTTCCGACTTAGAAAAAGGTTCCTGTACTACTTTTGGGCGACTTCAGAGTGGCTTGCATTGACTACTATACAGAAGTCGTTTTGCAAGCCGTGCTGAAGTCGCACTGTACAGGGCGGCTTCAGAGTCGGGCGACTTTGAAGCTGCCCCTGTGTGAACCAGCACAAGATGCTGCAGGATCCATTTGGAGGTCTGGATAAAGTAATTAACTGCACTCCTGCATAATATGTATTATGGAACTCAACTACTGTATGTCAATGTAATTGCAGTCATACTCAATATGATTTGAGAGGCTGATATGCAAAGCACCAATATTTATTTTTTAACATAATCAGTTTTTCTTTTCGTTTTGGTTTTACCTTTATGATTTATGCTGTTTGTAGAGCCACTATCAACATATATTTTATGATCTTTCTTTCTGTTTTATAGGGCACAATGATTAAGAAATCAAAAAAGCCCCTAGACCAAGCTGAAACACTGCTTGGTTTATTTAATAATAGGCAGTGTAAAGAACATTCACCTATATGATTTCAATTTACTATGTTCATATTAATAAATGTAAACGCACTGATTGCTATAGGTCACTGCATATGTTCATTAGCTTAATAAACAGTTCTGCATCAGCTGACCTTTTTGTGGCTGATATTTAGATTTATATGATCTGAAACCTGTGCCTAATGTTTTATATTCTCTATTTACACAGGGCAAAGTCCAAGGTATGTGCGGTGATGCAGATGGAACTACAACATCTGAGGTAGAAATCAGTAACATGGCTCAGTATGCCTCTCGATTCGTGATTGGTGAGGTAGGTAATCTTTTCAGCACCATTGTATTTGTCGTATAAAAACTTAATGAGTGTGTTCAATAAGTTTGCAACTTTATTGTCATTTCTCCGAACATTTCGACAGTGTCCTGAAGATGAAAATCCTCTACCTCCTCCATCTGAGAATCATAAGAAGTTTGTGGAAAATCGATGCAACCTTCTCAAGAGCAGCGTCTTTGCTGATTGCCATTATGTGGTAAAAATGGAATTTTATTGTTTACAAGGTTATATAGAATTGTAATAGCTATTATGTGGCCTCTGATGCCAAAATTGAGGGGGGTCGACGGTAAGCACATATGATTGCTCAATAACAAATTGACGTCATCACATATAATATACACATGATGTTCTTACCCCACAAAATGATGTTTCTCATGGAATCCCTTCCTAAATTGATTGCATTTAAATTGTACTAAAATGGATTCACTAGAAAGAAAATACATTAACTTGTAAATAGTGTTAGTATAATACTGGTAAATAGGGTTTATACAGTACCTATATGGATACAGAAGATAGATTTTGGTCTTATTTCAAATTTTACTGACCTGTACTTTTAGACACAGAATATCAGATGCCATGTACCCTAACCTGAAAAAGTGATCTCTACGGGGTTCTGCATTCACTAAAGTAACTATAGTCATAGTACTTAGAACTGAGGAAGCTATTTGGGTGCGTGGCAAGACATTTTCAGCATTATAGGCATGTCCAGTTAAATGTAACTAACTGCTACTAGCCATAATAGACCTTGCAACTGCTCATGTCCCTGCACAGGGGGCCTAGAGTTGTCCAGCTACACAGTGATTTATGGAGCAAGTAAAAACACTTAGATAAAAATAAAAGGACAGTATATATTGTTTGGAATCCTTTATATAATTGCTATGAAGCAATATTCTGTATCATTAGAGAAATTGCTTTTGAAATGAAGAATAGAAAGATCGTTAAGAACACAGTAACACAGTACTGAAAAACACACAACTCTTCCTAGTGCTTACCAAATTATTTTATTCTATTTTGACTATTAAACTCCTTTAATGCTCATGACACCTCTGTCTTCATGACAGGTCAATGTGGAGCCTTATTTCTCAGCTTGTGTGGAGGAGACAGAGGCCTGCAGAGAGGGTGAAAGCTGCCTCTGTTACTGCACCTCACTGGCAGCTTATGCCCGTGCCTGCTGCCGAAAGGGGGTCACAGTCGAATGGAGGGGCCCTGACACCTGCCGTAAGTATATTTGCATAAATATGAAATTATTATAGTCTGCATGGGAAGGACCTGATAATAAACTTTTTTTTAATCCTCTTTCAGCATCTCCTTGTGAATATTATAACAGAGGTAAGATGTCCATACTTTCCCATAGTCCAAAATGTAAAGTCCAGTTAACAGGGTAATCATTTTCACGTAGAAAGCCACTGGTACTAACTTTAGGTTTTGATTTATGTTTAAGATGCTGGAGAGGGACCGTACCGCCTTGAAATGATCAATGGCACATCTCTGGTAGCTGATTATGATAATGGTGCAGTGGCACTGGAAAACATCAAAACTCCTGGAAATCTTCAAGCTAGCTTTATGGTTACCAAAGGCCTTTTTGTTGATCCATTGAGTAAGTCCAGAACTTTTGATAATGTTTCTTATGTTTATATACCTTTTTTGCAAAGTCTTATATGTAATACAATACCAAAACAAACATGTTACTCTCTCATTGCTTGATGTCCGGTCTATTTATTTTCCTGCATTATGGACAATTCTTTTGTTGAGCTTTATACAAGAATTTTGGCTTTGTGGTGGACAGAAGAGTAAGGCAACTTTGTGATATTTCACAACTGAAAAGACCGAAAAGGTAGACAGCAAGAAGCCAACATATGACTCAGTTTGCCAGTGGAATGATTCTTGAGGCTTGAATCCCCAGGATGCATTTAGGAGTGATTGGTGCAATTATCTGTTCTTAACCACTTAATAATGGGGGAATTCTAGGTACTTTATAAAAATAAATTATTTACAGATACAGGGTGCCTGGATGCTGCAACAATATATCATCTCTGCTTGACCAGAAAAGATCTGAGGTTGATAGGCTTGTATGACAACCAAGGATATTGGTGACAATGTTTTTTATAGCTGATCACTACAAGGTAGCTCACCAGCTTTGAGACATTGTGTTTGGCTACAAACCTATTCATGCTCACCATTGATGCTAAAAACAATGTAGTCACAGAAAGTGGACAGTACACCTGAGTATGTACCCTTTAATTTAGACTAATTATGCATTTCTGTGAATGTAAGGGTATGTGTACTATCTAAAGAGGCTTTCAATATTCAGACAGAATAAGGAAAACATAGCCATTTTCTACCCCCTGAGGGGTGTCCTGCTCAGAAACGACACTGGTCAATAGTTTCATCAGCTCTGGCGAGTAGCCCTGAGGTTACCACAGATCAGTGTTGCCATGCTTGTAAAACTATAGCTGAATTTAAAGGCCAGAATACATTTAAACTGCCCACACTGGAATCAACCGGTTATCTAAAACAGGTGGGCAGCATTTCCCACACAATCAAGCAGCATTTCAAAGCATGTGCAGATTATGAGCTGCTTGGCAGCTAATTACCAGGGACCTGGATGGTCAAGCATTCCTTTAACCCTTGGAATGTATTTGTTTTTCCATCATCTGGGCATCTCAATTGTCTGCATGACTTGGATTAATGTCAAAGCATGAACATTTTAACTATATTGTGTAACATTCCAAAAAAATATTTTTGCAAAATAAATATATTTTGCCTCACCATACAGGCAGAAGAAAAAATACTTTCCCCATCCACACGTGGGATCATGACAGGCTTATCCAGCAGTAGTGAAATAACAGTAGTAATAAAGCAAAGCGCTTAATCATGAAGACTTTCACTATTGTTAAAAGTTTAAAGAATATGTTAACCCATCATTTCATATACCTGATATGTGCCTGCTGTACGAAAGGGGGGGGGGGTGCGTGGGTCCACAAGTCTGATTATAGTATCAAAGTATCCTGTTTTCTTTGTATATTCTTTGTATGAAATACCCCTGTTCCTGCTACTAGGCACCATGTGGTTAGTTTTCTAGCTTTGCTGGGAACTCAGCCTGCTTTCCTCCCTCCAATGATCAGACTTGTGCTCGAACGCAACACAGCCCCTCCCCGCACATCCATTCACTGGGAAGTTCAGTGTACTGCTGTCTCTTCTCTCTCGGCTCTCTGCTCCTTATGCAGCTGAGAACAGAGGGTATGTGATTACTTATAAAAAAGGGAAAAAAGGTATTTATAATGTTTTTTTTACATGTATACACAAATGTTTTGCCTTTCATTTCTATTTTAAATTGGATGGGTTGTTTTACAAGGTGAGGCTTCACATATACTTTAATTTGTTTCCCATGTATGAACATAAATATTCCATTGGTGTAAGCCAATGTGTGGGCCAATATTTTTTCAATAACATGTATGCTGTCCTAAGCTTTGTTGACAAGACATGCTAGTTTGAATTTAAAAAAAAATTTTTTTCCTGGAAAATATTTTAAACATTTATATATTTATCAATAAACACATTGAATCTGATTTGTCTCCAGATGGCAGAAGGTTGATCTCCCTGGAGTCCGCTCAGCACCACAACTTCTTCATTGTGCAGGATAATGATGGAACGCTAAGCTTGAGGAAGTGGCAGCCAAGTGTGGAATTCCGTTCACAGGCCACGTTCATCCTGAGGCCAAGCCGTTGGGTGAAGAACTATAATGCTTTAGAATCCTACATATCCCGTGGAAATTATCTGTCCCTTAACAACAATAGGCTAGTTATGTCACGGGTGAAGTCAGGAAGTATGTTGCAGATGAACTTCAATTTAGTTGGTAAGACATTTTTGTCAATGACTCCTAAAAAGAACTGTAATCCTAAAATACAAGTTACTTTATGATGAACGAGTGAATATAAAAAAGTGTTCATAGCTATATGGAAAATGGCATAGTTGAGGTTGTATTAATTTTGTAACCTATTATTCTGTGTTATCTGTGTTATCTACAAATTTAATACCAAAGAGGTTTGCTAATAAGCATTTAGTGGTATTTCTCTGCAAAAATTAATCAACTATGTGTACAGAAGTCTCTTCTCCTAGAATGTCCCATTTACAGTATGTTAAAGTAAACCTGTACTCAATTTTTAAATTTTAAATATAGGTATCTTGCTTAAGCACAGATACAATGCCTTCTTTAATTTTTATTTGCCAGAAAGTCTCTTCTTTGCCTTTCTTTATTAGTTTCACTTTGTTACCAGGGTGTGTCTTTCTGGCTAAGCTCCAGCAGTTGCCACCTTCCTGTCTAATGAGTGTCTAATGAGTGTACCCTAGCTGACCTGGCATTTTTATTGGATAGTGGTTGTGAATCTAGGGAAGTGAGACTCCAAAAACAAAGTAAAACTAACTTATTTTTCCACAGGCTGCAGGGGAAAGTACCAATACATGTTTTTTTATAGTTGTTCCTTAAAAAATAAGACTATATATTCTATTTAACACATATTTAAAATGACATTGCTGACATGTGTTATTATTTTACAGAGGAAACCTTTGGGTTGCCATCGTTCTCTATCTGTACATGGAAATACAGAGCTTGTGGTAACCCATGCATTCCAACATGCCAAGATCCCTTGGGTACCAACTGTACGTTAACACTCAAGTAAGTAGTAGACATTTTGTATTCCTTGAAGCACACTTAAAAACGAAATGTAAACAGTCACAGTCTAATATATTGTCAAAGTTCTCGAAAAGATAACCTTTTATTGTTTAAAATATAATTGCTAAAACAGCTGTAAGGGAGTTTAATGGGTCTTATGAAGTTATTGTGATTGTAAACATATAACCAGTGAAGTGAACAGCCTCAGATGATACACAGAGATGAAACAAATACACCTACATAAGTTTTATTTGTATATCTGCAGTCTTCTTTTGCCTACACCCCTTCAAAAAGGCAGATCTTGTTAAAAATCTCTCTTCATCTGCCATCAGCACAGAGGAGGGGCGGAGAGACTGCAGTTAGACTGTGTGAGAGCTGATTGGAGGAAAGGAACACAGCCACCTCCACACACAACTATGTTCTGAATAGACAAGCTGTCTGCTGAGCTCTTCCTCCTCCTCCCTCCCGACACACATTTATCTCATGTGTCGGGAAAACTCAGAAGCGATTGATGCTTATAACAGAGGAACAAAACACCATAGAGAAAAGACACTTAGAGCTTTGGAAAGAGATAAGTAAACATTGCAGATACATGTGCTTTGTTGAAATTCCATGACTGAGGTTTATAACCAGTTTAAGGAAGAGAGCTGAACAGATGAGGGGGAGGAAGCTTCCTGGCATCCTCTCCCAAGATGCACCTTAGAGGCAATGAGATGCTTAAGCTGTGTGCTACCAGGAAGTTTTGGGGATCTCCCATGTTTACTTTTTTTTGTTGAGGTCCACTTTAAATTCTAGAAAGCTGATAATACTGGAAGAGTTGGTGTTGATGGTGAATAAATCTTTATAGGTGTAAATTGAAACCTAAAAAAAAGTGAAGCATGACACTAAACAAAACAGCATTCATTCATCTAATATATTTAAAAACACAAATTGATCAAATGCTAGATCCAGGGCCTTTGCAAAAATTATTCTCTATGGATTTTTTGCTGGGATTGTTAACCTGTATTTATTCCAATATCTTGACATATTTAGAGGAATCATGCTGAGAGAAAAATAAAGTTGCAATACTGTACTTTTCTTATAAACATGGTGACTCCATTGCTGTCATGCTAAACTTCTTGCTTCAATAATCTATCAGTGATTCAGAACAAGTACACAAATGTGAGGTTTCTGATCTACACACTTCCTGCTTAATTCCTCTAAAGTACTGAAGTCAGACGACAAAATAGTCAGGCAACTAGCATTTTCAGAAAAAAAAAGCAATAGCAGACCCTGTTTTCTCTAGTGCAAGTTTACTTTCGCTGACTGCTGACCAGTGGTGGCTGGCGGTATATATTTTATTTTGGGGGGGTGGCACACGATGCACCCACAGCTACCTCCCCAGTCGGGTCACCAGCCCCGCACTTACCTCATCTATCGGGCAGCCCTTCCTCCGAGTGGTGGCTTCCCCTGAGTCTCCTCCCTCCTCCTCATAGGCAGCCAATGGGATCGCTTCTCCTTTCGGCCAAGTGGGTGACGGGTCCCAGGACCCGCTTCCTGATTGGCCAGGAGGAGAATCAGGAAGGCAATAGTGAATATTCATTTGCTATTGTTACACAACTGGATGGGCTCTGCAGCCTGATCCCACCCTTTTTTGAAGCCTATTGGAGCCTCTGGCTCTATTAAAAAAAAAAAAAAAGCCATTCAAATCCAATGCGTCCTGTGCCCCGTATGCAGGTTAGGGGGCTGGACACATGGATAGGGGGGTGATGCCTCTGTGCCCTGCATTACTGGCCGCCATTGCTACTGATTAAATGTATAATATTCATTAATACTAACTGACTGTGCTTGATTGCTACTGTAGAGTTGAAGGCTGTTACCCCCTCTGTGCCCCTGGAATGGTGTTTGATGAAGTGACCCACCGCTGTGTACAAATCGAGGACTGTAAGTATTATACAGGTTCTCTGTGTTATAGATGTCAAAGTTTGGAAATATAGAAATCTACAGTATATCTTAAAATATACAATGAAAAATACAATATTGTAATGGTGATGTTTTCAAGTTAATCTGCTTGCTGAAGACTTCTACTTTGACTAGTAATGGAGGCATGGAGAATATTATATTACTATATGTTGAATACATTTTTATCTCTTGTAGGCTGTCATACCAAGATTAATTAAAAGCAATACCTATTTACTCATGTTATTCATGTAAACCCCATAATTAACTTGTTTATGAATTTACTAGCTTTTCTAATTTATTTCAGGTATCAATCTGCCTCCTGTGACACCACCTCCCCAGACTCCACGACCTCATACTCCACCTCCTCAGACTCCACCTCCAGAGACTCCACCTCCAGAGACTCCACCTCCTCAGACTCCACCTCCAAAGACTCCACCTCCTCAGACTCCACCTCCAGAGACTCCACCTCCAGAGACTCCACCTCCTCAGACTCCACCTCCTCAGACTCCACCTCCACAGACTCCACCTCCACAGACTCCACCTCCTCACACTCAGCCTCCTCCTCTACCAAGTACTCCTGAGCAGGTAAAACTTTTTTTTTACTTTACATGTACAGTATATGTGGAAAATAAAATCACTTCAGTTTTATTTAATTACATTTATATTGCTTTCAAACAAGAGTAGTTAAAATTGAAAAGTAGTCAAATAAACATAAAGGTAAATGATTGAGGGTATAAACCAAGCAGTCCTCAGTTTTCCTAGCAGCCAAATGTAACAAACTAGATATCGTTATCGATATAGTTTTACTTGTCTAAACTTCAACAGACCCACCAGTTGTTAGTCATGATGTGCCAACATTGGTTGAATCCATGCTTGTGCTTATAATATATTAAGTTCTATGGTTCTATGAGTCCTATGGTCACAGAATACACTTTCTTTCTATAACCTCAGCATTATAATATCAATAATGACCCTTCACAGAGTAGTCACATTTTTTTTTTCAGAAAGGCACATTGCATGTTATAAAAATATTTTAAAAACCTTGCAAGTGAGAATTTAAAATGTTTGACTTTTCTGTGCTTTTATTTTTCAAGTTGTTTATTTGGCCCCTTAGGTCTCATTGAGCACATCCTAAGTGCTGTTAAATATAAATCAATGAAACAATGTTGTCTTTATGAATGTCATTTTTAATTTCAGTAATACTGTGAGTCTGAAAGGCATTTTGCACTTCTGTGTTTCATGTGTTTTATTGTACACTTACCCTAGGTTTGCATCTATGCGGTTGCTGTTGATGCATTTTTCAGGCGCATTTTTGAACATGCATTTTTGACGCGTTTTGTGTCTTTTGTTTTTATCTCTTTAATAAACTGTGTATAGCTGGTTGTCACGGAGAGGCCGCTGCCATGTCCTTAACAATGGATGACTCGCTGACAGCTGAATGTACAAAAAAACATTGCTGGCAATAAAAAATCGTAAAAAAATGCTAAAATTAAAAAAAACGGCTTGGCTTGGGGTCACCCAAAATCATAACCAGGCTCTTATGCAAGCATGCAGCCCGGCAGGTCAGGAAAGGTAGGGGACGAGTGAGTGCCCCCCTGATCCAAACCAGGCCACATGCCCTCAACATGGCGGGGTGCTTTGAGGTCGGGGGGCCCAGATCCCATTCCCCATCTGAATGAGTATGGGGCACATAGTACCCCTGCCCATTTACCAAATTTACCCTATTTATTGTAAAACTGAATAAAGACAGTACAAGAGTTTTTGACAAGTCCTTTATTGAAAAAATTTAAAAAAAATGTCCCCAATGTAGATCCATCATCAATCATGACGCCTGCTGCCACCGCCGGACCCAAAAAAGGAAAAAAAGCTCCACTCATGACATACGCTCCCACAGTCAGCCTGCTCCACTATGTGACATTTCTTAAATAGCTAATGGGCGGGCCACCCAGCAATGCCACCTGTTGGCACCACCCCCTTGTGACGTCGTCAGCCCAGCATGCACCGGTCTATGATGTCACTGGGGGCAGTGCCAACAGGTGGCGTTGCTGGGTGGCCCCACCCATTAGCTGTTTAAGAAATGTCACACAGCGGAGCAGGCAGACCGTGGGAGTGATCATCGTGAGCTGAGCTTTTTTTTTCTTTTTTTGGATCTGGCGGTGGCGGCAGGCATTGTTATTGACGATGGATCTACATCGGAGACATTGGTTTTTTTTTTGGTTTTTTTAATAAAGAAATTGTCAAAAACTCTTGTACTGTCTTTATTCACTTTTACACTTTTTTGGTAAATGGGCAGGGGTACTATGTTCCCCATACTCATTCATGGGGGATGGGATCTGGGCCCCCCCACCTCAAAGTGTCTTTATTCACCCCATACTCATTCAGATGGAGGGGCTTTCGGATTTCAATAAGCCCCTTGCCTGCAGACCCCCACAACCACAGCCCAGAGCTGTGGGGAAGAGGTCCTTGTCCCCATCAACCTGAGGACAAGGTGTTTTGGGGTGGGAGAAGAGCCTCCCCACCCCAAAGCACCCCCCCCCGTGTTGAGGGCATGTGGCCTGGTATGGTTCAGGAGGGGGGGCGCTCGCTTGTCCCTACCTTTCCTGACCTGCCAGGCTGCATGCTCAGATAAAGGTTTGGTATGGATTTTGGGGGGAACCCCACGCCATTTAAAAAAAAAATGGTGTGGGGTTCCTCTCAAAATCTTTACCAGACCCTAAGCGCCCACACAGTTTTTTTGCCGATTTTGTTTATTGCCGGCAATTTCTGTTTTTGCATTCAGCTGTCAGTGGGGAAGTCCACTGACAGCTGATGACTCATCGGTTGTTAAGGACATGGTGGCTGGCTTCCCAGGCCGCTCCTTAGCAACCAGCTATACATTGTTTGTCAAAGAGAAAAAAAAAATAAAATGCAACATGCAAGACACATGTAAAAATGCATCAAAAACGCAACACTTTTTTGTTTTTGTTGCAGGTTCAATGAAGTCTATTATGTGCAAAACAGAATCTGCTATGGGAAAAAAGTCCCTAACCCCTTCCAAAAATGCTAAAAAACGCATAGATGTGAACATGTACCATAGCAAACTGCAGAATGCACTAAAAAACGCATAGGTGTGAACCTAGAGTTAAAGCCCCTTTGAGTTAGGTACAATAACTTAGGTCTTATGTGTGTTATGAGAAGTAAACAGGAAGAGTCTGCCTAATACCTGCCTTATCGTGTTTCCGTTATAAATGAACTGCTTGGCCTGGTGTTTTAAGCCCCGGACCATTTGGCTGCCCAAAGACCAGAGCACTTTTTGTGATTTGGCACTGCATCGCTTTAACTGACAATTGCGCGGTCGTGCGACGTGGCTCCCAAACAAAATTGATGTCCTTTTTTTCACCACAAATAGAGATTTCTTTTGGTAGTATTTGATCACCTCTGCGGTTTTTATAAATTTTTTTTTAAACAAAAAAAATAGGGACAATTTTGAAAAAAACACATTATTTTTTACTTTTTGCTATAATAAATATCCCCAAAAATATATAAAAAAAAATTTGTTTTCCTCAGTTCAGGCCGATACATATTCTTCTACATATTTTAGGTAAAAAAAATCGCAATAAGCGTTTATTGATTGGTTTGCGCAAAAGTTATAGTGTCTACAAAATAGGGGATAGTTTATGGCATTTTTATTAATAATTTGTTTTTACTAGTAATGGCGGCGATCAGCGATTTTTATCATGACTGCGACATTATGGGGGACAGATCGGACACTTTTGGTGCGATTTTGGGACCATTCACATTTATACAGCGATCAGTGCAATTAAAAATGCATTGATTACTGTGTAAATGTGACTGGCAGTGAAGGGGTTTAACCACTAGGTGGCGCTGTAGGGGTTAAGTGTGTCTTAGGGAGTGATTCTAACTGTGGGGGGACTGAGCTATGTGTGACATGGGGAGCTGTGATCAGTGTCCTGTCACTAGGCAGAACGGGGAAATGCTTGTTTACATTACACTCACGGAGGTCGCGGTGCACGTGCCCCACAAACCGCTTCTTAAAGGGCAACATACAGGTACGTTAATCTGCCTGTACGTGCCCTTCTGCCGACATATATCGGCATGAGCCGGTCGGCAAGCAGTTAAAATGCATGCAAAATTGGATAAAAATATGTGGTAAAACACACATATTTTCCAGAGCATACGTGTGATTACATGATTATGTATTGTTGATTAACCTGGCAGCCCCTTGATGCTATCTAAACCCAAAAACAAAAATGTAGTAGTGACAGCATATCCCTACAATCAAATCTGTCACTAGCCGTGTGTAAAGTTTCCAGGGTTTTTATAGTTTGTAACAATAACCCAAAATCTCTTTGCCCAAATGGTGAGGAAACACGTCTAGTACAGGGCTGTTGACATTCACAAAATGCTGAATTCCTCCCTTTTCTGGTGCAGGTATTAATAACTTATTACTGACACCCACTGCAGATTGAAACCTTTGGATGCGGTGCAGGAAATGTGCACGCAAGTTTCTCACACCACCGTCTGGCGTGAACTGGCCCTAGTGATTGGCCTGTTAGGAATATTTTAATATACTGCAACATTTCATTGAATTCTGGGCATAATGCTGCTCACCAGTGCTTGTTATAACCATATGAGGTTCACTAGCTAACAAATGCTTGCGTATACAGCATGTATACAGATATACTAGGAAAATAATATCAGTTCTTTGTTCTTTGTGTATTGTTTCCAGAATTGCAAAGGCAAAGTCTGTCCCCCTGAACCTGACTGCTTCATGCAAGGCTCTAGGAAGGTCTACAACCAAGCAGAAGATCCTTGCTGCCCAGAAGTTGATTGTGGTAAGTGTTGATGTTAGCAAGCTGCTTTTCTTAAGCAATAAACAGATTGCCACTGCCGACTCACTTCAAAACAAGCTAAGCTGTCGTGCTGATCTCACTGACTGAAGGCAGAGACAGGCATTGACATTTTCAGAAGGAATTCAGGAATTATAGCCTCCATGATCCTCTCATGACAGGCCTCCTTTAAAATGAGATCTGCTATACTATGTTCATGATGAACAAAAGTGTGTTTATGTACAAAACAGCAGCAATATAGAATGAGGAAAAATACATATGCCATAATAAGTTCTGTATTTTTGTATTATGTTTAAAGTGTTTTGCTTTGTTGAAAATAGTATCTTTTTTAGTGATGTACATATTTACTGATCAACACAGATCAGTCTGAGGAGTTGTTCAGGATGTATCTGTCAGATCAGAGGTTGCAGATGATTATTGATTCCTTGGGCTTTGCATGTAGTTATTCAGGGGAAAGGGATCGGCTAAGAGGAGATCGGGTACATCTAAATGCACGGAATAGCTAAAAATTGTTTGTTTTCTCCCAGTATGTGACCCTTGCGCTCCGCCACCAGACTGTGGACCTGGAGGCCTACTCACAAAATCTATTGACCCAGAAACCCAGTGCTGTTTCCAATACAAGTGCGTTACTCAGAGTAAGTCAGTGTGTTTTTTTGATTCATGTATGTAAATAGTATTTTGAAAACAGTCTTATTAAAAAGGTTTGTGTATTAAGATATAAAATATAATTTCTCCAATAAAATGGAAGTAAATAGACTTATACCAAGCATTATTCCAACAGTACTTACTTTGCAATTCCATTTATTGCTGACCTTTCAGACAAATAGCATATTGTATAAATATAACTGTTAAATATATTAATCTGAATAATTAGTAATATATTTGTTTTGTTTTATTTTTGTAGGTAAACCAACAATACCAGTAAGTCATTGAAATATCTGTCCATTTTATAGAATCAACTCAAATTTTTTTCAAAGAGTAGTTATACACTTACCAACATTTCAGGGTATATTTTCATAACAGTGTTGGCTCCACCCTTAACCATCTTTGGTCATGCGGTAATCCAACCTATCACTCCCTCTTACCTCGGCCTAGTTTTGGTGAAACCTAAACCATCAGGCTGCAAAGAAGTCAAATCTCTTATGCATATCTTGGTCTGTTGGCAAGCAGCTATTTGGTTTGTGGGTTACATTACTTGGCTGTTAATAGTGTGGAAATGTCTGCCCTGCCTTAGTAGTACGATTACTTTATAACTTAGACTGGCCAAACACTTTACAATCTAATTGTACAACATGTTTAGTCTGAATGTGAAAAATTGTGAATAATGTACAATATATACAGAAAATTGGATAACAAACTGGCAATATTAAAAAAAATTGCTTGGAGTAAAAGAAATTTTAATCCTGCCAAAATCCAACAATAATCCCTTTATGCTGAATAAGGTGAAATATTACAATTAAGCTACATGTGTAGATATTAAAATTATTATAATATTTTTTTCCCACAGACTCCAGTCCCTGGCACAACACTGGTAATTTCTATTTATATAAAAAAGATAAAGAAACAATGTTGGTCTCATTTAGTAAACAGTTCCTTGTTATGCATATATGGGCCAATTGGCAAGTAGCTATCTGGTTTGTGGATCACATACATGATTAATTAGCTGGTGATAGTTTGGAAGTTTCTTCCTTGTTCCTCAGTAATACTGGTAATTTAGAACTTAGATTGGCATTACACCTTACAATCTAATTGTACAAGATATTTAGTTTGAATGTGCAAAATTCAAAATAATGTACATTAATAAGGAAAATTGGATAACAATTTGTAAATATTAACAAAAGTGTGGAGATAAAAATACATTTTAATCTTGCCAAAAGCCAAGACTAATCCATTTATGCTGATTTAATTGAAATGTTACAGTTAAGCTACATGTGTCGCTATTAATCTTATTATTATTATATATTTTTTCCCACAGCCTTCAGTCCCTGGCACAACACCGGTAATTTCTTCTTATATGAAAAAGATAAAGAAACACTGTTGATCTAGTTTAGTAAACAGTTCTTAATTCCTAAAGTTAAGATTTCCTCAAAAGGGGAAATCCTGCTTTTTTTCTCTCCTTGAGCTGTAACTGAGGGTTTTTTTTTTTTTCGGGGGGGGGGGGGGGTGAGCACCGATTTTTATCTGTACCTGCTCCCACTTCTGCAAACCTAGGTGCGGAGGATGTACTTTGCCCTGCCCATCGCTGCAGGTCCATTCACACAGCGATGCATGAGCTTGCGAATGCTCAGTGGGAAGCCAGTTGTGGTTCCTCAGGAAACTACAGCTGGCTCCTGTATCTAAGAGGGCAGCATTGGTGATCTGCAGCAGTTAGAAGAGATAGCTGCAGGGAGGGAGACAGCACCAGACCCCAGCTACAGTATTTGTTGCTGCTGGCTTTAAAAAAAAAGGATCAAGCTGGTGTTCCTCTTTAATTGTGAATTCTTAAAGTGTGTATAAAGCCCACATTTTTTTAGGTTTGAATAGAGTAGAACAAAGTTAAAACCTCTGTCAACTTTTTATTTTATTTTTAATTTTTTTTGCAGTATTTTGTGAATTCTAATGCCCCGTACACACGGTCGGATTTTCCGATGGAAAATGTCCGATCGGAGCGTGTTGTCGGAAGTTCCAACCGTGTGTAGGCTCCATCGGACATTTTCCATCGGGTTTTCCGACACACAACGTTTGAGAGCAGGATATAAAATTTTCCGAGAACAAAATCCGTTGTCGGAAATTCCGATCGTGTGTACACAAATCCGACGGACAAAGTGCCACGCATGCTCAGAATAAATAAAGAGAAGAAAAGTGACCATGTGTATGCAAGACAAGCAAGACAAGTTTGAGCCAACATCCGTCGGAAAAAATCCATGGATTTTGTTGTCGGAATGTGTGTACAGGGCATTAAAGTGTGTATAAAGCCCACATTTTTTTTTAGGTTTGAATAGTGTATAACAAAGTTAAAATCTCTGTCAGGTTTCCCAGTATAATGGGCTAAGGATGGGAAGTGGTTAATTGCCCGATAGCATGTTCCACCAAAAACAGCTCTTTCTGTAAGTTTTGCAAAATGTGCCCATTGTCACTTAACTGACAAAATAACATTGTTATAACTGTATCTAACATTTTTTCTTTTTGTTATTTCATAGACCAAACCCACCCTACCTTCACCTCCGGTAAGTTGCACAAGCTGTTACCTGTATAAATAATTATTTTATGGGATAAACTGCATTTAGTGTCTGTTTGAATATATCCCACAAAGATAAATCATCTGCCAGTACATGTTCTTGGACTCTGGGAAATGTGCCCAAAAAAGTCAAGCAAGGGCAAAAACTAGTCAACCAGTAGTGCATGCAGGCTTCCTGCAGGTATTATTTTCCTCATTGCTGACACATAGATACTTACATAGATCTCTGGGTAGAAGTCTGGGTGGAATCTTTAACAGCTTTTTGCTTACTTGTGTCAGATCTGCCTCTCTGATGGTTGGTGATCTGATAACTGTGGGGGGATGATCAAAAAAGAGCAGGAGAGGTGAAAGAATCACAGATTCACAGAATGAATGAAGCAGAAGCAGGGAGATTCTTGCACTACCTCAGGTCCAGGCAGAAGAATAGTGAGTGGAACAGCAGTACAACAATTCTCACCAAGCCCACAAGACAGAGCCAGCTTTAGACAATCTCACATTGCAGACATACAGCTATGAGGCAGTGGTCACATGTCAGGAACTTTAATAATGTATCCTCCTTTTAAAGTGATGGAAACTGGGTAGAAGAAATGAATAGCTTTGCGTGGACTACTCTTTCACTTACTGCTAACTAGTTTCCTTTTAATTATAGTAATACAATATTTTATACATATATGTATGTATTTACACATAATTGTATGTTTGTTTCCAAAAGCCACCATGCTTGGATGTATTCTGTCCACCTGTATCTTGTAAGAAGGTAGATGCGGTTCCAGTCGTAGTTGAACCTTCTTCTGCCACTCGCTGCTGTCCAGTTTTTGACTGCCGTAAGTTGAAATATACAAAGTAATGTATTGTATGCTAACACCGTAAAGAAGTTCAGGAACCATTTATTTCAAATCTTCACAATTTATTCACACTTTTAATTTTACTGCAAAGCATAGCAGAGATGTCTTGAAACAGAAGTATATATTTAAATTAAAATCCCCAAAAAAATACAGAAAAGGGGTTTATTTCCAATGTAAGGATAGTAAACTGCAAGTCATCCTTTATGCAGTTAAATTAACGAAAAAAAATAAAATAACTTAAAATAATATTAATCCTAGCTGCCCACTAGAGATAGGCTGAACACTCCTTGTTCGATTCACTCCAGAGCTCTAGAACAGCGCAAAAGTTTGGACCCAAATGACAAACCCCATTGAAGTCTATGGGACCCAAACTTGAAAAATCAAAATTCCCCTTTTTAAAGACTTATATGCAAGGTATTGGTCAAAAAATTGGTATGGGGGGCCAGCTTCTGCCCCGGGGGAACATGTACCAATGCAAACAAAACTTTAAAAAAAGTTAATTTTCAAAGGAGCAGTGATTTTAATAATGGTTGAAATGAAACAATAAAACAATAAAAATGAATTCCTTTAAATATAGTGCTTGGGGGGTCCCCTTAGTCTGCCTGCAAAGTGGCACATCTATACCTTGAATAGAATCTGCTGCAGCAAAACTGACATTTACAAAGAGAACAAATTACATGTAAATTGATTTTTCCTTCAAGCTTTCCTTATTTTGTAAACAATGGTTTGGGGAGCCAGTCTGTTCGATGAGGCCACAGTTTAGTGCACTCAAAACAAGATGAGAGTTTTTTGGGATAAATTCTGGTGTCTCTGGCAGACTGCATGGAAATAACAAATGTTTGCACCACAGTAAGCAAGCCTTATGTGAAGAAGCCAAATGTCTCTTTTGCAGACTTTGGATAGAAGTAGCAGGTACAGAAAAATTGGTCTTTGGGTGTTGGTGGTGCCTTACCCCAGTAACCTTCTAGAGGTACTCTTGATGAAAGCAAGAAAAGCCTTGCTGTAAAAAAAATTAATTTGATGCACTTGTCAAGCAGGTGCGGAAAATTGGTCCTTGGGTGTTAATTGTGCCCATGAATCCTTTACCAAAAAAATACTTCAAGATAAAATCAACACTCAAAAAGCTAGGCAGCCTAGACAGTCTTGCAGAGATTCCAGATCCCAATAACATTTAATCAGCGACATCGGCATCAGGGGCTTGATAACCCAGGACTGATTCATTTTGACAAATGTCAGCCGGCCAATGGAATCTATGGACAGACCTGCTCTTTTATCTATCACAAAACCTCCAGCAGCACTGAATGCCCATTCAGAAGGCATGCTGGATGTGGGGCATTCCACTAGCTCAAATGCATACTGGGCAAGTTCTGGCCAGTGGTCACTATTAGGTGAGGTGCAAGACTTCATCTAATTAGGACCTTAAAATGCACTGTGAAGTGCTCAGTGCATTGTGGGGCACTCGGAAAGCGAACATCCTGACGAGCGCCCCGCAAATTTGTGTGTTCGCAGCATGGGTGAGCAGGCGATGTTCGGGCCGAACTTTTGCTTGGCTCAAAGCATTCACACAACACTACTGTCTACATCCGTATCAGGCTAATTAACCATCAATGCAGCATATGGGAATCATTACTTCTCTCACTTAGTAACACTTGATGGACTTGTGTCTTTTTTCAACCTCACCTACTATGTAACTATGTAACTATGTAACCCTGCACCAGAAGAAAGCAAAAGTGATCAGTTTTTACAGGAACCTCCTGCACCAGCTCCTGCAAAGTTTCACACTGGATTATCACACAGATCAGGCAGATATACACAAACGACAGGAATACACATGCCTCATTTGTTTAGATTTTATTTGCTTATCACAGAGATCAGCTTTAAAAGAACCAAAAATATTTTTACTACATAAGATGGATTGTTCTGGGTTCCTTAAAGCCTACCTCAGCATAATCTCTCTGGTTATGCTTTACGTTTAATTTTAGAAAAGCATTTTCTGGTTTATTACATACACTGTTCAAGGTGTTGTCAAGTCTATTAGCTTTTATATACCATTATTAATTGTTTTTTCTCTTTACATGCAGAATGCCAAGAGCAATGCAAAATTCCCACATGCAGCAATGACAGGCCACCAGTGCTGGTTGGAGACCCTGAACTACAGTGCTGCCCAACACTTGAATGTCGTAAGTGTCTTTATAGCAGCAAAGTAATTGTGAGCAGAGGGAGCTTTATAGCAAACCTCATCTAAATGATAAACTGTCTTTCCTACCCTTAGAAACCATTCAGCTTAATTTTTTGCAATACACATATCACAAATGACCGTAAAAATTCAAACGACATATTATCCTTATTAGTTACACTTTATATAAGCACCAGTTTTTCACACTGTGATAGACTTGTGAGTGTGAAAGCCTGGCCTAGCCAATAAAGCATGATGATGCCTGCACTGCTGCAGTGAGGTAGAATAAAACTGTCAGGTCTCAGCTGTCTCCAAAGAGAAGGAGACTGAAATGATAAGGTCTCAGCTGCCTCCCAAAGTCTATGGATTACATAGCAGTCATCTCTTTTGCTAACACTTTTGCTACATCATTGCTATAAAAAAGAGATTGCCACAACATCAAGTCAGTTGAAGTATATCCTTTGACTGGATTATTATTGTACTTTGCAAATCTTAATACTTTTAGAACTAGTGTTTCTCAACTCCAGTCCTCAAGGCGCCCCAACAGGTCATGTTTTCTGTCTTTTCATTATCTTGCACAGGTGATTTGATCAGTTTTACTGCCTTAGTAATTATCACACCTGATTTATCTGAGGGAAATCTTGAAAACATAACCTGTTGGGGTGCCTTGAGGACTGGAGTTGAGAAACACTGTGCTAGATTATATATGTGTTACATAAAGTTATTTTATTCTGAGAGTTCATTACTGTTAGCTACTGAGTTGGGGGGTCGCTCATTGGCATCTTTGTCTATTTGGCTCTGCTTTCCCAGCTACACCCACCTGCTCCAGCCATAAGTTTAAATAATTAAAAATGGAGTAAACAGAGTAGCACTCTGTGGCAGAGGTATAACCAGGATTTGCAAAAAGAACATTTTTTATGCCTCGATTGCCATATGCTTAAACATGCATGTTTCTGATGTTAGTTTTCCTAAAGCAGATATTACTTAAAATTAATAACAATTGGTTATTGTTCCATGTTACACTTTGTTTTATTCAGTATTGCTTTGGTAACATTTTCTGATGCTGATTTATGTACTAAGATTTTTTTTTTTCCTTTTTAGCACCTCCACCAACACCACTTCCTGTAAGTTTTCATTAGTCTAAAAACTTCATAGCCAAGTCCAACCAAAGCTCATACTTTAATTTTGATTGGACATTAGCATTTTTTTTTCAGGGGGTCCTCCAATGGCAAGCTATTACCACCATTCTCTCTTAGCACCTTCTCTCCTTATTGCTAATATAAAAAAAATGGGTGTCTTGTTAACGTTGGTATGTGAGCATGAGTCTCAAGTTATAGGAAAAGTAGTGAGGTGGGTTTAGGAAGAATGGGTGGGAATATCTGATCATCAGTCTCCAGGAAAAAAAGAAAAATAAGAAATATCTGGCCACCAGAATCCCCAAGAGAAATAAGAAACCACTCCAATGTTTCTCATCCAGTCTATATCATTTTTGGGTGGACTGTTCCTTTTAAACTGTGCCCTTTTGTGGGTGAGGATTTCAAGAGATTGGCCCTATTCATTGGGAAATTTGCATATGGTAATTATCATTAAATATATATATATTAATATATTGAAATAGTCTGAAAAGTACTTCAAATTGTGAATATATATGTGCTGGCAAAGAGCATGTTCAGTATGTTTCCAAACGTTACGGTATAATGCCCCGTACACACGGTCGGACATTGATCGGACATTCCGACAACAAAATCCTAGGATTTTTTCCGACGGATGTTGGCTCAAACTTGTCTTGCATACACACGGTCACACAAAGTTGTCAGAAAATCCGATCATTCTGAACGCGGTGATGCAAAACACGTACGTCGGGACTATATACGGGGCAGTAGCCAATAGCTTTCATCTCTTTATTTATTCTGAGCATGCGTGGCACTTTGTGCGTCGGATTTGTGTACACATGATCGGAAATTCCGACAACGGATTTTGTTGTCGTAAAATTTTATAGCCTGCTCTCAAACTTTGTGTGTCGGAAACTCTGATGGAAAATGTGTGATGGAGCCTACACACGATCGGAATTTCCGACAACAAGGTCCTATCACACATTTTCCGTCGGAAAATCCGACCGTGTGTACGGGGCATTGGAGATTTTTTGCAGAACACACGTGATGTGTGCTTTCAGTGGCATATTTTATGTCATTATGTAACGTATAGAGATTCACTGTTATAGAGCCTTCATGATCCAGCTCTGTAGCTTTGTGTGTGATGATGGTTTGTACTCACTTAGTCCCCTTTAAGTAGTTTCTCAAATCCAGAAATCTGCTGCACTGGCCTCTCTACTGGGTAGGCTGTTCCTGGCTTGTCTTGATGTCTGCAGCTAAGCCTAGCTGAGGCTGGGCTGAGTGAAGATTTTTTATTTTCTCTCTCTTGCTCTTCTGCCCCAGTAGCAGAGTCCCCAGCACAAGGGTCTCCTGGAGACAACTAGACACCAGACTCTGCTCTAAGACTGCAAGTCTCCTAAATATTTTTTGGTTGTTTCCCAAACTTCTGGACCCTGCCTACCAGGGGATTGGTGGAGACTCCATAAATATTCATGCTGCAGCCTTTATCCCTCCACCCACTATGTTGTGGAAATATCCAGAGAGTTCCAGAAGACAGGGGAAGCTAACAGAGCCACAGCCTTTGAAGCACTGCACAGCTTCCTAAACAAAATTAACACATGCTCCCCTGCCTACAGGGGAGCCAAACTAAATTTACCCATGCTAGCAACAGTGAGGGTGCTACACATGTTTGACATAAAATACTCAGGATCAAAGGATTGCATTATTCAAATATCAGTTTCTTGGGAGAAAATACTAATTCTACAGTGCTGGGGTGATTATTATTGTAAATGTTGTATTTTTAAAAGGTTAAATAACAATGCAGTTAAAATGCCCTACACAACTTTATAAACTGACCCTAACCCAACCTTATTTTAGCTAAATAGGTCTTTTGGTGATAATTGTACTCTATAACATGTCCCTATGACCGCTCTAATTGTACACCTCTTTTTATATTGTAGCCTCCATGTAGCCGAATAACCTGCGCTCCTGAACCCACATGTGATGAAAATGAATATAAGACTCAAAGTCTAATACCAGATGACCCTTGCTGCAAGACATTCCTGTGCAGTGAGTGCTACTATTTTGTTTTGTTACATTCTTTATTTGTCCGTATGTTACAGTGAGCTGTAGATGACAGCTCAATCACAGTTCTGGGGGTGCTGATGGAGCACACCCCAGAATTACAAGGTGAGGCATACCTTTTATGTGGAAGATGGGCGCTGAGGCTCACCTACCCTACCATTGCATATATGCTTACAGCAGTCGTAAACATTATAAATAAGAATCCCACTTATACAAGCTTACAACTTAATTAAGGAGAATCTGCCGCCAGGCTATTCATTTCATCAAAAATTTTTCCATAATATTATATGTGGATTTAACATATTTTAAGTTTGTTATTTACTTGTAAAAGCCTCCTTTGTGTAGACATCTAAAAGGTCTGAGACAACTAATGGGCCCCACCATCTTGAAATTTATGTCAGCAGACCCAGCAGACTCAGAGCTGTCACTCAAATGACACTATATAGTGCCCCATTCTGCATTAACCCCAGTAGCTACATAAAAGTTTATACAGGGAGGTAGGGAGGGTGGATTAGCTAGGCCAGCACAGTCAGTAATTATATACTTCTAGAAGAGGAGAGGGCTATGACATGGCAGGAGAGAGGGAGAACTCTAGGGAATTAAAATTGTTTATGGAAAGGAAAAGTGGTACTGGGGATTAGGTTAAGGCTCTAAAGTTTACAAAGGAAAGCATAGTTAATGGAAAAGAAAAATTTTAGGGCTCAGCAGAATTATCACACATTAGGGTAGTCATGAATATTTCACTAAATCTGTGGAATGATGGTTTCTTATGTGATGCCAGTCATACCTTTTGTGCTGGTTCACACCAGGAATCGCACAGGAACATGCAATTCATTTTGTATGAGCAGAAATCACACCACACTGCACCAAAAATAGGGCATGCAGTACTTTTGGAAACTCACTGCAACTGTATTGCATGCTACTTCTGTACCATGCAATCCAGTGCAGGCAAGCTCATTGCGTTTGTGCCCTGTGTTTTGGGGTGTCCTAACTTGCATTAACTCTGTCCCCGGTGGTGGCTTGCCATTTCCCCACTGGACGTGGAATCAAACAAATTTAGCTCCTGTGTATATGCCATCAGGTTTGTTTAATAAAGCACGGTGCTGCAAACCATAACATCTGCACCTGTCAATCAGCTGACATTTTTAAATTTGGGTCGGTTGCTATCAGTTGCTGCACTTTGCATGTTTGCAGTGTCTTATTGAATAAACTTGTCATATTATTTGGTTGCTGATATTCAGTTATGTATATACAGTATGCTATACACTGTTGTAAGTTGCTTGCTGTATTTATGCTAGATGGTAATACCATATTCTTTTTATTTTTCAGTTCCTAAACCAACAACTCCTGTAAGTACAAGGAGGGTAAAATAGTACAAAATGCAGGTTGAGCTTTGAATGACAAAAATAATTATGTGTAATTAGGCCCTACTGCATAACGATTGAAGGCCTTCTGGCTGGTTGTATATCCAGTGAAGTGACTAGGCTTAGGTGATATACAAGGGAGAAATAAATCCTCCTACAAAAGCTGTTTATTTGCAGCCATCTCTTACCCACAGCCATTCAAAGTGCACAGATTGCATAGAATTTTTGATTGCCAGAAGGCAAACAGCAGGGATCTGATGCCACACACTGCATACCTCAGAGGAGAGTTGAGTGTATTTAGAGACGTGAGTGGAGGGAAGGGATATACAATCTCATAGGGAAACGTGCACATCTGAGTCTGTCAATCGCAAGCTGTGTGCTGGAGCTTCTCTCCCCATCCTCCTCGATCCCTTGGAGTTGGCACAACCTGTCAGAAATGGCTCATACAGATAGGAAAGAAATCAGACTGCAGTCAGAAATCACACTCAGCACTTTGGATTGAGGCAAGTGCACACTATAGAAAGATATTTTTTATTCATTTTTCATGTCAGAGTTTTACAGCCACTTTAGGTCGTGTTTGAGGCCATTCTAAAAATATAAAACTGTACATACAGTACATTTTGTGTAACTGAACTCCAGATGAAAAGTTAAAGAAACAGATAAAATACATACAGTATATGGAAGCTGTTTTACCTACCAAACAATGTATATTTCTGTCCATCCGGTCCTATGATTTGCACAGCTTTGACAAATAGCACAGCCCCATCTGTCAGGGCAGGATGCCCGAAATGTATAACTACACTAAGTACAGGTTTTGTCTAACTCCCAGCCTTTGATGGAACAGTGAAACGAGAAGCAGCAGGCTTATGAGCTCATTCTCTGTCACTCTGCTCTGTCCTTGTATTAGAAGGACACTTGTTCTTTGATTGGCTCCTTGAGCTGCTTTTCCATCTTGCAGTCTGAGTTCTGTTTTACAGAAACTGCAAGAGACTAATACCAGATTAAATTGAACCCCTTCTTGCTGCCGCCTCCCGGCCTTTGAATTGAATTTAAATGCTGGGAGGCGGGCCTTTCTGATCATGTGACTACTGTGATTGGCAGTCAAAGCGGTCATATGATCGGAAAGCTCCTGGTCGCAGGTATGCATCGGGAGCTGTCCAGTACCCATTTGTTACTGTGTTGGGAGCATGCAGGGAACGTGCTCTCATCACAGTAATGTGTGTACCTAGGGACGCAAATTAATCCCCACCTGCAGGGAAGTCGCATATATGCGCCAGGTCGGCGGGAAGAGGTTAAGCTACTTCCACTTCTTGCACTTGCTAGCATGTCACTTGTCCTTGAGCTGTATTAATGTGTGGTTTTATATCTGCCTGGAGTTCAGACTTAATTCTCAGCGAATACAATATACAGGGATGTATGAAAATGCTAGTGACAACTAGAAACCCACAGACACACACTCAGGTTCAACTGGATGGACTGGTATCTTTATTCAGCCTTACCAACCATGTATCTATGAAACTATTCAGCATTAAAGCCCAACTGTGGGCAAAAAAAAAAATTCCCCATGCAGTGGGGCTGTGCCCACACTGCGTGGGTCAACTGCTTGTTTTTTCTAGGGGTGAGCACAAAGTTCATACTCACCTTATCCGCCAATCCTCTGGAAAACCGTGCTCCCCAAAGTACAGTGGTGGACTGTTCCTGTCTATGGAGCATGCTCTGAGCATGCTAACGTCAGGAGCAGTCCATTTTCAAGACTGCTGCAGCACAGGGATGCCGGACTGGTCTTGTGTGGGTCAGGTAAGTATATCTCCGCTGTCTGCTCCCCTAGAACAAAATGAGCAGTTAATCCATGCAGCATACCCCCCAACTTTTTGAGATAGGAAGGAGGGACACCTATTAGCAAAAATATGTAGGCATAGGACACACCCCCTGCCACGCCCCCTCTTAAAGGAGTTTTATACAAAAAAATGATTAGTTGAACCCACAAATGCTTTTTTAGCACTATTCCTTTATACCGGCTTTTAAAATTTACAAATGAAGCAATTTAGAAATTGTATGAAAGGTTCAGCACTGGGAAGCACTTTTTTTAAAGATAAAAAAGTCAATTTCATATACAAATAAATAGATCAGACCAAGATGAGGGGCAAATGAGGAGGAAAGAGGGACAGAGGGACTTTGTTCCAAATCAGGGACAGTCCCTCTAAATCAGTGACAGTTGGGAGCTATGCGTGCAGTGTAGGCACAGCCCCGCTGCACATGGGAAAAAAAATTGCCCATTGTTCAGCTTTAATGTAAACCTGTATTGGAAAAATTATGCACTGACATTTGCTTTTTATCTGTTATTATTTGTATCGTATACCATTGTATATTTTGTGCATACATTTGTTTGTACTCTTTGTACTCTTCCCTGTATATAAATATTTTTAATAAAAGTTGAGTATATCCAAAAAGATGTTTTGAAAACTGTCATATAGCTTTAGGCTAAATAAGATGACAATGCATACCAAAAGCTCTTCCAACAGACTCCAAGAGTGAATATAATTTACCTGTACTCGGAGTTTGGCATGCCTTGCCCTCCCACAGTGCAATCCTGTATGCCTCAGCCTCATCTACCTATACAAAGGCTGGAGCTTTGGGAAGCCGTGACATCTATTTGTAGTATGTACCGGTATGTACTAGCATCTTCTGGTGCCTACTACCCATCATTGGTTTACTTTTGTTTGTTTACATCATTAATATTGCTATTGATTAAGTATATTGTATATAAATATTCATTTATGCATCTGTTTCTTACAGCCTCCCCTTCCTCCTGTAACAGTAAGTTTTTGTTTTTTTCTTTCCTGATGAGTAAGCTGATAGGATAACATGGAAAGTAGTGAGTGTCAGATAAGTAGTATTCTGCACTGAGAACTTCATAAGTGTAAATGTAGGTCTTTAAATGTTTGTGCAATGCTGGGGATTGGAAGGTTATGTGAAATTTTTAAAGAACCAGCAAATAGCCCACCTACCTTCTGTAGCCTTCCTGAATGGATCTAAACGTAAGCCTGCCTCCGTTGTTTACTAACTTCAATAGTAGAGCTTCAGGCTCTTCTAATGTTTACAGCCCTGCAGCAGAAGTCCACTTCAGTACTAACCAAGCCTGTGCAATGAACTCTCGTAGATTTGGAAAACTCTCCCATACAAATCTATGACTGTTTTTAACATCCACAATGCAAAAACCCATGTCTTACCTAGGATTAAAATGTTCTCCTATCTCTAAGATGTTGTATATATTATTATCGAATGAGAGAAATCTTATTTTGTAACTCACACTTTCTACAGCCTTGTGAAACCAGCGGATGCCCACCAGCAGACTGTAAAGTTGGTGAAAAAGTAGTAGAGATGCCAAACACAGAAAATGCTTGCTGTCCCTCATACATATGTAGTAAGTATGTTGCTAAAACACTTTTTTAGGCATCATAAAAACTTGCTTACATTGTAGAAATAGTAAAACTCTCAGGAAATGCTTGCATGAAAATAGCAGTTTACTGCATTATATACAGTATACTTTTTCAACAATACAGTCCTTTAAAAACTCCAAAGATCTTCATCAGCCATAGCCTGAATTTTGCTCACACTGTTTCCTCCCATGTTTGAAGTGAATGTACAGCTTTTTGCACCAGTCATGACACAGCTGGATAAAAATGGGTAGTACATAGTGGAAAGATGGCAGAGTTTCCTGTCAATTGGGTTGCAATACCCGAAACTGAAAAAACAGTGGACATTTGTGCTAGGTAGTCTAACTCCACAGATGCTGTAGGACAGCTTTGCAGCAGAACATAACATGCATCTGGTAATAATAGTAGTAGTTTAGTTTATTATATAATGTAAAATGTATGTTTTTCTACAGTAGGTCCGCCACCACCAACTACTCCTCTAGTGCCTCCAACTGAACCTTCTGTAAGTATTATTATGACTTAAGTAATATCCTACCTGTTTATATTAGAAGAAAAGCTAACAGTTATGTGTAACAACCAACATTTATTCTTTGTATCTTTTCCAGATTAAATGTCACGGTATCACATGCAATGTGCCTGTGTGCTTACGAAATGGAGAAAGAGCAGTCCAGGTTCCCACCTCTGACCCTTGCTGTCCAGCATACGAATGTCGTAAGTGTGTTTGTGGACATTTTTTGAGCAAATACAATTAAAACCTGTAATAATTTAAAGTTTTAAGTTATTATATTTCCAAAAATGATGCTATCTATCTATCTATCTATCTATCTATCTATCTATCTATCTATCTATCTATCTATCTATCTATCTATCTATCTATCTATCTATCTATCTATCTATCTATCTATCTGTCTATCTATCTATCGGAAATTAAATCCAGGATGCACTATTGACACTGGTGTCACAGATAACTATGTACTTCTTAAAGTTGAGCTAAAGGCAAAACTATTTTTTCATTTTGAACAGAGGGAAGGATTATAACCCATTTTTTCCCTTTTTTTGCCATTTGTGTCCCGTTGGAGAGATTTCCATTAACTTCCTGCCCCATAGCCACAACATGAAATAAGAGGAAATCCCTCCAA
The DNA here is from genome assembly GCA_037952925.1 of Lithobates clamitans. Lineage (NCBI taxonomy): Eukaryota > Metazoa > Chordata > Amphibia > Anura > Ranidae > Lithobates > Lithobates clamitans. The sequence continues at coordinate 5,986,534 of JBBGZY010000700.1, read as the reverse complement.
AGCAAGGGAATCCTTGGTTGTTACCAGGGTCACCAGAACCAGTGTCCCCATTGAAAGATTTCCCCTCTTTTACTGTTTTGGGGACAACTCAAAATTCAGGAGTTTCCTTTACTTTCATTTTTGATGATAACAGTAAACAGGAAAAATAGAGAGAGTGAAACCCCCTAAAGGGGACCCAGACAACAATAAAACCTGACAGGTATTCTGATCCCTCTCCACTCTATCCAAAACGAAAAGAAAAGTTTTGTCTTTAGTTACACTTTAAAGAGAAAGCAGAAGCTGATTGCCTTCTAACTCCTTCTCTGTGATCAAAACTCTCTTGTGCCCTGTCTGAGGAGCAGGCAAGAAGGGGGAGAGAGGGGGATAATTGACTATTTTTGGTTGAAGTTAGATCTAAAGTACCTCTGTAGGTTTGAAGCACTCACTACACTACTAAAAAGAGACAGTTAGTAATATATTAATATATTCAATGAGGTAAGGTTGTGTTGAGTTCAATAATTCTTTTATGCGCAAGCAAACATTTATTTAAATTCCTTCATGATTGCATACGAGGGGAATTCAAAATTAACATGTTTTACTATATTGATTAAGCTAAGTGAACATTCAGTTTGGCTTATTCAAATGAAGGTAGATCTGCAAAATTTAATTTTGCCTACACACTCCTGAAATAATTACCTTGTAAAATTACAATACAATTTTTTTTGTTTTACAGAGTGTGATCCATGCCCAGCAGCTCCTTATTGTGGTGATTCACAGCCAAATGTGAGCTTCACCATGGATGCACAGTGTTGTCCAATATATGAATGTCGTAAGTATGCATACACGTTTTCAACATTTAAACATATTTGAATATCCATGAGTTTAGTAGATCTCAGCAGATACATAAATCATAATTTTATAACTGACATTGCAAGTTTCATTTGCTAAAGGGGTAGAACATTTTCAATTGATTAAAGTAGATCTATGTTCGCTTTGACTACCAAATCAAGTCAAAAGAAAAATTAAACAAAATATATTTTTGCTGGATCACTGGATTGAAGACAGCTTCATCTAAAACTAAGTGAACATTCATTTTGCAAAGCAAACATTCTGTATTCCTTTAGATATTCAACTCGATTGAGATTTGCCAAAACGAACCCTGAATTTTGTTGACCATCCAATTCTAAAACTGAATTGAACTTTCTCATTTATCATAATAATAACAAAATATCCTACAATAACACTAAACAAGAACATTTCTATTTGTATCAAAGTTAGCATATAATACTACCTCTTACAATTTCAGAAAATCTACAAATTTTCTGTGAAAATGGGGTTTTTAGCACCTCTATTAGTCAGACACATATGAAAGAGTTAAGAATTTTTAGGACCTTCATGATCTCTGTCCCTTCTTCATGTCACAAAACACAAAAGGAAAGAAAAGCCTCTGAGTGCAGGAATTTAATAGGTACAAACACATTTAATCCACACTTGCATAGAAGTAAGGGATGACAAGCTCCGGGAAGGGAAGACTCCTGGATCAGCTTATGGCGTCCATAACGTTGATCGGCAATCAGATTGTACAGTCGGGTTGGCCGCGGTCCCCCACAAGGAAGCCGGTTAGCTAAACTCAATGGGGATCATCCGTTCTGAAAAGCCGCTCGCTGGCGTGTGACGTCACTAGAGTATGAAGAACCACAACGCGTTTCAGAGCATGCGCGAAGCTCACAACGGGCATGCGCGCTCCTTTGTCAAGTGTGACTTCTTCATGTCATGGCTGGGAAGATCTGGACCAGAAAAATTATGTGATAGGAACCTCCCTATACTGCTGGGTGCCAAACTGATTTAATGGGAGGGCACAGAAACAGTCTAATAATAGCTGCTCTCCTAATGCAGGAGAAAGATGAAGTGTTAATTGGTCATGTAGTAATTTGAGCATCTTTACACCTAAAATACGTGTTGTGTTTCTATAGAAATATCTAGAGCTGACATTTTTCTCTTTACATTTTAGCACCACCAACAACACTTCCATCCTATACTGTAAGTCATTACTCAATATTCTACCAACATGAAGCATCTTTTTAATTTTGCTTTTTTTTATTTTGTTATTATATACCATTCTAACGTATATAATTATTGTTGTTGATGTTATTGTTACAATTTTTATTATTATTTTCCCCAAATTATATGTATTTTTAAACTGGAAAAAATATTTTACTGCGCTATGCCAAAAAATTATATATGAAGGATTAAACCATATATAAAGTGAAAAAAGCTGCAACTAAAATGTGAGACACACACACTACATATATCTTAAGAAAAAAGTTGCACTGTGTAATGATAAGTGATCAAAAAATTAAAAGATTATGAAATCATATCTGCACGAAAAGAATTCATGCAATATGTTATCACATCCACATTTAACTGCAATCACCAGTGATATGTGCAAAAAGTAATAAAATATAGTATATATAGCAAGATACACAAGCAACAGAGTCAAGTCCACTCCGATAGGCTATTGAAAAGGAGCCCACTTAGTAGAACAATCTTCTGAATGATGACTTTGCAATCCTCATGACAGTGATAACGTGCAACTGCAACACCATGGGGGATGTGATGGAGTGCAACAGAGAGGTACCTCCACCCACAAAAATGCTGCCGCTTACCAGCTCCTTAGATCTCTTATTTAAGGAGATCATGCGTGCCTGTGGTTCTTAACCCCAGCCTCGGGTCTTTCAAACTTAAATGGCTCCTCAGGCTCTCCACACAGGGTTTCCTCTATATGGCAGATATGTGTTGGTACAGAAGTCTGTATGTAGATGACTCCCAGAGAAGATAGGGCCCGCACACAGGATGCCCGCACACAGGATGCCCGCCTGCTTCTACTGATCGCCCATGTGCTGCTGCTGATGCTGCTGACACATTGGCGGTGCGACCAATGTGTCAGCAGCATCAGCAGTAGCACATGGTCTGCTACACTTCTACACTTCTTGATGGCTAAAATATTGAGACAAGAAAATAAATAATACACAATCACTATAAACAAAACATGTAAATGCAATGAGTAAATTTGATTGGAACATATCCATATAGAATTAAAAATCATGCACAATAATATGTTTCTTTAAAATTTGACAGTTGATTCAAAATGTGCATGTTGTCATAACACTGACAAAATTTGACTGTGTTTTAATTTAATTTTAACTCTATCTGACATTTTTCATTCTGTTTATCCATAGACCCCACCCACTCAACCTCCACCTCCAGTAAGTTATGCAAGTAGTTATCTTTATAATGTATATATATTTTTTTAATACGCTAAGGCAAGGGTCCCCAACCCAGACCGGTGCCAGTCCGTGGCCTGCTGTTGACTGGTCCGCACAGGGCATCACAGACCGTGGTCACCGCTCACCTTCTGCTGTGCATAAAATCCGTGTGTTCTCTCCCAGCTCCTCTGCCCACCAGCCCGGCCAACAATGTCATCCTATCAGCAGGGCATGGGGCAGGAGGAGCAGCAGATTGTAATGGAGAGTTCCTCCTGCCTTGCTGATAGGATGACATTGTCGGCCAGGCTGGCGGGCAGAGGAGCTGGAAGAGAACACATGCACTGTTATCATCCTCTGTCCTGCGGGTCCTGAGCAAGAGAGGAAGAGTTACAGTGCCCCTTTACAGTGCAGTCCCCTTTATATCACAGTGCCCCCTTTACAGTGGAGTCCCCTTTACGTCCCAGCCCCATTTACATTATAGTGCCCCCGTTACATTAATGTAAAGGGGACTGAACTGTAGAGGGGCACTGTGATGTGAAGTGGAACTGAGGACACTGTGGGACTGCTTTAAAAGGGAAACTGTGATGTAAAGAAAATTATGTGATGTTAAGAAAACTTGTCAGAAGTGAATATTATTATTATTATTATACAGGATTTATATAGCGCCAACAGTTTGCGCAGCGCTTTACAACATGGGGGCAGACATGGGGGAATATGAGAGATATGCTTAGTTTATATTTCATGTCTGAGGTTTACAACCACTTTGATGCAGAGTATAGCTAATCTTATACTCATTACTGACATAGAGATAATGTGGAGGCTGCTATTTGATAAAACAGCAACGCTTTGGCTAGTCATGTCAGAGCTGTTCCACAGATGACTGGTGATCTGAAAACTGGGGGGGCAATGATCAATAAGACCCCTTTCACACTGCCAAAGCCCAGGCGTCAGTAGTAAAGCAGGGCTATTTTTAGCTCCGCTTTGCTGTCGTTTTAGCGCCCTTGGGCTTTCACACTGAAATTAATGTAGCAGCTGTTTTGGGGCGTTTTGCAGGCGCTATTTTTAATGCTATAGCGCCTGCAAAATGCTCCAGTGTGAAAGGGGTCTAAGCAGCAGTAGAGGTGTATTAAGCACAGATCCAAAGAATTTATGAAGCAGAAGTAGGGAGATTTTTGCACTGTGTGTCTTCAGACAAAACTTCCTTACTTGAAAACAGAACAGTGAGCAGCACAGTAGTGACATCTTTAATTCTCACTCCAAAGCTCATGAAACTATCTAAAAGTCAGAGGCAGCAGTGCCTTAGATGAGCTCACATTGCAGATATAAAGCTATGAGGATATAACACAGGGTTGCTTGGAAACTGTTATATGTCAGGAAGTGATCTGCTCTTTTCCTGGAGGAATTTAAGACAGATAACCTTTTTTGGGAGACTGCTTAGGTGCAAAAAATAATAATTTTTAGATGTTTCCCTATCAGATAACAAATGAGTTCAGGTCCACTTTAATAACAAATTCTTTTTTTGAAGCGACTGAAACTAGGTCAAATAAATTAATACTTTTGGTTGGACTACCCTTTCAGTTACTACTAACACTTTTTCCTATATTTGATAATTTTACACATATGTGCAGGCACTTACACATAATTGCATTTTTCTTTCCTAAAGCTGCCATGCTTGGATGTGCTCTGTCTTCCCGTGTCTTGTAAGAAAATGGGTGCAGAACCAGTGGTAATTGAACCATCTTCTGCCACTCGCTGCTGTCCAGTTATTGACTGCCGTAAGTTGACTATGTACAAAGTAATTTTTTGTTAGATAACACCGTAAAGGAGTAAAAAAAAAAAAAAAAAGTAAAATGTTCAGTTTATGCACAGTTTTCATTTTACTCTAAATCATGGCAGAGCCTTCTTAAAACAGAAGGTTATTTGCTTTTATCGCAAAACCACCATCATCCCCACCCCCAAAAAAAGTGTTTATTCCCATTTTAAGTGTAGTAAGTTGAGCCATACCAATTATTCTTTATGCATCATGGCCAACTGTGCAATCATATACAGAATTCATCCAAACTGCCTATCTCCATTTCAGGCTAGATAGCCGGCATCAAAGCCTTGTATGAGAGCCCTTGTCTGCATAACATATCTGACTGTATTTTACCTTTAATTTAGGAAAATACAGTTTCTTGTTCATTGAATACTTGCTAACCATTTAAGATGTTGTTTATTCTTTACATGCAGAATGTCAAAATGAATGCAATATTCCCACATGCGATGATAACAGGCCACCACTGCTGCTTGGAAACCCTGAAACAGAGTGCTGTCCCGAGCATCAATGTCGTAAGTGTCTTTATAGCAGAAAAGTGAGGGAACTTTGCAGCAGACTTTGTCTAAGTGACATACTGTCTTTGCTATCATTAGTAATCATTCATAATACAGCTTTATTTTTTTCCAATGCAAATTCTAATTTGGTAATAATTCTAAGCTGAAAAATATTAGTTACACCTTGTATGAGTACCAGTTTGTCACAGTGTAATAGACTTACGAGTGTCAAGGCCTGTCCGAGCCAGTAAAGCATTATGACGCCTGCACTGCTGTAATAAGGGAGAATAAAAAGATCAGGCCCCAGTTGCCCCCCCCCCCCAAGCTATGGATTATGGAGCAGTTACTTATTCTGCTACCTCTGTTGCTACACCATTGCCACTGATATTAACCATTTCAATACTGGCACCTTTATTCCTGCCCAGGCCAATTTTCAGCCTTTAGCACGTATACTTTGAATGACAATACTGTAAACTAAATTTTTATTGTTTTGTTCACACAAATAGAGCTTTCTTTTTGTTATATATGGATTTTTTTTTATTTTGGGGGAAAAAAAAACACATTTTTGCAATAAATAATTGTTCTTCATAAATTTAGCCCAAAATGTATTCTGCTAAATTTCTTTGGTGAAAACAACCTAAATCAGTGTATATTATTTAGTCTGTAGGAAAGTTATGGAGTCCACAAACTATGGTATATATCTGAAAATTGATCAATCCTGATGTACTGATGGCCTATCTAATTTCTTGAGAACCTAAAATGCCAGGACAGTAGCAATATCCCCCAAATTACCCCTTTTTGGAAAGTAGACAGTTGAAGATATTTAGTGAGAGGCATGTGTGTTTTTTGAAGTTGTGATTTTTTGTCATAATTTTTGGGAAATTAAGTAATTAAAAAAAAAAAAAATGTTCACAATTTTTTTTCTCTTTTTACATACTGTCACCAGTGTAATTCAGCATTGTCATATAACTGGTGTGGTGATCAGGAACACTGACTGGTGACAGTATGGGGAAAAAAAAAGGTTTATATATTTTTTTGTATTACATTTAAAAAAAAAATCCAATTTTTTTTTTTACACACTGTGACCAGAAAAAAAAATGTATTACCATAGTAACATTGTACGGCTCTGGGGAAGTGATCAGGATTTTTTTTTCATTTTTTTACACATTATGATTGCTTATAACAGTGCATTACATTACTATAAGCAAGCATTTTACTGAATGATTCATTCAGTCTGTTTTGTTGTGATTAGCTGTGATTGGTGGAGTGCTAATCACATGGTGCAGATGGGTTGTGATTGGTCAATTTGATCACATGGTACAGGCAGTGCCAATCATAGCAACACTGTTGTACACAATGGATGGCATAAAAGAAAGCAATCCATTGTGTTCAACTGTCATGCGACCGGTGGTCCCATGGAACCTGCAACGAGCCGGTACTCTGATCGGTCATGTCCCATGCACACAGCCGGTGACAGATCGCGCCGCTACTTACCCCCGTGGCCACACGATTGACGCTTTCTGACAGGACATCATATGATGTCTGGTCGTCATTTGTCTATAGGAAGGGCGTTAAGTGGTTAAAGTGTTACTAAACCCAGGACCCTGCATTCACTATATCTGGTTTCCCACAGTACACAGAACATGGAAATGCAATAATTTTAATAAATATAAACTGCTAAATACCTTTTTTCGTTTTTTCCATCAGCAGTATATAGAAATCTTGTGATTTCTATGAGTGCCTAGTAAAAGCTGGTAGGAGGAGTTTTCATTCTACTCTAGCTGTCCTATGAGGCTGCAGGACCCCTGACCCTCTGTCTGGACAGTGCTGATTGGCCCTGTGCTGATCACATGCACTCTCCCAAGACAAAAAAAAACTCTCTAACAATACACACCAAACTGAGCATGTGGGGCTTGTCCCCAATGCTCTGTTCTATCAGGAGATGGTTTTGGGGACAGTGGAAGAAGGGGAGGATCAGAGAAGACGGAATCAAACAGGCTTTTTACATAATGCAGAGGATTAACCCCTTAGGTTTCACAGTGAGTATAGCAAGCATGCTTTACTGCATATACAGACTGATTTTACTGTTGTGGGTTTAGTAACACTTTAAAAAGTGATCATTGTGGCAGTAAGTCAGCTGTAAAACACCAGTTAACTGGATTAATAATAGTGTTTTTAGTTCATGTATTATTAGATGACATATGTGTCTTACTGGAAACTATTCTATTCTGTCAGTTCATTATTAGTTACTAATTTTAGGATGGGGGGTGGTTGTTCTTTGGCATCTTTGCCTTGGGTTCTATTTGACTTTGTCTCAGATTATGGACAGATTGAATGATACACTTGCTGTATTAATACTTCTCCAGTAGTGATATCTCAGCATTTCCAGTGGCACCCACCTGCTCTAGTTATAATTTCAAATTTTGAAAAAAGGAGCAGGCAGAGTGGAACATTGTGGCAGGGGCATAGCCAGGAGGTCCAGAGGGGAGATCTTTTGCCTTGATTGCCATACGTCTAAATAAGCATGTTTAGAAGTGTGAAAGTTTTTGTTAAAAAGATCTTCTGTCAGAAAGCTCATGCCTGCCCATCTGACCTCCCTCAGAAATATGTTGTGACCCTCATTCAATAAAAGAGTGCAAAGCAGAGTAAACCCCACAACAACAAATTGGACTTTAGCTTCCCAGATCATTGAAAAATGAAATGTGATTGGTTATTGCGCTACTTTACAATTTGCTTTAAAAAAATTTCTAAAGCTAATTTGTGTACTTTTTTTTAATCTTTTTCAGCACCTCCACCAACTCCACCTCCTGTAAGTTTTCACCTGTCACAAAACTTCATAGTCAAGTCCACCCAAAGTTCATACTTCAGCTTATTTTCAGGGTGTCCTCCATTGGCAAGATATTCCCACCACAGTTTCTGGCACAACCTTTCCATATGGCCATTGTGAAGCCTAAAATGGGTGTCATGCTAACTTTTATATATTGCACCTAATACTGTAAAAAAAAAACACAGTTTCTGGCACAACCTTTCCATATGGCCATTGTGAAGCCTAAAATGGGTGTCATGCTAACTTTAATATATTGTACCTAATACTGTAAAAAAATACATGAATAATAAGCACCCATCAATGTGGGCACGGCTCTCTAGTAATGGACTAATTAGTGAGGTGAGTTCAGAGAAGAATGGGAGAGAATATCTCACCACCAGAGCCCCCCCCCCCCTCAAAAAAAAAGAAGAAATGCAGCCAAAATTATTCATCTGCTACTAGAATATCATTTTTGGATGGACTGCTCATTTAATAATGTCTGGCAGTGGGGGAGAGGAATACATATTGTAATTTTTATTGAAAAGGGGATATTACTTTGACCAAAATGTGTTGGAATAATTACAAATATTCTTAATATTGTGAATACAGGTTTGCTGGTGAAGAGCACGGCCAGCATGTTTTCAACCATACAACTGGAACTAGATAATATTCCCAGCATGCACTTGATGCCCAAGTAGCGATTTGCTTTCAGTGCCATATATTATGTTGTTATGTATTGTACACAAATTAACTTATAGGGCCTCCATGTTGCACTGCAGCTTTAAATAGCACTAAAAATGATATTTGACATTAGATTGAAGCAAAGTACATGCAAACAAGACTTTTCTTAAGCACGCCTAGTAGTGATAATTGTACCCCATAACATGTCCCTATGACCACTGAAATTGTATAACTCTCTCTATATTATAGCCACCATGTAGACACGTAACCTGTGCTCCTGAACCCACATGTGAAGAAAATGAGTATAAGATTCAAAGTCCAACTGAAGACCCTTGCTGCACATCAATCCTCTGCAGTAAGTGCTGACCTCCATTATCCTTTTTTGTTGCATTCTTTATTTTCAAAGAAAAGCTTTGTAATATAAAACACATGCTACAGCAAGTAGACAAAAATAACAAAGCAATAGAGTGCAAAAAAGTGTTTGTAGATCAAGAGAAATACAGAAGAACACTGATTTCCTTAACATTTTCTTTTAAGATTATTTAGTTGAATTTGTCTTTTAATAATTCTACAAACTATTTTTTATAATCACATTTTATAAAATAAGCCCAGATGGGCATACACAAGAAATCTGACTTTAGACTTTATTTTAATTAGAAAGAAAATTAGAGGATATCTAGGAAGGCAAATCATCCATTGTTGATGATTCACTAGCCCGTGGTAATCTTTTGCTGGTTTGCATTTACAGTATATTGGTTATTATTCACATTAACTAGTAGCAAGTGCAAAGAGACATTGCAAATTAATGGAAAGGGAAAATGCTGCACATTTAAAATACTAGATTTATCAGTAAATATATTAAATCAAGGAAAAAATATTTCAGAGAAAGCAAACATAATTATTTTTTACAGTTTAGGGTAGTCGTGGATAATTCCTGTATAAAAAAAAAAAAAAAACGTTTTGTGAAATCTGTGGAACGAGGGTTTATTATTCACACATTTTTCAGGAACTGTGTACAGTGACTATGCTGCTTTGTTTGTTATAAACAGTGCTGTATGCAGCCAGTGTTATGCCCCGTACACACGATCGGAATTTCCGTCAGAAAAACCTTGGATGGTTTTTCCGGCAGAATTCCGCTGAAGCTTGCCTTGCATACACACGGTCACACAAAAGTTCTCTGAACTTTCGACCGTCAAGAATGTGGGGACATACAACACTACAACGAGCCGAGAAAATGAAGTTCAATGCTTCCGAGAATGCGTTGAATTGTTTCTGAGCATGCGTAGGAATTTTGCGCATCGGAATTGCTACAGACGATCGGAATTTCCATTAGGAACTTTTTCCGTCGGAAGACTAGAGAACCTGCTCTCAATCTTTTGCTGGCGGAAATTCTGCCAGCAAAAGTCCAATGGAGCATACACACGGTCGGAATTGATTGGTGGCTGTTGGTCAATGCACTTTTCAGTTTCGCATTGTCTTATTAAATAAACCTGTTGTGTTGTTTGGATGTTGATATTTAACTGATGTTTATATACAGTATGCTATACACAGATGTAAGTTGCTTGCTGAGTTATTCTAGATATTAATACCATATTCCTCTTTTTATTTTTCAGATCCTATACCAACAGCTCCAGTAAGTACAAAAAAACTAGAATGTGTAAAATTAAATCTGATTGTAGCAGTGGCGTCACTAGGGTTGGTGTCACCTGGTGCGGTAAAACATGGTGTCACCCCCCCCGGTGGGGGGGGGATACCATGTTTTGCCACACCACCATGGCTCTCACTTCGTAGCCTGACACGGTGCTCTGTCCTGTCGCTGTGGAGTGACAGCAGAAGCAGGACAGAGCAGTAGACACTTGGCAGGCTAGCGCATAAGGCTCTCTCCTATCCAGCCTGCCACAATGCACTTGATGGTGTCACCCAAGGCTCAACCGCACCCCCACCGCAAGCCCCCACAGGGGGAGAGCACACCGCATTAAAGTGTAGGTGTGACCGAATTGCGCTGTCATTGGGAGGGCCATACAAAGGCATTGTTAAATACCATGAGTGCATTATGCACAGGGTTCAGAAGTACACTACATACAGAGTGCAGCATTCAGGAATGTGATACAAACAGGGTGCAGAAGTTTGCTATGTACACGGTGCAGGGCCCAGAAGTTTGCTATGTACAGGGTGCAAAGATCGCTATGTACAGCCAGGGTGCAAGGATTGCTATGTACAGGGTGCAAGGATTGCTATGTACAGGGTGCCAGGATTGCTATGTACAGGGTGCAAGGAACGCTATGCACAGGGTGCAAGGATCGTTATGTACAGGGTGCAAGGATCTCTATGTACAGGGTGCAAGGCTCAAGAGTTCTCTATGTATAAGGTGCAAAGTTAAGTACCGCATGCTTCACAGGACAGAAAAGAGGGCAGAAGAGTGGACAGAGAGGCTGCTGCCAAAGAGCAGCTTCAACTTACAGAGGGTCAGGTGTGCAGATTATAAAAAAGAGGAAATACATACATGGGTTAGGTCTCTTATCCATAAGGACCAGGTGGGGTTTATTCCTCTGAAACAAGCTGGAGATAATGTTTGCAGAGCAGTCTTACTAACACACGTGGCCCGTTCTCGTCGCATCCTTACCTGCCTTGTATCATTAGATATTAAAAAGGCTTTCGACACCCACTCCTTGCCATATATCCAATTCATATTACAAAGATGGGGCTTCGGTCCACATTTTCTCTGCTGGGTTTCCTCCTTACATACTTCCCCCTCAGCATACCTCAAATATGCAGGCTACAAATCTGACCATTTTCCAGTGAGCCATGAAACAAGGCAGGGCTGTCCCCTGTCTCCGCTCCTTTTGCCATTGAGCCCTTAGCCCAACTCATATGTTCCAACCCAGACATCAAGGGCCTGGAAACAGGTGGCCTCCACCACAAGCTCTGCCTTTTTGCGGATGTCATTTTCCTCTTCCTCTCCTCTCCACTGACCTCCACGCCCACCCTTCTCTCAATTTGCAGCAATTTCTGAACTAGTCGTGAATACACAGAAATCTAGAGCCCTTAACATCTCTTTACCCCAGTCGACTATATCGCAGCTACAGCAGACCCTTCCCTTTTCCTGGTCACCTGAATGCATTTCGTATCTTGGCATTAAACGTACCGCCTTCCCTGCCGCTCTGTATTCAGCCAACTACCCACCCATGTTGACCCACTTGTCTGGTCTCCTGTCTTCTTGGTCTGCCTTGCCCCTGGCGTGGTTGCCCCTCCCTACGCGACATGACAAACTTTGAACGTATTTGCAAGAAAGATCCCCATGCACGGGGCTTGATCTCCTCTTTCTAATTACAACTGGTAGACCCAGTACCACACACATCTCTACACTATATAAACAAATAGGAATCTGACCTTGGCCTACAATTAGACCCTACAGGTCCAACATCTGCCACAAAATCAGCTGCACAGAATGTTGTGGCCTCTGAGGCAAATTACAAAGTATTAATGTGCTGGTACCTGGTCCCTTCCCGGATAGCCAAATATCTTCCATCCTACCCTCCTGCTTGTTTCCAAGGTTGCCCAGACAATGGCACGCACTTTCATATCTGGTGGAGTTGCCCACCAGACCAATCATACTGGGCCAACATTTTTCATACGATTTCCACATTTATTGGCAACACCATAGCCCCTGACCCAGCCATTGCTCTACTCAATAAGAAACCTCCTGATGTAACCTATCTTCAATTCAAGCTACTTTTGCAGGTTACAACTGCAGCGAAGCAAACCATTGCGAAGGCCTGGAAAACCCCACACCTCACTATCTTGGAAACCAAAAATAGGGTTACCAGAGCCATGGTCCATGCCAAAATAGAAACAGTTCTCCTAGACAGGGTAAAAAAGTTTAAATGCCTTTGGAGACCTTGGGTTGACCATTTTCTACCTCCCAACTTCGATAACGCTTTACTATTACCCTGAATAGCCCAATGGATAACTCTGCCCACTCATAGGGACCAGACCACTATCTACCCCCCTCCCCCCGGAGAACTCCCTCCCTGCCCTCCATCCCCTCTTCTCAGCTGCCTCCCCCCTCTTTCTCATCTCCCCCTTTCTTTCTGCTCCTCTCTCTCTTCTTTCTTCCTCTCCTTTCTCTTCACCTTTCTGCTTCTCTCCTCTGGATGCAAGTCTTTCAGCTCTGACCAAATTATCTGCCCATCGTACTGGGACTGGACTCCCCCCCCACCTACAATCCCCCTATGGTCAGACCTACAAATGCTCTCAAATGCTTATCCTACAACTCAATCTTTCTCAGTTTCAAGAACTCTTATGCCGCGTACACACGGTCTGACTTTTCGTCTACAAAAGTCAGACGGACGCCGACGGACTAAAGCTGGCTGACAATCCGATCGTGTGTGGGCTTCCCCGGACTTTCAGCAGACTTTTAGTGGACTTTTCCAGCCGCAAATCTGACAAACTTTAGATTTGAAACTTCCTTTAAATCTTTACGTCGTAACTACGCCGGATCCAGAAATCCGCTCGTCTGTGTGCTAGTCCGACGGGCAAAAACCCACGCTAGGGCAGCTATTGGCTACTGGCTATCAACTTCCTTATTTTAGTCCGGTGTACGTCATGACTTTTGTGTGATCGTATGTAGGCAAGTCCGTTCGTAAGAAAGTCTGCCGCAAGTCCGCCAAAAGTCCGCCAAAAGTCAGACAAAAGTCCGTTAAAAGTCTGTCGGATAGGCTGTCGGACTTTTGTAGCCGAAAAGTCCGACCGTGTGAACGCGGCATAAGACACTAGTCTATTTGCTAACTACGAGACAACTCCGACTGGAGTCCCCAGTAATCAATCTTAGTTCATAGGATAGGAATCATATCGGTCCCTGGATTTCACCTACCAACATCCTACTAAGTGTCCCCAAACCAACTCACAGCACGTAGCCCTATGATGTTATTTCACGCCCTGTTGTTTTCTGTTTTGTTTTCTTTTTTGCTCACTATGCATGTTCTGTTACAAAGGGCTGCTTCCCTATTTCTGCAATGTGTCATTACACTGCTAATGCCTCCCCTTATCCTTGGGGAACATTTACTTTCGATGCATCCTGTCGAGACCTATTGTTCTTTCCTTCAATAAAATTTCTGAACAAGAAATACATACATGGGAGCTGTTTTACCTGCTAAAGGATTTGTATTTTTGTCCATGCAGTCCTTAGATTTTAACAGCTTTGCCACATAGCACAGTCACGTCTGACAGGGCAGGATATCTGAATTTTATCTACTGCAGTTTCATAATATTTCAGCTCTTGTCTAACCCCAAGCCTCAGACGGAACAGTGAAAGAAGAAGAAGCAGGCTTGTCAGCTCATGTCTCTGTCACATCTGCTCTCCTCCTGTTACCATGTCATTTGTCCTTTGGCTCCTTGTTCTGCTTCTGCATCTCCCAGTCTGAACTTTGCTGTGCAGGCATTGCAACAGGTTGATTCCAAGTCAGATTCAATTTAGTTACCCTGTCTCCTTTTAAATATATACATTTACTAATGTATAAATGAAAAGAGAGCTGAATTAATGTGTATTTCATAGGAAATAGGTTTGATACCAGAGTCAAGAGGTTTAAAGTGGTGTTCCGCCCCCCCAAAAAAAATTAAAAGCCAACAGCTACACATACTGCAGCTGCTGGCTTTTAAAAATAGGACACTTACTTGTCCTGGAGTCCATCGATGACGGCACCGCAGCTGATGTTTCCATCAGCTGTCGGTGCTGCTGCCGCCATTGCGGGTAAGGGTACCCTGCTTTGTAGCCTTCACGGTGGGAACCCTACTGCGCATGCGTGAGGCCCCGCTCCTCTCTGCTACTGGCCTGGAAACAGGGCCCGGCAACAGGGAGAGGAGGAGGGAGCCCCATGGAGATGTCACGGGCTGCGGCCCGGACTCCCGGAAGTGGGAACAGGATACCTGTCCCCCCTCCCCCCGAAAGGTGCCAATTGTGGCACTGGAGGGGGAGAGGAGACAAATGAGCCGAAGTTCCACTTTTGGGTGGAACTCCGCTTTAACTACAAGCGCCCCCTCCCCTAGATATATTTAAAGAAGTACCAAGAAACAAAATTGGGAGTTTTGAGGTGCAAACAATCAAATCAAATTGATATTACAAATTTCATAATTTTATTTTACAAACATGGTTAAAATAAATAAAGTTTAAAACCAGAACAGGAAAAATCATGTGGTCACAATACAAAAGTTATTTGCCTTGATACTTCAACTTTTGTATTGTGACCACATGATTTTTCATGTTCTGGTTTTAAACTTTTTTTATCCTGTGTGACTCCACCTAATCTACTTATACAGAGGTTGGAGTATTGGGAAGCACTGGTACCTATCTGAGCTGTGTACTGTGTACTGGTGTGCGTGTACTGGTATGCGCTGGCAGGTTTTTACTCATTTGCTTTACGCAGGAAGGGTTTAATATTGCCATGAATATAATTTACTGTATATAAATATTTATTTACACTTTTTTTTACAGCCTTCCCCTCCTCCTGTAACAGTAAGTTTCTTTTTTTTATTTCCTGATGACCAAATTGATAGGATAGCATATAAAATAATCAGTGAAAGATCAGTAGTATTCCTCATTGAGATCTTAGTGTAAATGTAGATTAGTTAGAGTAAGGCTTTAGGGTTTAGAAGGTTTAAGCACAGGTGTGCCTTTAACAAAACTAACAACTAGCCAACACTCTGTAGCCTTCTAAAACCTTCTGCCTCCCCTGTTTACTGACCTCAATAGCGCAGCTGCAGCCTCTTCTAATGATTTTAATCCCTTAATCCTCTACAGTATTGGCCGTGCCTGTACAGAGATAGATTATTTATATATATATATATATATATATATATATATATATATATATATATATATATATATATTTATAGATAGATTTATATGGTACCTCTCACATTGTATTTATAACCTTTATGGTACCAAAACCCCTTTCCAACCTGAGATTAAAATATTCTCCTATCTCAAAGATGTTGTGTATATTGACTGTCAAATGATAGTGGTCTGATTTTGTAATTCTTACTTCCTACAGCCTTGTGAAAGCAGCGGATGCCAACCAGCAGACTGTAAAGATGGCGAAAGAGTAGTAGAGGTGCCAAACACAGAGGATTCTTGCTGTCCCTCATACATTTGTAGTAAGTACATTGCTAGACGTACATTGCTCTTCAGCAGATTTAGCCTAAACTTACACTGTTCACACTGCCCCCCCCATGTGTGAAGTGAAGGTGTGGCTTTTTGTCAGTCATGACACAGCTGGATAAAAGGGGATAGGACATAGTGGAAAGATGGCAGCGTTTCCTGTCAATAGGACTCCAGTACCTGAAACTAAAACAGCAGTGAGCATTGAATTTGTGCTAAGGAATCTAATTTGCTAGATGTGGTAGGACATTTTTGCAGCACCGCTCACATGAAAGACACATCCCAGAACATACATCTGGTAATATTAGTAGCAGTATAGTTTCCTGTTTAATGACAAATGTATAATTTCCAACAGTACCTCCATCACCAACTACTCCTCCAGTGGTATCAATGTACCGTATTTATCGGCGTATAACACGCACCGGCGTATAACACGCACCCCAATTTAGGAGGGAATTTTAAGGAAAAAAAAACTTTTAGGAGGGAAGTTGAAGGGAAAAAAAACTTACATTTAAACGCCCATCATTGCAGCCTTGTCAGTGCAGCCTTGTCAGTGCAGCCATGTCAGTGCAGCCTTGTCAGTGCAGCCATGTCAGTGCAGCCATGTCAGTGCAGCCTTGTCAGTGCAGCCTTGTCAGTGCAGCCTTGTCAGTGCAGCCATGTCAGTGCAGCCTTGTCAGTGCAGCCTTCCCCAGTGCAGCCTTGTCAATGCAGCCTTCCCCAGTGCAGCCTTGTCAGTGCAGACTTCCCCAGTGCAGCCTTGTCAGTGCAGACTTCCCCAGTGCAGACTTCCCCAGTGCAGCCTTGTCAGTGCAGACTTCCCCAGTGCAGACTTCCCCAGTGCAGCCTTGTCAGTGCAGACTTCCCCAGTGCAGACTTCCCCAGTGCAGCTTTACCCAGTGCAGCCTTCCCCAGTGCAGTCTTCCCCAGTGCAGCTTTACCCAGTGCAGCCTTCCCCAGTCCAGTCTTCCCCAGTGCAGCCTTCCCCAGTGCAGCCTTCCCCCAGTGATCCCAGCCATTCTGGGCTTCAAAATCGCCGATCGCGATTTGAAAATGGCGCCGCCGGCGCCGAAATACACAGTGCCGGTCCTCGGCTCTTTCCGGCGGCTGTCGTTCATTTTCGGCTCCACTCGTAGTCCCGAGCGGAGCTATCCGAACCTAGCCGAGTAGGTTCGGATAGCTCCGCTCGGGACTACGAGTGGAGCCGAAAATGAACGACAGCCGCCGGAAAGAGCCGAGGACCGGCTCTGTGTATTTCGGCGCCGGCGGCGCCATTTTCAAATCGCGATCGGCGATTTTGAAAATATGACAGGTCGGATCGCAGGGGATCGGCGTATAACACGCACCTGCGACTTTCCCCTGATTTTAAGGGGAAAAAAGTGCGTGTTATACGCCGATAAATACGGTAGTTGATGTGTCTAACCCATAAGGTCTGTTCAATAATTCAAAGTGCTGTAACCCATAACATCTGCACCTAGCTATCATTTAACTTTTAACATTTTAAAATCTGATTGGTGGCTATTGGTCACTGCACATTTTTGTTTTGCATTGTCTAATTGAATATACCTGTTGTGTTGTTTGGATGTTGATATTTAACTTATGTTTATATAGAGTATGCTATACACAGTTATACACAGCTGGATAAAAGGGGGTAGGATATAGTGGAGATATGGGGGAGTTTCCTGTCAATGGTAAATGAAACTAAAACAGCAGTGTGTATTTTATTTGTGCTAAGGAATCTAACTTCACAGATCTGTAGGACATTTTTGCAGCAGTGCTCATTTGAAAGACACATCCCAAAACATTCATCTAGTGATATTAGTAGTAGTATAGCTTCCTGTTTACTGAAAAATGTATCATTTTCAACAGTACCTCCACCTCCACCACCAACTACTCCTTCAGTGGTATCAACTACACCTGTTGTAAGTACCAATATGACTTAAGTAATATCTCACCTACTTTTATTAGGAGAAATTATAACAATAATGTGTGCCAACCAACATTTTATTATTTGTATCTTTTCCAGCCTGTGTGTCATGGTATCACATGCACTGTGCCTGTGTGCTTACGGAATGGAGAAAAAACAGTCCGGGTTCCCACCTCTGACCTTTGCTGTCCAGCATATGAATGTCGTAAGTGTAATTGCAGACTATTTTTATAGCAAATTAGATTGAAACTAATGATTTAAAGTTTTTGAGTTATTCAGTTTTCAAAGCATGGTTTTCTTATCTACTTTTAATATTTACATACAATCTTTATATTGAAAATTCAAATTCCAGTCCAGAATGCACTAATGATACTAGTGTCATGGAGCACTGTGGGAAAGAGCAGAGCAGAAGGTGTTTGCCTTCAGACACCTTCTCTATCATGCAAACTCACTAGTGACCTTCCTAAAGAGCAGGTAAGGAGACGGAAAGAGAGGGGGATAATTCACTCTTTTGGGTGGAATTGTACACCAAAGTTTCTCTTTAATTTTGAAGCAAACTTTACACTGCAATAAGGTAGAAAGCAAAATTAGTAATTTGATTGGTTTACTAAGTAGATGGATAGAGCATTGTCACTTTACAAAGAGAATATTAACTCAGTTAATGAGACAAGGCTCACTTCAAAAATTCTTTCATGTGCAAGCAAAATGCTGATTTTATTGCAATTCCTGAATTATTGCACATGAGGGAAAACTCAAAATTAACATGTACTTCACCAGACTAATCAAGCTAAGAGCACATTCAGTTTGACTGATAAAATTAGCATAAATATGTTTTTTGTTTTATAGAGTGTGATCCATGCCCAGCAGCTCCCTATTGTGGTGACATGCAGCCAATTGTAACCTTCAACGTGGAAACAGAGTGTTGTCCAATATATCAATGTCGTAAGTAATTATACACATGTTTTCCATGCTTAAAGTGGTAGTAAACTCTCTGTATTTATTTTTACCTACAGGTTAGCTTATTATTTATTTATTTTTTTTAATTGAGAATTTACATCACTTTAAGATCTGCCAAACAGAACCCTGAATTTAAACTCAATCATCATCATGGTAAAAATATCTTACAATAACATGGCCAAAAAAGAAAAGCTTTTTTGCGTCCATCTTTACCTTATAATACCTCCTCTGATAATTGCAGACAATCATCAGAAAATAATACTTTACAAACCTCCCTACACTGCTGGGTGTCAACAGTTTTCTGTTAGCTGCTCTCATAATGTAGGGAAAACACAAATTGGTCATGTAATGTAGTTTGAGCATGTCTGCCCCTTAATATAGTGTGGTGCTGTGATTCTGTAAAAGTATATAGAGCTGATATTTTGTCTCTTTACATTTTAGCAATACCAACAACACCACAGCCAACTCCACCCGAGACTGTAAGTCATTACTCAATTTGCTATTTTTATTATATATTTCCTTTAAATGATTATAATGTATATTTTTGCCTTTGTTGTTGTTGATGCTATTGTTATTATTATTATAATATCACTATTACTATTAATTCATTATATTCTCTGCTTGCTTACCATCTACATTTCTGGATGGCTAAAATATTGAGACAAGAAAAGAGATGATAAACAGAGCATGTAAATGCAATGAGTAAATTCGACTGAAAGTTATGAATATAGAATTAAAAATCATGCACAATAATCCTTTAAAACATTTGATATTTAATACAAAATGTGTCTGTTGTCACAACACTGACAAATTACGACTGCATTTTAACAGAATTTTAGCTTCATCTGACATTTTTTATTCTGTTCATTCATAGACCACACCCACTCCACCACCACCTCCCGTAAGTTATGCAAGTTTTTATCTTTATAATGTATATATAAATTTGTTAATGTGCTTTGGAAGCAGTGTGGACTCCGGAACTCGGGTAAAGTCAAGAATATACATTGAGAGAAATACATAGGCTGGCATTGATGAACTTTCTCAGAAAATGCTATTTACCTGTTATCCCTGTTTATCCATGGAGCTTTACCCAGTCACTGCCACAACTTCTTACTTTGTGCTTTGTTTGATGCATTCAGGTTCCAGTGACTTGGAAAGTATTGAATAGGTCAGCAATACCAGCCTGTATACTGTATATTTCAATGTATACTCTGTACTCTAGAAACTGTGCTCCCCAAAAAATGCAAGCAAAGGCAAAGTAAAACCATAAGCAAAAAGATTTGTTTTTTTTATTTTGGATAAAGTAAGGGAGGGTTTTTACCCATGTCAGGGTTTTTTTGTTTTTTTAGACCTGTGTCCCCTTGCAGAGATTTACCTTCAGTTCTTATCCAAAACAAGAACTGAGAGTAAATTCCTGCAAATTAAAAGAATCCCCTTGGGGACCCCAGGTAACCAGGACTAGTATCCCCATTGGAAGATTTCCCCTCTATTACTATTAGGAAGAGCCCAAAGTTTGGAATTTTCTTTTACTTTCACTTTCAATGATAATGGTAAACAGGACAAATATAGAAGGTGAATTTCTAAAAGGGGTTACAGACAGCAATAAAAAATGACAGGTGTCTACTCTGTCCAAAACTATAGGAAATATTTTGCCTTTAGCCATACTGTAAAGTGATTCCAAACCTTTTTTTTCTTTTAATAATAAACATGTTATACTTACCTGCTCTACGCAATGGATTTGCACAGAGTAGCCCCGCTCCTCCTTTTGTGGGGTCCCATGCCAGCCATACTGCCTTTTCCTCTTGAGCGAGTGCCCCCATAGTATGCCACTTGCTATGGAGACACTCATGCAGGATTGATCCAGAGCCATGCTACCTGCGTCAATAGACACAGAAAGCGTGGCCCCACACCCAGATCCCTAATCACAAGATTTGATTGACAGCAAAAGGAGACAATGGCACCCACTGCTGCCTCCCTGTCCTATTAAATGAGTGAACGTGGAGAGAGCTGCTGCTTTTGGGTGCAACAATGGATGGAGATCAGACTCAGATAAGTATTTAGGGAGTGGTTGTAAAGCCTTACATATATCCAGTGAAGTGACTGGACTCAGGTGATACACAGAGATGAAACAAATCCTCCTACATAAGTTGTACCTGTTTATCTGCAGTCTTCTCTTTCTCAGTGAGGAAAGGTCTTAGAGCTGTCTGGAGGGAAGGAATACATCCTTCTTCACACAGCACATGGGAACTGAGCTGATGCTTTCAATCAGCTGGAGCTCCCTCTACTGTCACCTTTTTTCTCTTGGTGTCAGGAAATCTTGTCAGAAGTGAATCATGCTGATAGCAGGGGAATGATGCAGTAGACAGAAATGGCACTTAGTGCTCTTAATTGCGAGAAGAACACACCATAGAGAAATATTCTTAGTTCATATTTGATGTCTGAGGTTTACAACCACTTTAAAGCATAGAATGCATTAAGGTAATAAAAAAAAAAACTTAAACCTGTCGAGCCGCTTTAATGCATGTAGGCTTCCGGTACCTAGTACTTTTCCAATTACTGACATAGAGACAGTGTGGGGGCTGTCATTTGGTAAAACTGCAGGGCCTTGCCTACTCATGTCAACAGATGACTGGTGATCTGATAACTGTGGGGCAATAATCAATAAGCAAGAGGAGAGATGTAGGAAGCACAGATCTGAAGAATGAATGAAGCAGAAGCAGGGAGATTTTTGCACTGTGTGTCTTCAGACAAAACTTCCTTACCTGAAAACAGAACAGTGAGCAGCACAGTAGTGACATCTTCAATTCCCACTCCAAAGCTCATGAAACTATCTAAAAGTCAGAGGCAGCAGTGCCTTAGATGAGCTCACATTGCAGATATAAAGCTATGAGGATATAAGACAGGGTTGCTTGGAAGTTGTCATCTGTCAGGAAGTGATCTGCTCTTTTCCTGGAGGAATTTAAGACAGATAACCTTTTTTGGGAGACTGCTTAGGTGCAAAAAAAACATTTTTACATGTTGCCCATCAGATAACAAATGAGTTCAGGTCCACTTTAATAACTAATTCTTTTTTTTGAAGAGACTGAAACTAGGTCAAAGAAATGAAAACTTTTGGTTGGACTACCCTTTCAGTTACTACTAACACGTTTTCCTATATTTGATAATCTTACACATATGTGCAGGTACTTACACATAATTGCATTTTTGTTTCCAAAAGCTGCCATGCTTGGATGTGCTCTGTCTTCCCGTGACTTGTAAGAAGATGGGTGCAGTCCCCGTGGTAGTTGAACCATCTTCTGCCACTCGCTGCTGTCCAGTTATTGACTGCCGTAAGTAATTTTTTGTTGGATTACACTGCAAAGAAGTAAAAAAAATAAAAAATATTTTCAGTTCAGTTCAGTGTTCAGTTTGTGCATAGTCTACATGTTATTCTTATTCATGGCAGAGCCTTCTTAAAACAGAAGGTTATTTGCTTTTATCGCAAAACCACCATCATCTCCACCCCCAAAAAAGTGTTTTTTCACATTTTAAGTGTAGTAAGTTGAGCCATACCAATTATTCTTTATGCAGCACGGCCAACTGTGCAATCATATACAGAATTCATCCAAACTGCCTATCTCCATTTCAGGCTAGATAGCCAGCACCAAAGCCATGTATGAGAGGCCTTGTCTGCATAACTTATCTGACTGTATTTTACCTTTAATTTTGAAATTACAATTTCTTGTTCATTTAATACTTGCTTACTGTTTAAGGTTTGTTTATTCTTTACATGCAGAATGTCAAAATGAATGCAATATTCCCACATGCGATGATAACAGGCCACCACTGCTGCTTGGAGACCCTGAAACAGAGTGCTGTCCCGAGCATCAATGTCGTAAGTGTCTTTATAGCAGAAAAGTGAGGGAACTTTGCAGGAGACTTTGTCTAAGTGACATACTGTCTTTGTTATTATTAGTAATCGTTCAGAATACAGCTTTATTTTTTTCCAATGCAAATTCTAATTTGGTAATTATTCTAAGCTGAAAAATATCAGTTACACCTTGTATATGAGTACCAGTTTGTCACAGTGTAATAGACTTACGAGTGTCAAGGCCTGTCCTAGCCAGTAAAGCATGTAATGCCTGTACTGCTGCAATAAGGGAGAATAAAATGAGCGGGTCCCAGCTGCCCCCAAAGCTATGGATTATGTAGCAGTCACTTATTCTGCTACCTCTTCTGCTAAACCATTGCCACTGATATTAAAAAGTGATCATTGTGGCATTTTTTGTTGAAAAAACATCAGTTAACTGAATCAATAATAGTATTTTTGATCATGTATTATACGATGATAGACTGTATGTGTCTTACTGGAAACTATTCTGTCAGTTTATTATAAGTTGATGATTTGGGGATGGGGGATTGTTCTTTGGCATCTTTGCCTTGGGTTCTACTTAACTTTGTCTCAGAATGCTGGCAGATTGAACGATACACTTCCTGTATTATTACTTCTTCTGCTCCAGCAGTGATATCTCAGCATTTCCAGTGGCAACTATTTTCTCTGGTTATAATTTTAAGTTCTGAAAAAAGGAGTAGGCAGAGTTGTAGGTCAGAGTGGAAGCCAGGAGGTCCAGAGGGAAGATCTTTTGCCTTGATTGCCATAGGTCTAAATAAGCATGTTTAGGAGTGTGCAAGTTTAAAAAAAAGATCTTCTGTCAGAAAGCTCATGCCTGCCCATCTGACCTCGGTCAGAAATATGCTGTGACCTTAATTCAATAAGAGAGCGCAAAGCAGCATAACCCCCAAAACAACAAATCAGACATTAGCTTCCTTAAACCAGATTACTGAAAAAATAAATTGTGATTGGTTATTGTGCTACTTTACAATTTGCTTTATAACATTTTCTAAAGCTAATTTGTGTATTTTTTTTAATCTTTTTCAGCACCTCCACCAACTCCACCTCCTGTAAGTTTTCACCTGTCACAAAACTTCATAGTCAAGTCCACCCAAGGATCATATTTCAGTTTTGGATGGATATCAGCCCTTATTTTCAGGGTGTCCTCCATTGGCAAGATATTCCCACCACAGTTTCTGACACAACCTTTCCATATGGCCATTGTAAAGCTTAACTTATATTATTATATATATTATAATATATTATTCCTAATACTGCAGAAAATATATGAATAATTAGCACCCATCAATGTGAGCATGATTCTCTAGTAATGGACCAAGTAGTAAGGTGAGTTCAGGAACTTGGGAGAGAATATCTGAACACCAGAGCCCCCCCCCCAAAAAAAAAGAAAGAAATTCAGCCAAAATTATTCATCTATTTCTAGAATATCATTTTTGGGTAGACTGCTCATTTAATCTATGTCATTACGTGGGGGAGGGGTTTCAAATTCACATTGTAATTATCCTTGAAAAGGAGATATAACTTTGCCCAAAATGTGTTGGAATATTCACAAACATTCTTAATATTGTGAATACATGTGTGTTGGTGAAGAGTGTGCTCAGTAGTGTTACCCTTGTACTAGATAATAGTTCCCCCATGCACTTGATGCCCAAGTAGTGATGTGCTTTCAGTGCCATATATTATGTTGTTTTGTATTGTACACATATTAACTGTTATAGGGCCTCCATGTTGCACTTCCATAGTGCTTTTAATAGCACTAAAAATACATTTTACATTTTTTCATCACAAGCTTTGACATTAGATTAGACTTTTCCTAAGCATGCCTAGTAGTGATAATTGTACCCCATAACAAGTCCCTATGACCACTGAAATTGTATAACTCTCTCTATATTGTAGGCACCATGTAAATACGTAACCTGCGCTCCTGAACCCACATGTGAAGAAAATGAGTATAAGATTCAAAGTCCAACTGAAGACCTTTGCTGCACATCAATCCTCTGCAGTAAGTGCTGACCTTCATTATCTTATTTTGTTGCATTCTTTACCTTTAAAGCAAAGCTTTGTATTAGAAAACACATGCTACAGCAAGTAGACAGAAATAACAAAGTAATAGAGTGCAAAAAAGTATTTGAAGATCAAGGGAACTACAGAAGATCACTGATTTCCTTAATATCCTCTTTTAAGATTATCTAGCTGAATTTTTCTTTTAACAAATTTTACAAGCTTTTTGTTATAATCACGTTACATAGTTAGTAAGGTTGAATAAAGACACCAGTCCATCCAGTTCAACCTGAGTGAGTGTGGGTGCATGTCTACAATCATCCCTATTTATTTAAGGTACCCATATAACGCCACCAATTCACGCGGCACTCCACACATACATCGTACACCAACATTGGTCCCTACCCTCAAGGAGCCCACAATCCAATGTCCCCAACTCACATTCATATTCTAGGGCCAATTTTGAACAGAAGCCAATTAACCTACCAACATGTCCTTGGAGTGTGGGAGGAAACCGGAGTACCCGGAGGAAACCCACGCAGGCACAGGGAGAACATGCAAACTCCAGGCAGGTAGTGTCGTGGTTGGGAATCGAACCAGCGACCCTTTTTACTGCTAGGCGAAAGTGCTACCCACTACACCACTGTGCTGCCCATCACATTTTATAAAATATGCCCTGAGGGGCATAAAAAGGAAATCTCACTTTATTGTAATTAGAAAGAAAATTAGAGGATATCGAGGAAGGAAAAAATAAATAAAAAATCTGACAGATTCCTGCACATCCATTGTTGATGCTTCACTAGCCCGTGATAATCTGATGCTGGTTTACATTTACAGCATATCTGTTATTATAGTCACAATAACTAGCAAATTCAAAGAGACATTGCAAATTTATGGAAAGGGAAAATGCTGCACATATACATTTACATTTAAAATACAAGATTTTTCTGTAATTATATTAGATCAAGGAAAAAATATTTAGAGAAAGCAATCATAATTACAGTATTATTACAATTTAGGGTGGTCATGGATATCTCCTCTCTTTCTGAAATTTGTGTAATGATAGTTTATTATTCACACATTTTGCAGGAACTGTGTACAGTGACTATGCTGTTTTGTTTTTTATAAACAGTGCTGTATGTGGCCAGTGTTAGTCCTTGGTTGTAAAATGAACTCTGTCCAGGTGGTGATTTGCCATTTCTCCTCTAGATGAGGAAATAAATAAATGTAGTCCATGTGTCTATCCCATGAGGTCAATTCAATAAGGCAAAGCGCTGCACACCATAACATCTGAACGTCGCCATCATTTGACATTTAATATTGAAATCTCATTGGTGTCTGTTGGTCACATTGAATTATTGAATAAACATGTTGTGTTGTTTGGATGTTGATATTTAACTTATGTTTTTATAGAGTATACTATACGCAGTTGTAAGTTTCTTGCTGAGATATAGATAGTAATACCATATTCCTCTTTTTATTTTTCAGCTCCTATACCAACAGCTCCAGTAAGTACAAAAAAGGTAGAATGTGTAAAATCTGATTGTAGTATAAATCATAGGACTATGAGGCTGATTTTGTAGGTTTGGATGAAATCTACAAATTGCAGGTAGAGCTTTGAATGTCAAATATAATTATATTTAATCAAGCCCCACTGTATAACCACTGCAGACCTCCTGACTGGTTAGAGTATATAACTGAGTCTTGTTTTATTGAAATTTATATACATTTCAAACATATATGCCAAATACTGTTGGTGCCTGTATAAAGCATTATTGAATGAGACTGTCCTGGCCCTTCTGTGCTGCTGGGCCCCATGGCACCTGCCTGACCTGCTATGGCTAAAAGATGATTGAATACAACTAATGGTTGTACTTTGCACATCATCATTACTCTTTTCAAAGCTGAACTCCAGGCAAGCAGATAAACAAACAGATGAAATACGTACATTGGAGCTGTTTTACCTGCTAAAGGATTTGTGTTTTTGTCCACGAAGTCCTTAGATTTTCACAGCTCAGCCACATAGCACAGTCATGACTGAAAGGGCAGGATATCTAAATTCTATCTACAGCAGTTCCATAACACTTTCAGCCCTTGTTTAACCCAAAGCCTCAGACGGAACAGTGAAAAGAGAAACAGCTGGCTTGTCAGCTCAGCTCTCTGTCACATCTGCGCTCCTCCAGATTTAAAGTGAACCTGTGATGGAAAAATCCTTCAGTGATATTTGCTTTTGTTTAGGTGTTTTATCACCTATTATTTGTATCATATATAATTGTAAGTTTTGTGCATACATGTGTTCTTTGTACTCTTCCCTGATTGCAAACATTTTAAATCAAAAATTGAATATATCCAAAAATACATTTTAGAAACTGTCACATAACTGTAGGTATCATAAAGTGTCAGTGCATATCAAAAGCCAAAAAGTGAATGTGTTCAGCAAAAGACAAATTTCCTGGCACTAATAAACAGGCATTCCCCAACACCACCACCAAAGTGCAATTCTGTATGACTCTGCCTAATCTACCTATACGGAGGCTGAAGTATTGGGAAGCACTGGCACCTATCTGTGGTGTGTACTGGTATACGCTGGCATTGCAATAGGTTTTTATTCATTTGCTTTTTGCAGCAGGGGTTTAATATTGCCATTCAATAAATAAACTGTATATCAATATTTATTTACTCTTTTTTACAGCCTTCCTCTCCTCCTGTAACAGTAAGTTTCTTTTTTTTTTATTTCCTAATGACCAAATTGATAGGATAGCATATAAAATAATCTGTGTGAGATCAGTAGTATTCCTCATTGAGATCTTAGTGTAAATAAGTGTAGATCTAAGTGTAGATTAGTTAGAGTAAGGCTTTAGGGGTTAGAAGGTTTAAACACAGGTGTGCCTTTAACAAAACTAACAACTAGTCAATCCTCTGTAGCCTTCTAAAACCTTTTGCCTCCCCTGTTTACTGACCTCAATAGCACAGCTGCAGCCTCTTTTAGTGTTTTAAATCCCTTAATCCTCTGCAGTATTGACCGTGCCTGCACAGAGAATCCTCATAAATTTATATGGCACATCACATTATATTTATAACCTCTATGGTACCAAAAACCCTTTCCAACCTGAGATTAAAATGTTCTTCTATCTTTAAGATGTTGTGTATATTGACTGTCAAATGATAGTGGTCTGATTTTGTAATTCTTACTTCCTACAGCCTTGTGAAAGCAGCGGATGCCAACCAGCAGACTGTAAAGATGGCGAAAGAGTAGTAGAGGTGCCAAACACAGAGGATTCTTGCTGTCCCTCATACATTTGTAGTAAGTACATTGCTAGACGTACATTGCTCTTCAGCAGATTTAGCCTAAACTTACACTGTTCACACTGCCCCCCCCCCCCATATGTGAAGTGAAGGTGTGGCTTTTTGTCAGTCATGACACAGCTGGATAAAAGGGGATAGGACATAGTGGAAAGATGGCAGCGTTTCCTGTCAATAGGACTCCAGTACCTGAAACTAAAACAGCAGTGAGCATTGAATTTGTGCTAAGGAATCTAATTTGCTAGATGTGGTAGGACATTTTTGCAGCACCGCTCACATGAAAGACACATCCCAAAACATGCATCTGGTAATATTAGTAGCAGTATAGTTTCCTGTTTAATGACAAATGTATAATTTCCAACAGTACCTCCATCACCAACTACTCCTCCAGTGGTATCAATGTAGTTGATGTGTCTAACCCATAAGGTCTGTTCAATAATTCAAAGTGCTGTAACCCATAACATCTGCACCTAGCTATCATTTAACTTTTAACATTTTAAAATCTGATTGGTGGCTATTGGTCACTGCACATTTTTGTTTTGCATTGTCTAATTGAATATACCTGTTGTGTTGTTTGGATGTTGATATTTAACTTTATATAGAGTATGCTATACACAGTTATACACAGCTGGATAAAAGGGGGTAGGATATAGTGGAGATATGGGGGAGTTTCCTGTCAATAGTAAATGAAACTAAAACAGCAGTGTGTATTTTATTTGTGCTAAGGAATCTAACTTCACAGATCTGTAGGACATTTTTGTAGCAGTGCTCATATGAAAGACACATCCCAGAACATTCATCTGGTGATATTAGTAGTAGTATAGCTTCCTGTTTACTGAAAAATGTATCATTTTCAACAGTACCTCCACCTCCACCACCAACTACTCCTTCAGTGGTATCAACTACACCTGTTGTAAGTACCATTATGACTTAAGTAATATCTCACCTACTTATATTAGGAGAAATGATAACAATAATGTGTGCCAACCAACATTTTATTATTTGTATCTTTTCCAGCCTGTGTGTCATGGTATCACATGCACTGTGCCTGTGTGCTTACGGAATGGAGAAAGAGCAGTCCAGGTTCCCACCTCTGACCTTTGCTGTCCAGCATATGAATGTCGTAAGTGTAATTGTGGACTATTTGTATAGCAAATTAGATGGAAACAAATGATTTAAAGATTTATTCAGATTTCAAAACACGTTTTATTATCTACTTTTAATATTTAAATATAATCTTTATATTGAAAATTCAAAGTCCAGTCCAGAATGCACTAATGATACTAGTGTCATGGAGCACTGTGGGAAAGAGCAGAGCAGAAGGTGTTTGCCTTCAGACACCTTCTCTTTGATGCAAACTCAATAGTGACCTAATCTGATCAAATGCAGCCACTGTGCCCCATCAAATGCTGCCTCACTGTGACCCGCCCACCCGCTCCTGTCTGACTGGCACTTACCCCATCTTGGTGGCGGGTCAGGCAGCAGGTGACGGCCATGAGCTGTAGGACGGGCAGCGGGTCAGGCGGCAGACCCTGTGTCCTCTATGCTTCCCGTGCATCTCTTCTTCCCTTCTGCTAAGCGTCCAATAGGATTGTCTGTGCCTTTAGCCAATCAGGTATTGGACCCGCGCTAACTGATTGTCGGAGAGGTGGTACAGTGTAAGTAAAGTAAAGTAAATATTAATTTGCTTCTCTAACACACGTGGGTGGGCTCCGAGCGCAATGCTTTGTGCTCCGAGTCCACCTTTTTTAAAGCCTATGGCTCTAATCAGGTGCTTCAAAAAAAACACCCCCGCCGGTGTAATTCAGGCGCCCCGGCGTCCGAAAAGGGGACCGATGCCTGAATAGGGGGTGGTCACGGTGGCCATGGATAAATCCATGTTATGCATGAATCTATCCATGATACATATAGGGGGGTGTCGTGATAAAGGGGGCGGCACCCTTAATGGACAGGCCGCCTGTGTTCACCAGACTCATCAAGCTAAGGGAACATTCAGTTTGGACAATTAAATGATGTAAATATCAATGACTTTGTTTTGCCGACACACTCCAAAAAGGTTGTCTGATAAAATTGGAATAAATATGTTTTTTGTTTTTATAGAGTGTGATCCATGCCCAGCAGCTCCCTATTGTGGTGACATGCAGCCAATTGTAACCTTCAACGTGGAAACAGAGTGTTGTCCAATATATCAATGTCGTAAGTAATTATACACATGTTTTCCATGCTTAAAGTGGTAGTAAACTCTCTGCATTTATTTTTACCTACAGGTTAGCTTATTATTTATTTATTTATTTTTAAATTGAAAATTTACATCACTTTAAGATCTGCCAAACAGAACCCTGAATTTAAACTCAATCATTATCATGGTAAAAATATCTTACAATAACATGGCCAAAAAAGAAAAGCTTTTTTTTACCTTATAATACCTCCTCTGATAATTGCAGAAAATCATCAGAAAATAATACATTACAAACCTCCCTACACTGCTGGGTGTCAACATGATTTACTTTGGGAGGTAACAGTTTTCTGTTAGCTGCTCTCATAATGCAGGGGAAACACAAATTGGTCATGTAATGTAGTTTGAGCATGTCTGCACCTTAATATAGTGTGGTGCTGTGATTCTGTAAAAGTATCTAGAGCTGATATTTTGTCTCTTTACATTTTAGCAATACCAACAACACCACAGCCAACTCCACCCGAGACTGTAAGTCATTACTTAATTTGCTATTTTTATTATATTTTTCCTTTAAATGGTTATAATGTATAATTTTGCCTTTGTTGTTGTTGATGCTGTTGTTGTTATTATAATAATGTTACCCAAATTATAATTCATTATATTCTCTAAATATGCTTGCTTACCATCTACATTTCTGGATGGCTAAAATATTGAGACAAAAAAAGAGATTATAAACAGAACATGTAAATGCAATGAGTAAATTTGACTGAAAGTTATGAATATAGAATTAAAAATCATGCACAATAATCCTTTAAAACTGGACATTTGATATTTAATACAAAATGTGTCTGTTGTCACAACACTGACAAAATACGAATGCATTTAAACAGAATTTTAGCTTCATCTGACATTTTTCATTCTGTTCATTCATAGACCACACCCACTTCCCCTCCACCACCACCTCCGGTAAGTTATGCAAGTTTTTATTTTTATAATGAATATATAATTTTGTTAATGTGCTTTGGAAGCAGTGTGGACTCCGGAACTCGGGTAAAGTCAAGAATATACATTGAGAGAAATACATAGACTGGCATTGATGAACTTTCTCAGAAAATGCTATTTGCTGTTATCCCTGTTTATCCCATGGAGCTTTACCCAGTCACTGCCACAACTTCTTACTTTGTGCTTTGTTTGATGCATTCAGGTTCCAGTGACTTGGAAAGTATTGAATAGGTCAGCAATACCAGCCTGTATACTGTATATTTCAATGTATACTCTGTACTCTAGAAACTGTGCCCCCCAAAAAATGCAAGCAAAGGCAAAGTAAAACTATAAGCAAAAGATTTTTTTTATTTTGGATAAAGTAAGGGAGGGTTTTTAACCATGTCAGGGTTTTTTTGTTTTTTTTTAGACCTGTGTCCCCTTGCAGAGATTTACCTTCAGTTCTTATCCAAAACAAGAACTGAGCAAAAATCCCTGCAAATTAAATGAATCCCCTTGGGGACCGCAGGTAACCAGGACTAGTATCCCCATTGGAAGATTTCCCCTCTATTACTATTAGGAAGAGCCCAAAGTTTGGAATTCTCTTTTACTTTCACTTTCAATGATAATGGTAAACAGGACAAATATAGAAGGTGAATTTCTAAAAGGGGTTACAGACAGCAATAAAAAATGACAGGTGTCCACTCTGTCCAAAACTATAGGAAATATTTAGCCTTTAGGCATATTGTAAAGTGATTCCAAACCTTTTTTAAAAAAAAATAATAAACATGTTATACTTACCTGCTCTATGCAATGGATTTGCACAGAGCAGCCCCGCTCCTCCTTTTGTGGGGTCCCATGCCAGCCACACTGGCTTTTTCTCTTGAGCGAGTGCCCCCATAGCATGCCACTTGCTATGGAGATACTCATGCAGGATTGATCCAGAGCCACGCTACCTGCGTCAATAGACACAGAAAGCGTGGCCCCACACCCAGATCCCTAATCACAGGATTTGACTGACAGCAAAAGGAGACAATGGCACCCAATGCTGCCTCCCTGTCCTATGAAATGAGAGAACGTGGAGAGAGCTGCTGCTTTCGGGCACAACAATGCATGGAGATCAGACTCAGATAAGTATTTAGGGAGAGCTGGGAGGGAGGTTTTTCACCTTAAAGTGTTTGTAAACCCTTACATATATCCAGTGAAGTGACTGGTCTCAGGTGATACACAGAGATGAAACAAATCCTCCTACATAAGTTGTACCTGTTTATCTGCAGTCTTCTATTTCTCAGTGAGGAGAGGTCTGAGAGCTGTCTGGAGGGAAGGAATACATCCCTCTACACACAGCACATGGGAACGGAGCTGATGCTGTCAGTCAGCTGGAGCTCCCTCTACTGTCACCTTTTTTCTCTTGGTGTCAGGAAATCTTGTCAGAAGTGAATCATGCTGATAGCAGGGGAATGATGCAGTAGACAGAAATGGCACTTAGTGCTCTTAATTGCGAGAAGAACACACCATAGAGAAATATTCTTAGTTCATATTTGATGTCTGAGGTTTACAACCACTTTAAAGCATAGAATGCATTAAGGTAATTAAAAAAAAAAACTTAAACCTGTCGAGCCGCTTTAATGCATGTAGGCTTCCGGTACCTAATACTTTTCCAATTACTGACATAGAGACAGTGTGGGGGCTGTCATTTGATAAAACTGCAGGGCCTTGCCTACTCATCTCAACAGATGACTGGTGATCTGATAACTGTGGGGCAATAATCAATAAGCAAGAGGAGAGATGTAGGAAGCACAGATCTGAAGAATGAATGAAGCAGAAGCAGGGAGATTTTTGCACTGTGTGTCTTCAGACAAAACTTCCTTACCTGAAAACAGAACAGTGAGCAGCACAGTAATGACATCTTCAATTCCCACTCCAAAGCTCATGAAACTATCTAAAAGTCAGAGGCAGCAGTGCCTTAGATGAGCTCACATTGCAGATATAAAGCTATGAGGATATAAGACAGGGTTGCTTGGAAGTTGTCATATGTCAGGAAGTGATCTGCTCTTTTCCTGGAGGAATTTAAGACAGATAACCTTTTTTGGGAGACTGCTTAGGTGCAAAAAAAAAAAACATTTTTACATGTTTCCCTATCAGATAACAAATGAGTTCAGGTCCACTTTAATAACTAATTCTTTTTTTTGAAGAGACTGAAACTAGGTCAAAGAAATGAATACTTTTGGTTGGACTACCCTTTCAGTTACTACTAACACGTTTTCCTATATTTGATAATCTTACACATATGTGCAGGTACTTACACATAATTGCATTTTTGTTTCCAAAAGCGGCCATGCTTGGATGTGCTCTGTCTTCCCGTGTCTTGTAAGAAGATGGGTGCAGTCCCCGTGGTAGTTGAACCATCTTCTGCCACTCGCTGCTGTCCAGTTATTGACTGCCGTAAGTAATTTTTTCTTGGATTACACTGCAAAGAAGTAAAAAAAATAAAAAATGTTTTCAGTTCAGTTCAGTGTTCAGTTTATGCATAGTTTTCATTTTATTCTAAATCATGGCAGAGCCTTCTTAAAACAGAAGGTTATTTGCTTTTATCGCAAAACCACCATCATCCCCACCCCCAAAAAAAGTGTTTATTCCCATTTTAAGTGTAGTAAGTTGAGCCATACCAATTATTCTTTATGCAGCACGGCCAACTGTGCAATCATATACAGAATTCATCCAAACTGCCTATCTCCATTTCAGGCTAGATAGCCAGCACCAAAGCCATGTATGAGAGGCCTTGTCTGCATAATTTATCTGACTGTATTTTACCTTTAATTTTGAAATTACAATTTCTTGTTCATTTAATACTTGCTTACTGTTTAAGGTTTGTTTATTCTTTACATGCAGAATGTCAAAATGAATGCAATATTCCCACATGCGATGATAACAGGCCACCACTGCTGCTTGGAGACCCTGAAACAGAGTGCTGTCCCGAGCATCAATGTCGTAAGTGTCTTTATAGCAGAAAAGTGAGGGAACTTTGCAGCAGACTTTGTCTAAGTGACATACTGTCTTTGCTATTATTAGTAATCATTCAGAATACAGCTTTATTTTTTTCCAATGCAAATTCTAATTTGGCAATTATTCTAAGCTGAAAAATATTAGTTACACCTTGTATATGAGTACCAGTTTGTCACAGTGTAATAGACTTATGAGTGTCAAGGCCTGTCCTAGCCAGTAAAGCATGTAATGCCTGTACTGCTGCAATAAGGGAGAATGAAATGAGCGGGTCCCAGCTGCCCCCAAAGCTATGGATTATGTAGCAGTCACTTATTCTTCTACCTCTTCTGCTAAACCATTGCCACTGATATTAAAAAGTGATCATTGTGGCATTTTTGGTTGAAAAAACATCAGTTAACTGAATCAATATTAGTGTTTTTGATCATGTATTATACGATGATAGACTGTATGTGTCTTACTGGAAACTATTCTGTCAGTTTATTATAAGTTAATGATTTGGGGATGGGGGATTGTTCTTTGGCATCTTTGCCTTGGGTTCTACTAAACTTTATCTCAGAATGCTGGCAGATTGAACGATACACTTCCTGTATTATTACTTCTTCTGCTCCAGCAGTGATATCTCAGCATTTCCAGTGGCAACCATTTTCTCTGGTTATAATTTTATGTTCTAAAAAAAGGAGTAGGCAGAGTTGAAGGTCAGAGTGGAAGCCAGGAGGTCCAGAGGGAAGATCTTTTGCCTTGATTGCCATAGGTCTAAATAAGCATGTTTAGGAGTGTGCAAGTTTAAAAAAAAGATCTTCTGTCAGAAAGCTCATGCCTGCCCATCTGACCTCGGTCGGAAATATGTTGTGACCTTAATTCAATAAGAGAGCGCAAAGCAGCGTAACCCCCCACAACAACAAATCAGACATTAGCTTCCTTAAACCAGATTACTGAAAAAATAAATTGTGATTGGTTATTGTGCTACTTTACAATTTGCTTTATAACATTTTCTAAAGCTAATTTGTGTACTTTTTTTTATCTTTTTCAGCACCTCCACCAACTCCACCTCCTGTAAGTTTTCACCTGTCACAAAACTTCATAGTCAAGTCCACCCAAGGATCATATTTCAGTTTTGGATGGATATCAGCCCTTATTTTCAGGGTGTCCTCCATTGGCAAGATATTCCCACCACAGTTTCTGACACAACCTTTCCATATGGCCATTGTAAAGCTTAACTTATATTATTATATATATTATAATATATTATTCCTAATACTGCAGAAAATATATGAATAATTAGCACCCATCAATGTGAGCATGATTCTCTAGTAATGGACCAAGTAGTAAGGTGAGTTCAGGAACTTGAGAGAGAATATCTGAACACCAGAGCCCCCCCCCCCCAAAAAAAAGAAAGAAATTCAGCCAAAATTATTCATCTATTTCTAGAATATCATTTTTGGGTAGACTGCTCATTTAATCTATGTCATTACGTGGGGGAGGGGTTTCAAATTCACATTGTAATTATCCTTGAAAAGGAGATATAACTTTGCCCAAAATGTGTTGGAATATTCACAAACATTCTTAATATTGTGAATACATGTGTGTTGGTGAAGAGTGTGCTCAGTAGTGTTACCCTTGTACTAGGTAATAGTTCCCCCATGCACTTGATGCCCAAGTAGTGATGTGCTTTCAGTGCCATATATTATGTTGTTTTGTATTGTACACATATTAACTGTTATAGGGCCTCCATGTTGCACTTCCATAGTGCTTTTAATAGCACTAAAAATACATTTTACATTTTTTCATCACAAGCTTTGACATTAGATTAGACTTTTCCTAAGCATGCCTAGTAGTGATAATTGTACCCCATAACAAGTCCCTATGACCACTGAAATTGTATAACTCTCTCTATATTGTAGGCACCATGTAAATACGTAACCTGCGCTCCTGAACCCACATGTGAAGAAAATGAGTATAAGATTCAAAGTCCAACTGAAGACCTTTGCTGCACATCAATCCTCTGCAGTAAGTGCTGACCTTCATTATCTTATTTTGTTGCATTCTTTACCTTTAAAGCAAAGCTTTGTATTAGAAAACACATGCTACAGCAAGTAGACAGAAATAACAAAGTAATAGAGTGCAAAAAAGTATTTGAAGATCAAGGGAACTACAGAAGATCACTGATTTCCTTAATATCCTCTTTTAAGATTATCTAGCTGAATTTTTCTTTTAACAAATTTTACAAGCTTTTTGTTATAATCACGTTACATAGTTAGTAAGGTTGAATAAAGACACCAGTCCATCCAGTTCAACCTGAGTGAGTGTGGGTGCATGTCTACAATCATCCCTATTTATTTAAGGTACCCATATAACGCCACCAATTCACGCGGCACTCCACACATACATCGTACACCAACATTGGTCCCTACCCTCAAGGAGCCCACAATCCAATGTCCCCAACTCACATTCATATTCTAGGGCCAATTTTGAACAGAAGCCAATTAACCTACCAACATGTCCTTGGAGTGTGGGAGGAAACCGGAGTACCCGGAGGAAACCCACGCAGGCACAGGGAGAACATGCAAACTCCAGGCAGGTAGTGTCGTGGTTGGGAATCGAACCAGCGACCCTTTTTACTGCTAGGCGAAAGTGCTACCCACTACACCACTGTGCTGCCCATCACATTTTATAAAATATGCCCTGAGGGGCATAAAAAGGAAATCTCACTTTATTGTAATTAGAAAGAAAATTAGAGGATATCGAGGAAGGAAAAAATAAATAAAAAATCTGACAGATTCCTGCACATCCATTGTTGATGCTTCACTAGCCCGTGATAATCTGATGCTGGTTTACATTTACAGCATATCTGTTATTATAGTCACAATAACTAGCAAATTCAAAGAGACATTGCAAATTTATGGAAAGGGAAAATGCTGCACATATACATTTACATTTAAAATACAAGATTTTTCTGTAATTATATTAGATCAAGGAAAAAATATTTAGAGAAAGCAATCATAATTACAGTATTATTACAATTTAGGGTGGTCATGGATATCTCCTCTCTTTCTGAAATTTGTGTAATGATAGTTTATTATTCACACATTTTGCAGGAACTGTGTACAGTGACTATCCTGTTT
Source organism: Lithobates clamitans (assembly GCA_037952925.1). Classification (NCBI taxonomy): domain Eukaryota; kingdom Metazoa; phylum Chordata; class Amphibia; order Anura; family Ranidae; genus Lithobates; species Lithobates clamitans. The sequence goes on along the minus strand of JBBGZY010000700.1, from coordinate 5,948,971 downwards.
TGTTTTTTATAAACAGTGCTGTATGTGGCCAGTGTTAGTCCTTGGTTGTAAAATGAACTCTGTCCAGGTGGTGATTTGCCATTTCTCCTCTAGATGAGGAAATAAATAAATGTAGTCCATGTGTCTATCCCATGAGGTCAATTCAATAAGGCAAAGCGCTGCACACCATAACATCTGAACGTCGCCATCATTTGACATTTAATATTGAAATCTCATTGGTGTCTGTTGGTCACATTGAATTATTGAATAAACATGTTGTGTTGTTTGGATGTTGATATTTAACTTATGTTTTTATAGAGTATACTATACGCAGTTGTAAGTTTCTTGCTGAGATATAGATAGTAATACCATATTCCTCTTTTTATTTTTCAGCTCCTATACCAACAGCTCCAGTAAGTACAAAAAAGGTAGAATGTGTAAAATCTGATTGTAGTATAAATCATAGGACTATGAGGCTGATTTTGTAGGTTTGGATGAAATCTACAAATTGCAGGTAGAGCTTTGAATGTCAAATATAATTATATTTAATCAAGCCCCACTGTATAACCACTGCAGACCTCCTGACTGGTTAGAGTATATAACTGAGTCTTGTTTTATTGAAATTTATATACATTTCAAACATATATGCCAAATACTGTTGGTGCCTGTATAAAGCATTATTGAATGAGACTGTCCTGGCCCTTCTGTGCTGCTGGGCCCCATGGCACCTGCCTGACCTGCTATGGCTAAAAGATGATTGAATACAACTAATGGTTGTACTTTGCACATCATCATTACTCTTTTCAAAGCTGAACTCCAGGCAAGCAGATAAACAAACAGATGAAATACGTACATTGGAGCTGTTTTACCTGCTAAAGGATTTGTGTTTTTGTCCACGAAGTCCTTAGATTTTCACAGCTCAGCCACATAGCACAGTCATGACTGAAAGGGCAGGATATCTAAATTCTATCTACAGCAGTTCCATAACACTTTCAGCCCTTGTTTAACCCAAAGCCTCAGACGGAACAGTGAAAAGAGAAACAGCTGGCTTGTCAGCTCAGCTCTTTGTCACATCTGCTCTCCTCCAGATTTAAAGTGAACCTGTGATGGAAAAATCCTTCAGTGATATTTGCTTTTGTTTAGGTGTTTTATCACCTATTATTTGTATCATATATAATTGTAAGTTTTGTGCATACATGTGTTCTTTGTACTCTTCCCTGATTGCAAACATTTTAAATCAAAAATTGAATATATCCAAAAATACATTTTAGAAACTGTCACATAACTGTAGGTATCATAAAGTGTCAGTGCATATCAAAAGCCAAAAAGTGAATGTGTTCAGCAAAAGACAAATTTCCTGGCACTAATAAACAGGCATTCCCCAACACCACCACCAAAGTGCAATTCTGTATGACTCTGCCTAATCTACCTATACGGAGGCTGAAGTATTGGGAAGCACTGGCACCTATCTGTGGTGTGTACTGGTATACGCTGGCATTGCAATAGGTTTTTATTCATTTGCTTTTTGCAGCAGGGGTTTAATATTGCCATTCAATAAATAAACTGTATATCAATATTTATTTACTCTTTTTTACAGCCTTCCTCTCCTCCTGTAACAGTAAGTTTCTTTTTTTTTTTATTTCCTAATGACCAAATTGATAGGATAGCATATAAAATAATCTGTGTGAGATCAGTAGTATTCCTCATTGAGATCTTAGTGTAAATAAGTGTAGATCTAAGTGTAGATTAGTTAGAGTAAGGCTTTAGGGGTTAGAAGGTTTAAACACAGGTGTGCCTTTAACAAAACTAACAACTAGTCAATCCTCTGTAGCCTTCTAAAACCTTTTGCCTCCCCTGTTTACTGACCTCAATAGCACAGCTGCAGCCTCTTTTAGTGTTTTAAATCCCTTAATCCTCTGCAGTATTGACCGTGCCTGCACAGAGAATCCTCATAAATTTATATGGCACATCACATTATATTTATAACCTCTATGGTACCAAAAACCCTTTCCAACCTGAGATTAAAATGTTCTTCTATCTTTAAGATGTTGTGTATATTGACTGTCAAATGATAGTGGTCTGATTTTGTAATTCTTACTTCCTACAGCCTTGTGAAAGCAGCGGATGCCAACCAGCAGACTGTAAAGATGGCGAAAGAGTAGTAGAGGTGCCAAACACAGAGGATTCTTGCTGTCCCTCATACATTTGTAGTAAGTACATTGCTAGACGTACATTGCTCTTCAGCAGATTTAGCCTAAACTTACACTGTTCACACTGCCCCCCCCCCCCCCCATATGTGAAGTGAAGGTGTGGCTTTTTGTCAGTCATGACACAGCTGGATAAAAGGGGATAGGACATAGTGGAAAGATGGCAGCGTTTCCTGTCAATAGGACTCCAGTACCTGAAACTAAAACAGCAGTGAGCATTGAATTTGTGCTAAGGAATCTAATTTGCTAGATGTGGTAGGACATTTTTGCAGCACCGCTCACATGAAAGACACATCCCAAAACATGCATCTGGTAATATTAGTAGCAGTATAGTTTCCTGTTTAATGACAAATGTATAATTTCCAACAGTACCTCCATCACCAACTACTCCTCCAGTGGTATCAATGTAGTTGATGTGTCTAACCCATAAGGTCTGTTCAATAATTCAAAGTGCTGTAACCCATAACATCTGCACCTAGCTATCATTTAACTTTTAACATTTTAAAATCTGATTGGTGGCTATTGGTCACTGCACATTTTTGTTTTGCATTGTCTAATTGAATATACCTGTTGTGTTGTTTGGATGTTGATATTTAACTTTATATAGAGTATGCTATACACAGTTATACACAGCTGGATAAAAGGGGGTAGGATATAGTGGAGATATGGGGGAGTTTCCTGTCAATAGTAAATGAAACTAAAACAGCAGTGTGTATTTTATTTGTGCTAAGGAATCTAACTTCACAGATCTGTAGGACATTTTTGTAGCAGTGCTCATATGAAAGACACATCCCAGAACATTCATCTGGTGATATTAGTAGTAGTATAGCTTCCTGTTTACTGAAAAATGTATCATTTTCAACAGTACCTCCACCTCCACCACCAACTACTCCTTCAGTGGTATCAACTACACCTGTTGTAAGTACCATTATGACTTAAGTAATATCTCACCTACTTATATTAGGAGAAATGATAACAATAATGTGTGCCAACCAACATTTTATTATTTGTATCTTTTCCAGCCTGTGTGTCATGGTATCACATGCACTGTGCCTGTGTGCTTACGGAATGGAGAAAGAGCAGTCCAGGTTCCCACCTCTGACCTTTGCTGTCCAGCATATGAATGTCGTAAGTGTAATTGTGGACTATTTGTATAGCAAATTAGATGGAAACAAATGATTTAAAGATTTATTCAGATTTCAAAACACGTTTTATTATCTACTTTTAATATTTAAATATAATCTTTATATTGAAAATTCAAAGTCCAGTCCAGAATGCACTAATGATACTAGTGTCATGGAGCACTGTGGGAAAGAGCAGAGCAGAAGGTGTTTGCCTTCAGACACCTTCTCTTTGATGCAAACTCAATAGTGACCTAATCTGATCAAATGCAGCCACTGTGCCCCATCAAATGCTGCCTCACTGTGACCCGCCCACCCGCTCCTGTCTGACTGGCACTTACCCCATCTTGGTGGCGGGTCAGGCAGCAGGTGACGGCCATGAGCTGTAGGACGGGCAGCGGGTCAGGCGGCAGACCCTGTGTCCTCTATGCTTCCCGTGCATCTCTTCTTCCCTTCTGCTAAGCGTCCAATAGGATTGTCTGTGCCTTTAGCCAATCAGGTATTGGACCCGCGCTAACTGATTGTCGGAGAGGTGGTACAGTGTAAGTAAAGTAAAGTAAATATTAATTTGCTTCTCTAACACACGTGGGTGGGCTCCGAGCGCAATGCTTTGTGCTCCGAGTCCACCTTTTTTAAAGCCTATGGCTCTAATCAGGTGCTTCAAAAAAACACCCCCGCCGGTGTAATTCAGGCGCCCCGGCGTCCGAAAAGGGGACCGATGCCTGAATAGGGGGTGGTCACGGTGGCCATGGATAAATCCATGTTATGCATGAATCTATCCATGATACATATAGGGGGGTGTCGTGATAAAGGGGGCGGCACCCTTAATGGACAGGCCGCCTGTGTTCACCAGACTCATCAAGCTAAGGGAACATTCAGTTTGGACAAATAAATGATGTAAATATCAATGACTTTGTTTTGCCGACACACTCCAAAAAGGTTGTCTGATAAAATTGGAATAAATATGTTTTTTGTTTTTATAGAGTGTGATCCATGCCCAGCAGCTCCCTATTGTGGTGACATGCAGCCAATTGTAACCTTCAACGTGGAAACAGAGTGTTGTCCAATATATCAATGTCGTAAGTAATTATACACATGTTTTCCATGCTTAAAGTGGTAGTAAACTCTCTGCATTTATTTTTACCTACAGGTTAGCTTATTATTTATTTATTTATTTTTAAATTGAAAATTTACATCACTTTAAGATCTGCCAAACAGAACCCTGAATTTAAACTCAATCATTATCATGGTAAAAATATCTTACAATAACATGGCCAAAAAAGAAAAGCTTTTTTTTACCTTATAATACCTCCTCTGATAATTGCAGAAAATCATCAGAAAATAATACATTACAAACCTCCCTACACTGCTGGGTGTCAACATGATTTACTTTGGGAGGTAACAGTTTTCTGTTAGCTGCTCTCATAATGCAGGGGAAACACAAATTGGTCATGTAATGTAGTTTGAGCATGTCTGCCCCTTAATATAGTGTGGTGCTGTGATTCTGTAAAAGTATCTAGAGCTGATATTTTGTCTCTTTACATTTTAGCAATACCAACAACACCACAGCCAACTCCACCCGAGACTGTAAGTCATTACTTAATTTGCTATTTTTATTATATTTTTCCTTTAAATGGTTATAATGTATAATTTTGCCTTTGTTGTTGTTGATGCTGTTGTTGTTATTATAATAATGTTACCCAAATTATAATTCATTATATTCTCTAAATATGCTTGCTTACCATCTACATTTCTGGATGGCTAAAATATTGAGACAAAAAAAGAGATGATAAACAGAACATGTAAATGCAATGAGTAAATTTGACTGAAAGTTATGAATATAGAATTAAAAATCATGCACAATAATCCTTTAAAACTGGACATTTGATATTTAATACAAAATGTGTCTGTTGTCACAACACTGACAAAATACGAATGCATTTAAACAGAATTTTAGCTTCATCTGACATTTTTCATTCTGTTCATTCATAGACCACACCCACTTCCCCTCCACCACCACCTCCGGTAAGTTATGCAAGTTTTTATTTTTATAATGAATATATAATTTTGTTAATGTGCTTTGGAAGCAGTGTGGACTCCGGAACTCAGGTAAAGTCAAGAATATACATTGAGAGAAATACATAGACTGGCATTGATGAACTTTCTCAGAAAATGCTATTTGCTTGTTATCCCTGTTTATCCCATGGAGCTTTACCCAGTCACTGGCACAACTTCTTACTTTGTGCTTTGTTTGATGCATTCAGGTTCCAGTGACTTGGAAAGTATTGAATAGGTCAGCAATACCAGCCTGTATACTGTATATTTCAATGTATACTCTGTACTCTAGAAACTGTGCCCCCCCCAAAAAATGCAAGCAAAGGCAAAGTAAAACTATAAGCAAAAGATTTTTTTTATTTTGGATCAAGTACGTGAGGGTTTTTACCCATGTCAGGGTTTTTTTGGTTTTTTTTAGACCTGTGTCCCCTTGCAGAGATTTACCTTCAGTTCTTATCCAAAACAAGAACTGAGCGTAAATCCCTGCAAATTAAAAGAATCCCCTTGGGGACCGCAGGTAACCAGGACTAGTATCCCCATTGGAAGATTTCCCCTCTATTACTATTAGGAAGAGCCCAAAGTTTGGAATTCTCTTTTACTTTCACTTTCAATGATAATGGTAAACAGGACAAATATAGAAGGTGAATTTCTAAAAGGGGTTACAGACAGCAATAAAAAATGACAGGTGTCTACTCTGTCCAAAACTATAGGAAATATTTTGCCTTTAGGCATATTGTAAAGTGATTCCAAACCTTTTTTAAAAAAAAAATAATAAACATGTTATACTTACCTGCTCTATGCAATGGATTTGCACAGAGCAGCCCCGCTCCTCCTTTTGTGGGGTCCCATGCCAGCCACACTGGCTTTTTCTCTTGAGCGAGTGCCCCCATAGCATGCCACTTGCTATGGAGATACTCATGCAGGATTGATCCAGAGTCACGCTACCTGCGTCAATAGACACAGAAAGCGTGGCCCCACACCCAGATCCCTAATCACAGGATTTGACTGACAGCAAAAGGAGACAATGGCATCCACTGCTGCCTCCCTGTCCTATGAAATGAGAGAACGTGGAGAGAGCTGCTGCTTTCGGGCACAACAATGCATGGAGATCAGACTCAGATAAGTATTTAGGGAGAGCTGGGAGGAAGGTTTTTCACCTTAAAGTGTTTGTAAACCCTTACATACATCCAATGAAGTGACTGGTCTCAGGTGATACACAGAGATGAAACAAATCCTCCTACATAAGTTGTACCTGTTTATCTGCAGTCTTCTATTTCTCAGTGAGGAGAGGTCTGAGAGCTGTCTGGAGGGAAGGAATACATCCCTCTACACACAGCACATGGGAACGGAGCTGATGCTGTCAGTCAGCTGGAGCTCCCTCTACTGTCACCTTTTTTCTCTTGGTGTCAGGAAATCTTGTCAGAAGTGAATCATGCTGATAGCAGGGGAATGATGCAGTAGACAGAAATGGCACTTAGTGCTCTTAATTGCGAGAAGAACACACCATAGAGAAATATTCTTAGTTCATATTTGATGTCTGAGGTTTACAACCACTTTAAAGCATAGAATGCATTAAGGTAATTAAAAAAAAAAACTTAAACCTGTCGAGCCGCTTTAATGCATGTAGGCTTCCGGTACCTAGTACTTTTCCAATTACTGACATAGAGACAGTGTGAGGGCTGTCATTTGATAAAACTGCAGGGCCTTGCCTACTCATGTCAACAGATGACTGGTGATCTGATAACTGTGGGGCAATAATCAATAAGCAAGAGGAGAGATGTAGGAAGCACAGATCTGAAGAATAAATGAAGCAGAAGCAGGGAGATTCTTGCACTGTGTGTCTTCAGGCAAAACTTCCTTACCTGAAAACAGAACAGTGAGCAGCACAGTAATGACATCTTCAATTCCCACTCCAAAGCTCATGAAACTATCTAAAAGTCAGAGGCAGCAGTGCCTTAGATGAGCTCACATTGCAGATATAAAGCTATGAGGATATAAGACAGGGTTGCTTGGAAGTTGTGATATGTCAGGAAGTGATCTGCTCTTTTCCTGGAGGAATTTAAGACAGATAACCTTTTTTGGGAGACTGCTTAGGTGCAAAAAAAAAAACATTTTTACATGTTTCCCTATCAGATAACAAATGAGTTCAGGTCCACTTTAATAACTAATTCTTTTTTTTGAAGAGACTGAAACTAGGTCAAAGAAATGAATACTTTTGGTTGGACTACCCTTTCAGTTACTACTAACACGTTTTCCTATATTTGATAATCTTACACATATGTGCAGGTACTTACACATAATTGCATTTTTGTTTCCAAAAGCTGCCATGCTTGGATGTGCTCTGTCTTCCCGTGTCTTGTAAGAAGATGGGTGCAGTCCCCGTGGTAGTTGAACCATCTTCTGCCACTCGCTGCTGTCCAGTTATTGACTGCCGTAAGTAATTTTTTCTTGGATTACACTGCAAAGAAGTAAAAAAAATAAAAAATGTTTTCAGTTCAGTTCAGTGTTCAGTTTATGCATAGTTTTCATTTTATTCTAAATCATGGCAGAGCCTTCTTAAAACAGAAGGTTATTTGCTTTTATCGCAAAACCACCATCATCCCCACCCCCAAAAAAAGTGTTTATTCCCATTTTAAGTGTAGTAAGTTGAGCCATACCAATTATTCTTTATGCAGCACGGCCAACTGTGCAATCATATACAGAATTCATCCAGACTGCCTATCTCCATTTCAGGCTAGATAGCCAGCACCAAAGCCATGTATGAGAGGCCTTGTCTGCATAATTTATCTGACTGTATTTTACCTTTAATTTTGAAATTACAATTTCTTGTTCATTTAATACTTGCTTACTGTTTAAGGTTTGTTTATTCTTTACATGCAGAATGTCAAAATGAATGCAATATTCCCACATGCGATGATAACAGGCCACCACTGCTGCTTGGAGACCCTGAAACAGAGTGCTGTCCCGAGCATCAATGTCGTAAGTGTCTTTATAGCAGAAAAGTGAGGGAACTTTGCAGCAGACTTTGTCTAAGTGACATACTGTCTTTGCTATTATTAGTAATCATTCAGAATACAGCTTTATTTTTTTCCAATGCAAATTCTAATTTGGCAATTATTCTAAGCTGAAAAATATCAGTTACACCTTGTATGAGTACCAGTTTGTCACAGTGTAATAGACTTATGAGTGTCAAGGCCTGTCCTAGCCAGTAAAGCATGTAATGCCTGTACTGCTGCAATAAGGGAGAATGAAATGAGCGGGTCCCAGCTGCCCCCAAAGCTATGGATTATGTAGCAGTCACTTATTCTTCTACCTCTTCTGCTAAACCATTGCCACTGATATTAAAAAGTGATCATTGTGGCATTTTTGGTTGAAAAAACATCAGTTAACTGAATCAATATTAGTGTTTTTGATCATGTATTATACGATGATAGACTGTATGTGTCTTACTGGAAACTATTCTGTCAGTTTATTATAAGTTAATGATTTGGGGATGGGGGATTGTTCTTTGGCATCTTTGCCTTGGGTTCTACTAAACTTTATCTCAGAATGCTGGCAGATTGAACGATACACTTCCTGTATTATTACTTCTTCTGCTCCAGCAGTGATATCTCAGCATTTCCAGTGGCAACCATTTTCTCTGGTTATAATTTTATGTTCTAAAAAAAGGAGTAGGCAGAGTTGAAGGTCAGAGTGGAAGCCAGGAGGTCCAGAGGGAAGATCTTTTGCCTTGATTGCCATAGGTCTAAATAAGCATGTTTAGGAGTGTGCAAGTTTAAAAAAAAGATCTTCTGTCAGAAAGCTCATGCCTGCCCATCTGACCTCGGTCGGAAATATGTTGTGACCTTAATTCAATAAGAGAGCGCAAAGCAGCGTAACCCCCCACAACAACAAATCAGACATTAGCTTCCTTAAACCAGATTACTGAAAAAATAAATTGTGATTGGTTATTGTGCTACTTTACAATTTGCTTTATAACATTTTCTAAAGCTAATTTGTGTACTTTTTTTTATCTTTTTCAGCACCTCCACCAACTCCACCTCCTGTAAGTTTTCACCTGTCACAAAACTTCATAGTCAAGTCCACCCAAGGATCATATTTCAGTTTTGGATGGATATCAGCCCTTATTTTCAGGGTGTCCTCCATTGGCAAGATATTCCCACCACAGTTTCGTGCACAACCTTTCCATATGGCCATTGTAAAGCTTAAAATGGGTGTCATGCTAACTTATATTATTATATATATTATAATATATTATTCCTAATACTGCAGAAAATATATGAATAATTAGCACCCATCAATGTGAGCATGATTCTCTAGTAATGGACCAAGTAGTAAGGTGAGTTCAGGAACCTGGGAGAGAATATCTGAACACAAGAGCCCCCCCCCCCCCCCAAAAAAAAGAAAGAAATTAAGCCAAAATTATTCATCTATTACTAGAATATCATTTTTGGGTAGACTGCTCATTTAATCTATGTCATTAAGTGGGGGAGGGGTTTCAAATTCACATTGTAATTATCCTTGAAAAGGAGATATTACTTTGCCCAAAATGTGTTGGAATATTCACAAACATTCTTAATATTGTGAATACATGTGTGTTGGTGAAGAGTGTGCTCAGTAGTGTTACCCTTGTACTAGATAATAGTTCCCCCATGCACTTGATGCCCAAGTAGTGATGTGCTTTCAGTGCCATATATTATGTTGTTTTGTATTGTACACATATTAACTGTTATAGGGCCTCCATGTTGCACCTCCACAGTGCTTTTACTAGCACTAAAAATACATTTTACATTTTTTCATCACAAGCTTTGACATTAGATTAGACTTTTCCTAAGCACGCCTAGTAGTGATAATTGTACCCCATAACAAGTCCCTATGACCACTGAAATTGTATAACTCTCTCTATATTGTAGGCACCATGTAAATACGTAACCTGCGCTCCTGAACCCACATGTGAAGAAAATGAGTATAAGATTCAAAGTCCAACTGAAGACCTTTGCTGCACATCAATCCTCTGCAGTAAGTGCTGACCTTCATTATCTTATTTTGTTGCATTCTTTACCTTTAAAGCAAAGCTTTGTATTAGAAAACACATGCTACAGCAAGTAGACAGAAATAACAAAGTAATAGAGTGCAAAAAAGTATTTGAAGATCAAGGGAACTACAGAAGATCACTGATTTCCTTAATATTCTCTTTTAAGATTATCTAGCTGAATTTGTCTTTTAACAAATTTTACAAGCTTTTTGTTATAATCACGTTACATAGTTAGTAAGGTTGAATGAAGACACCAGTCCATCCAGTTCAACCTGAGTGAGTGTGGGTGCATGTCTACAATCATCCCTATTTATTTAAGGTACCCATATAACGCCGCCAATTCATGCAGCACTCCACACATACATCGTACACCAACATTGGTCCCTACCCTCAAGGAGCCCACAATCCAAGGTCCCCAACTCACATTCATATACTAGAGCCAATTTTGAACAGAAGCCAATTAACCTACCAACATGTCTTTGGAGTGTGGGAGGAAACCTGAGTACCCGGAGGAAACCCACGCAGGCACAGGGAGAACATGCAAACTCCAGGCAGGTAGTGTCGTGGTTGGGAATCGAACCAGCAACCCTTTTTACTGCTAGGCGAAAGTGCTACCCACTACACCACTGTGCTGCCCATCACATTTGATAAAATATGCCCTGAGGGGCATACAAAGGAAATCTCACTTTATTGTAATTAGAAAAAAAATTAGAGGATATCGAGGAAGGAAAAAATAAATAAAAAATCTGACATATTCCTGCACATCCATTGTTGATGCTTCACTAGCCCGTGATAATCTGATGCTGGTTTACATTTACAGCATATCTGTTATTATAGTCACAATAACTAGCAAATTCAAAGAGACATTGCAAATTTATGGAAAGGGAAAATGCTGCACATATACATTTACATTTAAAATACAAGATTTTTCTGTAATTATATTAGATCAAGGAAAAAATATTTAGAGAAAGCAATCATAATTACAGTATTATTACAATTTAGGGTGGTCATGGATATCTCCTCTCTTTCTGAAATTTGTGTAATGATAGTTTATTATTCACACATTTTGCAGGAACTGTGTACAGTGACTATGCTGTTTTGTTTTTTATAAACAGTGCTGTATGTGGCCAGTGTTAGTCCTTGGTTGTAAAATGAACTCTGTCCAGGTGGTGATTTGCCATTTCCCCTCTAGATGAGGAAATAAATAAATGTAGTCCATGTGTCTATCCCATGAGGTCAATTCAATAAGGCAAAGCGCTGCACACCATAACATCTGAACGTCGCCATCATTTGACATTTAATATTGAAATCTCATTGGTGTCTGTTGGTCACATTGAATTATTGAATAAACATGTTGTGTTGTTTGGATGTTGATATTTAACTTATGTTTTTATAGAGTATACTATACGCAGTTGTAAGTTTCTTGCTGAGATATAGATAGTAATACCATATTCCTCTTTTTATTTTTCAGCTCCTATACCAACAGCTCCAGTAAGTACAAAAAAGGTAGAATGTGTAAAATCTGATTGTAGTATAAATCATAGGACTATGAGGCTGATTTTGTAGGTTTGGATGAAATCTGCAGGTAGAGCTTTGAATGTCAAATATAATTATATTTAATCAAGCCCCACTGTATAACCACTGCAGACCTCCTGACTGGTTAGAGTATATAACTGAGTCTTGTTTTATTGAAATGTATATACATTTCAAACATATATGCCAAAAGCTGTTGGTGCCTGTATAAAGCATTATTGAATGAGACTGTCCTGGCCCTTCTGTGCTGCTGGGCCCCATGGCACCTGCCTGACCTGCTATGGCTAAAAGATGATTGAATACAACTAATGGTTGTACTTTGCACATCATCATTACTCTTTTCAAAGCTGAACTCCAGGCAAGCAGATAAACAAACAGATGAAATACGTACATTGGAGCTGTTTTACCTGCTAAAGGATTTGTGTTTTTGTCCACGAAGTCCTTAGATTTTCACAGCTCAGCCACATAGCACAGTCATGACTGAAAGGGCAGGATATCTGAATTCTATCTACAGCAGTTCCATAACACTTTCAGCCCTTGTTTAACCCAAAGCCTCAGACGGAACAGTGAAAAGAGAAACAGCCGGCTTGTCAGCTCAGCTCTCTGTCACATCTGCGCTCCTCCAGATTTAAAGTGAACCTGTGATGGAAAAATCCTTCAGTGATATTTGCTTTTGTTTAGGTGTTTTATCACCTATTATTTGTATCATATATAATTGTAAGTTTTGTGCATACATGTGTTCTTTGTACTCTTCCCTGATTGCAAACATTTTAAATCAAAAATTGAATATATCCAAAAATACATTTTAGAAACTGTCACATAACTGTAGGTATCATAAAGTGTCAGTGCATATCAAAAGCCAAAAAGTGAATGTGTTCAGCAAAAGACAAATTTCCTGGTACTAATAAACAGGCATTCTCCAACACCACCACCAAAGTGCAATTCTGTATGACTCTGCCTAATCTACCTATACGGAGGCTGAAGTATTGGGAAGCACTGGCACTTATCTGTGGTGTGTACTGGTATACGCTGGCATTGCAATAGGTTTTTATTCATTTGCTTTTTGCAGCAGGGGTTTAATATTGCCATTCAATAAATAAACTGTATATCAATATTTATTTACTCTTTTTTACAGCCTTCCTCTCCTCCTGTAACAGTAAGTTTCTTTTTTTTTTATTTCCTAATGACCAAATTGATAGGATAGCATATAAAATAATCTGTGTGAGATCAGTAGTATTCCTCATTGAGATCTTAGTGTAAATAAGTGTAGATCTAAGTGTAGATTAGTTAGAGTAAGGCTTTAGGGGTTAGAAGGTTTAAACACAGGTGTGCCTTTAACAAAACTAACAACTAGTCAATCCTCTGTAGCCTTCTAAAACCTTTTGCCTCCCCTGTTTACTGACCTCAATAGCACAGCTGCAGCCTCTTTTAGTGTTTTAAATCCCTTAATCCTCTGCAGTATTGACCGTGCCTGCACAGAGAATCCTCATAAATTTATATGGCACATCACATTATATTTATAACCTCTATGGTACCAAAAACCCTTTCCAACCTGAGATTAAAATGTTCTTCTATCTTTAAGATGTTGTGTATATTGACTGTCAAATGATAGTGGTCTGATTTTGTAATTCTTACTTCCTACAGCCTTGTGAAAGCAGCGGATGCCAACCAGCAGACTGTAAAGATGGCGAAAGAGTAGTAGAGGTGCCAAACACAGAGGATTCTTGCTGTCCCTCATACATTTGTAGTAAGTACATTGCTAGACGTACATTGCTCTTCAGCAGATTTAGCCTAAACTTACACTGTTCACACTGCCCCCCCCCCCCATATGTGAAGTGAAGGTGTGGCTTTTTGTCAGTCATGACACAGCTGGATTAAAGGGGATAGGACATAGTGGAAAGATGGCAGCGTTTCCTGTCAATAGGACTCCAGTACCTGAAACTAAAACAGCAGTGAGCATTGAATTTGTGCTAAGGAATCTAATTTGCTAGATGTGGTAGGACATTTTTGCAGCACCGCTCACATGAAAGACACATCCCAGAACATACATCTGGTAATATTAGTAGCAGTATAGTTTCCTGTTTAATGACAAATGTATAATTTCCAACAGTACCTCCATCACCAACTACTCCTCCAGTGGTATCAATGTAGTTGATGTGTCTAACCCATAAGGTCTGTTCAATAATTCAAAGTGCTGTAACCCATAACATCTGCACCTAGCTATCATTTAACTTTTAACATTTTAAAATCTGATTGGTGGCTATTGGTCACTGCCCATTTTTGTTTTGCATTGTCTAATTGAATATACCTGTTGTGTTGTTTGGATGTTGATATTTAACTTTATATAGAGTATGCTATACACAGTTATACACAGCTGGATAAAAGGGGGTAGGATATAGTGGAGATATGGGGGAGTTTCCTGTCAATAGTAAATGAAACTAAAACAGCAGTGTGTATTTTATTTGTGCTAAGGAATCTAACTTCACAGATCTGTAGGACATTTTTGTAGCAGTGCTCATATGAAAGACACATCCCAAAACATTCATCTGGTGATATTAGTAGTAGTATAGCTTTCTGTTTACTGAAAAATGTATCATTTTCAACAGTACCTCCACCTCCACCACCAACTACTCCTTCAGTGGTATCAACTACACCTATTGTAAGTACCATTATGACTTAAGTAATATCTCACCTACTTATATTAGGAGAAATGATAACAATAATGTGTGCCAACCAACATTTTATTATTTGTATCTTTTCCAGCCTGTGTGTCATGGTATCACATGCACTGTGCCTGTGTGCTTACGGAATGGAGAAAGAGCAGTCCAGGTTCCCACCTCTGACCTTTGCTGTCCAGCATATGAATGTCGTAAGTGTAATTGTGGACTATTTTTATAGCAAATTAGATGGAAACAAATGATTTAAAGATTCATTCAGATTTCAAAACACGTTTTTTTATCTACTTTTAATATTTAAATACAATCTTTATATTGAAAATTCAAAGTCCAGTCCAGAATGCACTAATGATACTAGTGTCATGGAGCACTGTGGGAAAGAGCAGAGCAGAAGGTGTTTGCCTTCAGACACCTTCTCTTTGATGCAAACTCAATAGTGACCTAATCTGATCAAATGCAGCCACTGTGCCCCATCAAATGCCGCCTCACTGTGACCCGCCCACCCGCTCCTGTCTGACTGGCACTTACCCCATCTTGGTGGCGGGTCAGGCAGCGGGTGACGGCCATGAGCTGTGGGACGGGCAGCGGGTCAGGCGGCAGACCCTGTGTCCTCTATGCTTCCCGTGCATCTCTTCTTCCCTTCTGCTAAGCGTCCAATAGGATTGTCTGTGCCTTTAGCCAATCAGGTATTGGACCCGCGCTAACTGATTGTCGGAGAGGTGGTACAGTGTAAGTAAAGTAAAGTAAATATTAATTTGCTTTTCTAACACACGTGGGTGGGCTCCGAGCGCAATACTTTGTGCTCCGAGTCCACCTTTTTTAAAGCCTATGGCTCTAATCAGGTGCTTCGAAAAAACACCCCCGCCGGTGTAATTCAGGCGCCCCGGCGTCCGAAAAGGGGACCGATGCCTGAATAGGGGGTGGTCACGGTGGCCATGGATAGATCCATGTTATGCATGAATCTATCCATGATACATATAGGGGGGTGTCGTGATAAAGGGGGCGGCACCCTTAATGGACAGGCCGCCTGTGTTCACCAGACTCATCAAGCTAAGGGAACATTCAGTTTGGACAATTAAATGATGTAAATATCAATGACTTTGTTTTGCCGACACACTCCAAAAAGGTTGTCTGATAAAATTGGAATAAATATGTTTTTTGTTTTATAGAGTGTGATCCATGCCCAGCAGCTCCCTATTGTGGTGACATGCAGCCAATTGTAACCTTCAACGTGGAAACAGAGTGTTGTCCAATATATCAATGTCGTAAGTAATTATACACATGTTTTCCATGCTTAAAGTGGTAGTAAACTCTCTGCATTTATTTTTACCTACAGGTTAGCTTATTATTTATTTATTTTTTTTAAATTGAGAATTTACATCACTTTAAGATCTGCCAAACAGAACCCTGAATTTAAACTCAATCATTATCATGGTAAAAATATCTTACAATAACATTCAAAAAAGAAAAGCTTTTTTTTACCTTATAATACCTCCTCTGATAATTGCAGAAAATCATCAGAAAATAATACATTACAAACCTCCCTACACTGCTGGGTGTCAACATGATTTACTTTGGGAGGTAACAGTTTTCTGTTAGCTGCTCTCATAATGCAGGGAAAACACAAATTGGTCATGTAATGTAGTTTGAGCATGTCTGCACCTTAATATAGTGTGGTGCTGTGATTCTGTAAAAGTATCTAGAGCTGATATTTTGTCTCTTTACATTTTAGCAATACCAACAACACCACAGCCAACTCCACCGGAGACTGTAAGTCATTACTTAATTTGCTATTTTTATTATATTTTTCCTTTAAATGGTTATAATGTATAATTTTGCCTTTGTTGTTGTTGACGCTGTTGTTGTTATTATAATAATGTTACCCAAATTATAATTCATTATATTCTCTAAATATGCTTGCTTACCATCTACATTTCTGGATGGCTAAAATATTGAGACAAAAAAAGAGATGATAAACAGAGCATGTAAATGCAATGAGTAAATTTGACTGAAAGTTATGAATATAGAATTAAAAATCATGCACAATAATCCTTTAAAACTGGACATTTGATATTTAATACAAAATGTGTCTGTTGTCACAACACTGACAAAATACGAATGCATTTAAACAGAATTTTAGCTTCATCTGACATTTTTCATTCTGTTCATTCATAGACCACACCCACTTCCCCTCCACCACCACCTCCGGTAAGTTATGCAAGTTTTTATTTTTATAATGAATATATAATTTTGTTAATGTGCTTTGGAAGCAGTGTGGACTCCGGAACTCAGGTAAAGTCAAGAATATACATTGAGAGAAATACATAGACTGGCATTGATGAACTTTCTCAGAAAATGCTATTTGCTTGTTATCCCTGTTTATCCCATGGAGCTTTACCCAGTCACTGGCACAACTTCTTACTTTGTGCTTTGTTTGATGCATTCAGGTTCCAGTGACTTGGAAAGTATTGAATAGGTCAGCAATACCAGCCTGTATACTGTATATTTCAATGTATACTGTGTACTCTAGAAACTGTGCTCCCCAAAAAATGCAAGCAAAGGCAAAGTAAAACCATAAGCAAAAAGATTTGTTTTTTTTATTTTGGATAAAGTAAGGGAGGGTTTTTACCCATGTCAGGGTTTTTTTGGTTTTTTTTAGACCTGTGTCCCCTTGCAGAGATTTACCTTCAGTTCTTATCCAAAACAAGAACTGAGCAAAAATCCCTGCAAATTAAATGAATCCCCTTGGGGACCGCAGGTAACCAGGACTAGTATCCCCATTGGAAGATTTCCCCTCTATTACTATTAGGAAGAGCCCAAAGTTTGGAATTCTCTTTTACTTTCACTTTCAATGATAATGGTAAACAGGACAAATATAGAAGGTGAATTTCTAAAAGGGGTTACAGACAGCAATAAAAAATGACAGGTGTCTACTCTGTCCAAAACTATAGGAAATATTTTGCCTTTAGGCATATTGTAAAGTGATTCCAAACCTTTTAAAAAAAAAAATAATAAACATGTTATACTTACCTGCTCTATGCAATGGATTTGCACAGAGCAGCCCCGCTCCTCCTTTTGTGGGGTCCCATGCCAGCCACACTGGCTTTTCCTCTTGAGCGAGTGCCCCCATAGCATGCCACTTGCTATGGAGATACTCATGCAGGATTGATCCAGAGTCACGCTACCTGCGTCAATAGACACAGAAAGCGTGGCCCCACACCCAGATCCCTAATCACAAGATTTGACTGACAGCAAAAGGAGACAATGGCACCCAATGCTGCCTCCCTGTCCTATGAAATGAGAGAACGTGGAGAGAGCTGCTGCTTTCGGGCACAACAATGCATGGAGATCAGACTCAGATAAGTATTTAGGGAGAGCTGGGAGGAAGGTTTTTCACCTTAAAGTGTTTGTAAACCCTTACATACATCCAGTGAAGTGACTGGTCTCAGGTGATACACAGAGATGAAACAAATCCTCCTACATAAGTTGTACCTGTTTATCTGCAGTCTTCTATTTCTCAGTGAGGAGAGGTCTGAGAGCTGTCTGGAGGGAAGGAATACATCCCTCTACACACAGCACATGGGAACGGAGCTGATGCTGTCAGTCAGCTGGAGCTCCCTCTACTGTCACCTTTTTTCTCTTGGTGTCAGGAAATCTTGTCAGAAGTGAATCATGCTGATAGCAGGGGAATGATGCAGTAGACAGAAATGGCACTTAGTGCTCTTAATTGCGAGAAGAACACACCATAGAGAAATATTCTTAGTTCATATTTGATGTCTGAGGTTTACAACCACTTTAAAGCATAGAATGCATTAAGGTAATAAAAAAAAAACTTAAACCTGTCGAGCCGCTTTAATGCATGTAGGCTTCCGGTACCTAGTACTTTTCCAATTACTGACATAGAGACAGTGTGAGGGCTGTCATTTGATAAAACTGCAGGGCCTTGCCTACTCATGTCAACAGATGACTGGTGATCTGATAACTGTGGGGCAATAATCAATAAGCAAGAGGAGAGATGTAGGAAGCACAGATCTGAAGAATGAATGAAGCAGAAGCAGGGAGATTTTTGCACTGTGTGTCTTCAGACAAAACTTCCTTACCTGAAAACAGAACAGTGAGCAGCACAGTAATGACATCTTCAATTCCCACTCCAAAGCTCATGAAACTATCTAAAAGTCAGAGGCAGCAGTGCCTTAGATGAGCTCACATTGCAGATATAAAGCTATGAGGATATAAGACAGGGTTGCTTGGAAGTTGTCATATGTCAGGAAGTGATCTGCTCTTTTCCTGGAGGAATTTAAGACAGATAACCTTTTTTGGGAGACTGCTTAGGTGCAAAAAAAAAACATTTTTACATGTTTCCCTTTCAGATAACAAATGAGTTCAGGTCCACTTTAATAACTAATTCTTTTTTTTGAGGAGACTGAAACTAGGTCAAAGAAATGAATACTTTTGGTTGGACTACCCTTTCAGTTACTACTAACACGTTTTCCTATATTTGATAATCTTACACATATGTGCAGGTACTTACACATAATTGCATTTTTGTTTCCAAAAGCTGCCATGCTTGGATGTGCTCTGTCTTCCCGTGACTTGTAAGAAGATGGGTGCAGTCCCCGTGGTAGTTGAACCATCTTCTGCCACTCGCTGCTGTCCAGTTATTGACTGCCGTAAGTAATTTTTTCTTGGATTACACTGCAAAGAAGTAAAAAAAATAAAAAATGTTTTCAGTTCAGTTCAGTGTTCAGTTTATGCACAGTTTTCATTTTATTCTAAATCATGGCAGAGCCTTCTTAAAACAGAAGGTTATTTGCTTTTATCGCAAAACCACCATCATCCCCACCCCCAAAAAAAGTGTTTATTCCCATTTTAAGTGTAGTAAGTTGAGCCATACCAATTATTCTTTATGCAGCACGGCCAACTGTGCAATCATTTACAGAATTCATCCAGACTGCCTATCTCCATTTCAGGCTAGATAGCCAGCACCAAAGCCATGTATGAGAGGCCTTGTCTGCATAATTTATCTGACTGTATTTTACCTTTAATTTTGAAATTACAATTTCTTGTTCATTTAATACTTGCTTACTGTTTAAGGTTTGTTTATTCTTTACATGCAGAATGTCAAAATGAATGCAATATTCCCACATGCGATGATAACAGGCCACCACTGCTGCTTGGAGACCCTGAAACAGAGTGCTGTCCCGAGCATCAATGTCGTAAGTGTCTTTATAGCAGAAAAGTGAGGGAACTTTGCAGCAGACTTTGTCTAAGTGACATACTGTCTTTGCTATTATTAGTAATCATTCAGAATACAGCTTTATTTTTTTCCAATGCAAATTCTAATTTGGCAATTATTCTAAGCTGAAAAATATTAGTTACACCTTGTATATGAGTACCAGTTTGTCACAGTGTAATAGATTTATGAGTGTCAAGGCCTGTCCTAGCCAGTAAAGCATGTAATGCCTGTACTGCTGCAATAAGGGAGAATAAAATGAGCGGGTCCCAGCTGCCCCCAAAGCTATGGATTATGTAGCAGTCACTTATTCTGCTACCTCTTCTGCTAAACCATTGCCACTGATATTAAAAAGTGATCATTGTGGCATTTTTGGTTGATAAAACATCAGTTAACTGAATCAATAATAGTGTTTTTGATCATGTATTATACGATGATAGACTGTATGTGTCTTACTGGAAACTATTCTGTCAGTTTATTATAAGTTGATGATTTGGGGATGGGGGATTGTTCTTTGGCATCTTTGCCTTGGGTTCTACTTAACTTTGTCTCAGAATGCTGGCAGATTGAACGATACACTTCCTGTATTATTACTTCTTCTGCTCCAGCAGTGATATCTCAGCATTTCCAGTGGCAACCATTTTCTCTGGTTATAATTTTATGTTCTAAAAAAAGGAGTAGGCAGAGTTGAAGGTCAGAGTGGAAGCCAGGAGGTCCAGAGGGAAGATCTTTTGCCTTGATTGCCATAGGTCTAAATAAGCATGTTTAGGAGTGTGCAAGTTTAAAAAAAAGATCTTCTGTCAGAAAGCTCATGCCTGCCCATCTGACCTCGGTCGGAAATATGTTGTGACCTTAATTCAATAAGAGAGCGCAAAGCAGCGTAACCCCCCACAACAACAATCAGACATTAGCTTCCTTAAACCAGATTACTGAAAAAATAAATTGTGATTGGTTATTGTGCTACTTTACAATTTGCTTTATAACATTTTCTAAAGCTAATTTGTGTACTTTTTTTTATCTTTTTCAGCACCTCCACCAACTCCACCTCCTGTAAGTTTTCACCTGTCACAAAACTTCATAGTCAAGTCCACCCAAGGATCATATTTCAGTTTTGGATGGATATCAGCCCTTATTTTCAGGGTGTCCTCCATTGGCAAGATATTCCCACCACAGTTTCGTGCACAACCTTTCCATATGGCCATTGTAAAGCTTAAAATGGGTGTCATGCTAACTTACATTATTATATATATTATAATATATTATTCCTAATACTGCAGAAAATATATGAATAATTAGCACCCATCAATGTGAGCATGATTCTCTAGTAATGGACCAAGTAGTAAGGTGAGTTCAGGAACCTGGGAGAG
Source organism: Lithobates clamitans (assembly GCA_037952925.1). Lineage (NCBI taxonomy): Eukaryota > Metazoa > Chordata > Amphibia > Anura > Ranidae > Lithobates > Lithobates clamitans. Next base: position 5,927,766 of record JBBGZY010000700.1, on the reverse strand, counting down.
AATATCTGAACACAAGAGCCCCCCCCCCCCCCCAAAAAAAAAGAAAGAAATTAAGCCAAAATTATTCATCTATTACTAGAATATCATTTTTGGGTAGACTGCTCATTTAATCTATGTCATTAAGTGGGGGAGGGGTTTCAAATTCACATTGTAATTATCCTTGAAAAGGAGATATTACTTTGCCCAAAATGTGTTGGAATATTCACAAACATTCTTAATATTGTGAATACATGTGTGTTGGTGAAGAGTGTGCTCAGTAGTGTTACCCTTGTACTAGATAATAGTTCCCCCATGCACTTGATGCCCAAGTAGTGATGTGCTTTCAGTGCCATATATTATGTTGTTTTGTATTGTACACATATTAACTGTTATAGGGCCTCCATGTTGCACCTCCACAGTGCTTTTACTAGCACTAAAAATACATTTTACATTTTTTCATCACAAGCTTTGACATTAGATTAGACTTTTCCTAAGCACGCCTAGTAGTGATAATTGTACCCCATAACAAGTCCCTATGACCACTGAAATTGTATAACTCTCTCTATATTGTAGGCACCATGTAAATACGTAACCTGCGCTCCTGAACCCACATGTGAAGAAAATGAGTATAAGATTCAAAGTCCAACTGAAGACCCTTGCTGCACATCAATCCTCTGCAGTAAGTGCTGACCTTCATTATCTTATTTTGTTGCATTCTTTACCTTTAAAGCAAAGCTTTGTATTAGAAAACACATGCTACAGCAAGTAGACAGAAATAACAAAGTAATAGAGTGCAAAAAAGTATTTGAAGATCAAGGGAACTACAGAAGATCACTGATTTCCTTAATATTCTCTTTTAAGATTATCTAGCTGAATTTGTCTTTTAACAAATTTTACAAGCTTTTTGTTATAATCACGTTACATAGTTAGTAAGGTTGAATGAAGACACCAGTCCATCCAGTTCAACCTGAGTGAGTGTGGGTGCATGTCTACAATCATCCCTATTTATTTAAGGTACCCATATAACGCCGCCAATTCATGCAGCACTCCACACATACATCGTACACCAACATTGGTCCCTACCCTCAAGGAGCCCACAATCCAAGGTCCCCAACTCACATTCATATACTAGAGCCAATTTTGAACAGAAGCCAATTAACCTACCAACATGTCTTTGGAGTGTGGGAGGAAACCTGAGTACCCGGAGGAAACCCACGCAGGCACAGGGAGAACATGCAAACTCCAGGCAGGTAGTGTCGTGGTTGGGAATCGAACCAGCAACCCTTTTTACTGCTAGGCGAAAGTGCTACCCACTACACCACTGTGCTGCCCATTACATTTGATAAAATATGCCCTGAGGGGCATACAAAGGAAATCTCACTTTATTGTAATTAGAAAAAAAATTAGAGGATATCGAGGAAGGAAAAAATAAATAAAAAATCTGACATATTCCTGCACATCCATTGTTGATGCTTCACTAGCCCGTGATAATCTGATGCTGGTTTACATTTACAGCATATCTGTTATTATAGTCACAATAACTAGCAAATTCAAAGAGACATTGCAAATTTATGGAAAGGGAAAATGCTGCACATATACATTTACATTTAAAATACAAGATTTTTCTGTAATTATATTAGATCAAGGAAAAAATATTTAGAGAAAGCAATCATAATTACAATATTATTACAATTTAGGGTAGTCATGGATATCTCCTCTCTTTCTGAAATTTGTGGAATGATAGTTTATTATTCACACATTTTGCAGGAACTGTGTACAGTGACTATGCTGTTTTGTTTTTTATAAACAGTGCTGTATGTGGCCAGTGTTAGTCCTTGGTTGTAAAATGAACTCTGTCCAGGTGGTGATTTGCCATTTCCCCTCTAGATGAGGAAATAAATAAATGTAGTCCATGTGTCTATCCAATGAGGTCAATTCAATAAGGCAAAGCGCTGCACACCATAACATCTGAACGTCGCCATCATTTGACATTTAATATTGAAATCTCATTGGTGTCTGTTGGTCACATTGAATTATTGAATAAACATGTTGTGTTGTTTGGATGTTGATATTTAACTTATGTTTTTATAGAGTATACTATACGCAGTTGTAAGTTTCTTGCTGAGATATAGATAGTAATACCATATTCCTCTTTTTATTTTTCAGCTCCTATACCAACAGCTCCAGTAAGTACAAAAAAGGTAGAATGTGTAAAATCTGATTGTAGTATAAATCATAGGACTATGAGGCTGATTTTGTAGGTTTGGTTGAAATCTACAAATTGCAGGTAGAGCTTTGAATGTCAAATATAATTATATTTAATCAAGCCCCACTGTATAACCACTGCAGACCTCCTGACTGGTTAGAGTGTATAACTGAGTCTTGTTTTATTGAAATGTATATACATTTCAAACATATATGCCAAATGCTGTTGGTGCCTGTATAAAGCATTATTGAATGAGACTGTCCTGGCCCTTCTGTGCTGCTGGGCCCCATGGCACCTGCCTGACCTGCTATGGCTAAAAGATAATTGAATACAACCAATGGTTGTACTTTGCACATCATCATTACTCTTTTCAAAGCTGAACTCCAGGCAAGCAGATAAACAAACAGATGAAATACGTACATTGGAGCTGTTTTACCTGCTAAAGGACTTGTGTTTTTGTCCACGAAGTCCTTAGATTTTCACAGCTCAGCCACATAGCACAGTCATGACTGAAAGGGCAGGATATCTGAATTCTATCTACAGCAGTTCCATAACACTTTCAGCCCTTGTTTAACCCAAAGCCTCAGACGGAACAGTGAAAAGAGAAACAGCCGGCTTGTCAGCTCAGCTCTCTGTCACATCTGCGCTCCTCCAGATTTAAAGTGAACCTGCAATGGAAAAATCCTTCAGAGATATTTGATTTTGTTTAGGTGTTTTATCACCTATTATTTGTATCATATATAATTGTAAGTTTTGTGCATACATGTGTTCTTTGTACTCTTCCCTGATTGCAAACATTTTAAATCAAAAATTGAATATATCCAAAAATACATTTTAGAAACTGTCACATAACTGTAGGTATCATAAAGTTTCAGTGCATATCAAAAGCCAAAAAGTGAATGTGTTCAGCAAAAGACAAATTTCCTGGTACTAATAAACAGGCATTCCCCAACACCACCACCAAAGTGCAATTCTGTATGACTCTGCCTAATCTACCTATAAGGAGGCTGAAGTATTGGGAAGCACTGGCACCTATCTGTGGTGTGTACTGGTATACGCTGGCATTGCAATAGGTTTTTATTAATTTGCTTTTTGCAACAGGGGTTTAATATTGCCATTCAATAAATAAACTGTATACCAATATTTATTTACTCTTTTTTACAGCCTTCCCCTCCTCCTGTAACAGTAAGTTTCTTCTTTTTTATTTCCTAATGACCAAATTGATAGGATAGCATATAAAATAATCAGTGTGAGATCAGTAGTATTCCTCATTGAGATCTTAGTGTAAATAAGTGTAGATCTAAGTGTAGATTAGTTAGAGTAAGGCTTTACCAAAACTAACAACTAACAACTAGTCAACCCTCTGTAGCCTTCCAAAACCTTTTGCCTCCCCTGTTTACTGACCTCAATAGCACAGCTGCAGCCTCTTTTAGTGTTTTAAATCCCTTAATCCTCTGCAGTATTGACCGTGCCTGTGCAGAGAACCCTCATAGATTTATATGGCATATCACATTATATTTATAACCTCTATGGTACCAAAAACCCTTTCCAACCTGAGATTAAAATGTTCTCCTATCTCTAAGATGTTGTGTATATTGACTGTCAAATGATAGTGATCTGATTTTGTAATTCTTACTTCCTACAGCCTTGTGAAAGCAGCGGATGCCAACCAGCAGACTGTAAAGATGGAGAAAGAGTAGTAGAGGTGCCAAATACAGAGGATTCTTGCTGTCCCTCATACATTTGTAGTAAGTACATTGCCAGACGTACATTGCTCTTCAGCAGATTTAGCCTAAACTTACACTGTTCACACTGCCCCCCCCCCCCACCCCCCCATATGTGTGAAGTGAAGGTGTGGCTTTTTGTCAGTCATGACACAGCTGGATAAAAGGGGGTAGGATATAGTGGAAAGATGGCAGCGTTTCCTGTCAATAGGACTCCAGTACCTGAAACTAAAACAGTAGTGAGTATATTTTATTTGTGCTAAGGAATCTAACTTCACAGATCTGTAGGACATTTTTGTAGCAGTGCTCATATGAAAGACACATCCCAAAACATTCATCTGGTGATATTAGTAGTAGTATAGCTTCCTGTTTACTGAAAAATGTATCATTTTCAACAGTACCTCCACCTCCACCACCAACTACTCCTTCAGTGGTATCAACTACACCTATTGTAAGTACCATTATGACTTAAGTAATATCTCACCTACTTATATTAGGAGAAATGATAACAATAATGTGTGCCAACCAACATTTTATTATTTGTATCTTTTCCAGCCTGTGTGTCATGGTATCACATGCACTGTGCCTGTGTGCTTACGGAATGGAGAAAGAGCAGTCCAGGTTCCCACCTCTGACCCTTGCTGTCCAGCATATGAATGTCGTAAGTGTAATTGTGGACTATTTGTATAGCAAATTAGAAGGAAACAAATCATTTAAAGTTTTTGAGTTATTCAGATTTCAAAACACGTTTTTCTTATCTACTTTTAATATTTAAATATAATCTTTATATTAAAAATTCAAAGTCCAGTCCAGAATGCACTAATGATACTAGTGTCATGGAGCACTATGGGAAAGAGCAGAAGGTGTTTGCCTTCAGATACCTTCTCTTTGATGCAAACTCAATAGTGACCTAATCTGATCAAATGCAGCCACTGTGCCCAACAAATGCAGCCACTGTGCCTATCAAATGCCGCCACTGTGCCCCATCAAATGCAGCCTCACTGTGACCCCCCCCCGCCCGCCCACCCACTCGCTGTCTGACTGGCACTTACCCCATCTTGGTGGTGGGTCAGGCAGCGGGTGACGGCGATGAGCTGTGGGACGGGTAGCGGAACAGGCGGCAGCTCCTGTGTCCTCTATGCTTCCCGTGCATCTCTTCTTCCCTTCTGCTAAACGTCCAATAGGATCGCCTGTGCCTTTAGCCAATCAGGTGATGGGTATTGAACCCGCGCTTCCTGATTGGCACAGTGGCAGTGCAGTGTTAGAAAAGCAAATATTAATTTATATGGCATTTATATTAATTTGCTTTTCTAACACACCTGGGTGGGCTCCGAGCGCAATGCTTTGTGCTCCGAGTCCACCTTTTTTAAAGCCTATGGCTCTAATCAGGTGCTGCGAAAAAACACCTCCGCCATTGTAACACAGTGGCCATTAGTAGATGATCTATCCATGATACATATAGGGGGGTGGTGTGATAGAGGGGGCGGCACCCGTGCGCCCTTAATGGACAGGCTGCCGGTGTTTACCAGACTCATCTAGCTAAGGGAACATTCAGTTTGGCCATTTCAATGATGTATCCTTCTGCATGTAGTGAAGGTAAATCTCCGTGACTTTGTTTTGCCTACACACTCCAAAAAGGTTGTCTCATAAAATTGGAATAAATATGTTTTTTGTTTTTACAGAGTGTGATCCATGCCCAGCAGCTCCCTATTGTGGTGACATGCAGCCAATTGTAACCTTTAACGTGGAAACAGAGTGTTGTCCAATATATCAATGTCGTAAGTAATTATACACATGTTTTCCATGCTTAAAGTGGTAGTAAACTCTCTGCATTTATTTTTACCTACAGGTTAGCTTATTATTTATTTATTTTTTTTTAATTGAGAATTTACATCACTTTAAGATCTGCCAAACAGAACCCTGAATTTAAACTCAATCATCATCATGGTAAAAATATCTTACAATAACATGGCCAAAAAAGAAAAGCTTTTTTTTACCTTATAATACCTCCTCTGATAATTGCAGAAAATCATCAGAAAATAGATAGTAAATGCTCTTCATTTATTTTTACCTACAGGTAAGCTTATAATAAAGCTTACCTGTATGTAAAATGAATATCTCCTCAATGTACACAATTTAGGAGCTATTCTAGTGAGCAGCAGCTGGTGTTGTCATCGCTGCTCAGCCACTCAAGCTGTGGCAGCCTGTGAACCTGGAAGGAAGACTAGGTTGTTCCCTAGGTAAGCTCCCTTGTTACCTCCTCCCATGCTCGCCTTCAGGACTTCTCCAGAGCCTCTCCCATCCTCTGGAATTCCCTGCCCCAGTATGTCCGATCAGCCCCTACCCTGTCCACCTTTAGGAGATCCCTGAAAACTCATTTATTCAGGGAAGCCTATCCCACACCCACATAACTGTCCCTGAGCCACACCCATCAAATTCATTCTTTGCAGCTATTACCTTTTGTACCACCACCCCCTCCCTTTAGAATGTAAGCTCTACGAGCAGGGCCCTCCTGTACCTTTTGTATTGAACTGTACTGTAATTGTGTTGTCCACCCTTATACATTGTAAAGCGCTGAGTAAACTGTTGGCGCTATATAAATCTCGTATAATAATAATAATAGGTGAAAATGGAAGCCTCTGCAGCAGTGACAATGCGTTGCTGAAGGGCTTAGTTTCAAGGTGAAATATGTAGATATTCACAAGCACAACAAGGATCATGAATTTCGTCCAAAGCAGTGTAGTGCAACGTTTCGGAGCCACGCAGGACCCCTTTTGTCAGGCATGTGACTGTATTTTCACGGAAGAAACATGGGTTTACTACCGCTTTAAAGAAGACCTCAAGGAAAAGCCATTTGCATCTAGACTGGCCCCTTAAAAAAAAGAAAAAAGGAAAACAAGCACTGTTTATGGGTCTTCATACATCAGCCATTTACATACAAGAAAATATCTGTCACCAGGAAAAAGACTGATGATAGAAAAGCCATAGTTTACATTTATCCGGTCCTTTCTTTCCCAGGATTTTGGTAGTGAGACATACTATTAGTTGGCTACTGACACTTAATAATTGTGATTGGAGGGTTTCTCATAAGAATGTATTTGAATATTCATGAGTTGGGTAGGTCTCAGCAGATAGAAAAATCATAATTTTAGATCTGACATTGGAGGTTTCATTTGCTAAAGGGATAGCAAATGTGCATTTGATTAAGGTAAATCCATGTTTATTTTGAGTAACTTATCATGCACAAGAGAAAGTTTTTAAAAAATATTTTTTTCTGGATCATTGAGGTGAAAACAGTTTCACCTTTTTAACAAAACTAAGTGAACATTTACTTTGCAAAGAAAGCATTCTTTAGATCTTTCCCTCCATTAAAGTGTTTTTTTTTTACCTTATCAAATTCTCTGCATTAAGGTAAACCTTCTGCATGCAGCCCCCCTCCCCCTTACACTTACCTGAGCCCAATCTCTTCATCCAGCATTGTGTGCGAGATCTCTCAGCTCGCTCCCTCCTCATTGATTTAAAGACAACAGTGGAAGTCATTGGCTCCTGCTACTGTCAATCCAAGCCAGTGATGAGGGAGTGGGGGCAGGGCCAAACCCTGCTCTTTGTGGATGAGGGGAGGAGCCAGGAGCGGTACCCAAGAAGAGGAGGATCAGGGCTGTTCTGTGCAAAACCTTTACACAGAGCAGGTAAGTATGACATGTTTTTATTTTAATTTTAATTTAAAAAATTGAGCATTTACATCACTTTAAGACCTGCCAAAGGGATCCCTGAAATTAAACTCATTCTTCATCATAGTAAAAATATCTTACAATAACATTGCTAATAAGAAAAGCTTTATTTGCACCCAAGCTTACCATATAATGCCTCCTTTGACAACTACAGAAAATTAACAAAGTTTTTGGTGGATAAATACATTCATTAGTTTTTCTAGCACCTATAGTAAGCAGACGTATATACAGTAAAAGAAAAGGGAATTTTTAGGAACTTTGTGACTTCTGTCCCTTTCTCATGTCTTTTCTGGGAAGCTCTGGACCAGAAAATGATAAAGTACAAACCTCCCTACACTGCTGGGTGTCAATGTGATTTTGTTTGGGAGGTAACAGTTTTCTGTTAGCTGCTCTCATGATGCAGGGAAAACGCAAATTAGTCATGTACTGTAGTTTGAGCATGTCTGCACCCTAATATAGTGTGGAGCTGATATTTTTCTCTTTATATTTTAGCAACACCAACAACACCACAGCCACCTGTAAGTCATTACTCAATATTTTACCAACATGAAGTATCATTTTCAATTTGCTATTTTAAATTTTTTACTTTATATCATTCCAGTGTATATTATTGTTGTTGTTGTTGTTAATGCTATTGTTATCATTTTTATTATTATAATATCACCCGAATTATATTTCATTATATTCTCTAAATATGCTTGTTTACCGTCTACATTTTTGGATGGCTAAAATATTGAGACAAGAAAAGATATGATAAACAATACTATAAACAGAGCATGCAAATTTGACTGGAAGTTATCAATATAGAATTAGAAATCATGCACGATAATATGATCCTTTAAAATTGGATTCCAATCTGATACCAAATGTGTCTGTTGTCACAACACTGACAAAATACGACTGCATTTTAACATTTTTTTTTTTAACTTTATCTGATGTTTTTTATTTTGTTTATTCATAGACCACACCCGCTCTACCTCCACCTCCAGTAAGTTATGCAAGTTGTTATCTTTATAATGTATATATACCTTTTTAATGTGCTAAGGAAGCAGTGTGGACTCCGTACTCAGGTAAAGTCAAGAATATACTGTGAATTGAGAGAAATACATAGGCTGGCATTGATGAACTTTCCTTCAGAAAATGCTAGTTGCCTGTCATCCCTGCTTATACCATGGAACCTTACCCAGTCACTGGCACAACTTCTTACTTTGTGCTTTGTTTGAAGATTTCAGGTTCCAGTGACTGAGAAAGTATTGGATAGGTTAGCAATACCAGCCTATATACTGTTTATAGAAGCTGCGCCCCCCAAAAAAGGCAACCATGTCAGGTTTTTTTTCCAGCTTTGTCCCCTTGAGGAGATATACCGTCCCTTTCTCTATTATAGCCAAAACACGAACTGACAGTAAATCCCTGCAAATTAAGGAAACCCTCTGGGGACCCCAGGTCCTTGGGACTAGTATGCCCATCACAAGGAACAGCCCACAGTTTGGGATTTTCTTTTACTTTCTCTTTCAATGATAATGGTAAACAGGACAAATAGAGAGGGCCTATCTCCCTAAAGGGTTCCAGACAGCAATAAAAAATGACAGGTGTCCACTCTGTCCCAAACTATAGGAAATAGTTTGCCTTTAGGCATACTGTAAAGTGATTCTAAACCCGTTTTAGAAAATAAATAAATAAACATTTTATATTTACTTGCTTGATGCAATGGATTTGAACAGAGCAGCCCCGCTCCTCCTTTTGTGGTGTCCCATGCCAGCCCTCCTGGATTCTCGTCTTCAGCGAGTGCCCCCATAGCACGCCACTTTCTATGGGGACACTCATGCAGGATTGATCCAAAGTTGCACTGCCTGTGTCCATAGACACAGAATGTGTGACCCAGCCCAAAACCAAGCTCTAATCACAAGATTTGATTGACAGCATCAGCAGCCAGTGTCACCCACTGCTGTCTCTCTGTCCTGTGGAATAAGAGAACATGGAGGGAGATGCTTCTCTCTGGCACAACACTAGATGGAGATCAGGCTCAGGTAAGTATTTAGGGGGGGCCGGAGGGGATCCTGTTCTCAGGAGATTTTTCACCTTAAAGTGGTTGTACACCCTTACATTCACCAGTGAAGTGACTGGTCTCAGGTGATATAAACAAATCCTGCTATATAAGTTGTACCTGTTTATCTGCAGTCTTCTTTTCTCTACATCTGTTTAATGTGTAGAACTTATAAAGCTTGGCTGAGCTGTTAGAAAACAGGGGGTGGAGAGCTGAACTCATACTGTGGAGAGCTCAGTGAGAAGAGGTCTGAGAGCTGACAGGAGGGAAGGGACACAGCCCCCTTCACACAGCGCATAGGAACAGAGAAGAGGCTGTAAATTAGCTGGAGCTCCCTGCACTGTCACATTTTTTTTTTCTTGGTATCAAGAAAACTTGTCAGATGTGAATCATGCTGATAGCAGGGGAATTGAATCAGCAGACAGAAATTTCACTTAGCACTCTTAATTGAGACAAGAACACATTATAGACAGATATGCTTAGTTCATAATTAATGTCTGAGCTTTGCAACCACTTTAATGCAAAGAATGCATTAAGGTTAAAAAAAAACAACTTAAACTTGTAGAACCACTTTAATGCTTGTATGCTTCCTGTAGCTATTCTCACTACTGACTTAGAGACAGTGTGGAGGATGCCATTTTATAAAACAGCAGGGCCTTGCCTATTCATGTCAGAGCTGTCCCGCAGATGACTGGCGATCTTATAATTGTAGGGCAATGATGATCAATAAGCAGCAGGAGAGGTGTAGGAAGCACAGATCCAAAGAGTGAATGAAGCAAAAGCAGGGAGATTCTTGCACTGCATGTCATCAGGTATAACTTCCTTTCCAGAAAACAGAATAGTAAGCAGCACAGTAGTGATATCTTCAATTCTCACTCCAAAGATCATGACACTATTTACATCTTCACCGCTCTGACAGTAAAGAATCCTCTACACAGTTTTAGTTTAAACCACTTATTTTCCTATTTCAGTGTATGGCTGAGTGTCTTTTTAAACTTCCTCTCACTGAAAAGATGAAAATTTTAAAGCAAATGAAACTAGGTTAATGAAAATAATACTTTTGGTTGGACTACCCTTTCAGTTACTACTAACACTTTTTCCTATATTTGATGATTTTACACATATGTGCAGGTACTTACACATAATTGCATTTTTGTTTCCAAAAGCGGCCATGCTTGGATGTGCTCTGTCTTCCCGTGTCTTGTAAGAAGATGGGTGCAGAACCAGTGGTACTTGAACCATCTTCTGACACTCGCTGCTGTCCAGTTATTGACTGCCGTAAGTTGACTTGTACAAAGTAATTTTTAGTTAGATAACACCGTAATGAAAAATTCTAAAATTTTAAATTCATGTACAGTTTTTATTTTACTCTAAAGCTTGGCAGAAGCTTCTTAAAACAGAAGATTATTTGCTTTTATTGCAAATCCCCCCCCTCCTCAAAAAAAAAAAGTGTTTTCCATTTTAAGGGTAGTGAGTAAAGCCATAGCGATGATTCTTTATGCAGCATGACCAACTGTGCAGAATTAATCCAAACTGGCTATCTCCATTTCAGGCTAGGTAGCCAGCATCAAAGTGGTGTATGAGAGCCCTTGTGTGCATAACATGACTGACTGTACTTTACCTTTAATTTTGAAAATACAGTTTCTTGTTCATTGAATAGTTGCTATCTGTTTAAGGTGTTGTTTATTCTTTATGTGCAGAATGTCAAAATGAATGCAATATTCCCACATGCGATGATAACAGACCACCACTGCTGCTTGGAGACCCTGAAACAGAGTGCTGTCCTGAGCATCAATGTCGTAAGTGTCTTTATAGCAGAAGAGTGAGGGAACTTTGCAGCAGACCTTGTGTAAAGGATAAACTGTCTTTGCTAGCATTAGAAACCATTCAGAATACAGCTTTATTTCCAATGCAAAATCTAAATTGATAATTATTCTAAGCTGAAAAAATATTAGTTTCACCTTATATGAGTACCAGTTCTTTACAGTGTAATAGACTTGCGAGTGTCAAGGCCTGTCCTAGCCAGTAAAGCATGTAATGCCTGCACTGCTGCAATAAGGGAGAATGAAATGAGCGGGTCCCAGCTGCCTCCCAAAGCTATGGATTATGTAGCAGTCACTTATTCTGCTACCTCTGCTGCTAAACCATTGCCACTGATATTAAAAAGTGATGAACATGGCATTAAAGTGGTAGTAAACCCACTTTTTCCTCTTTTGTAGGTACTGTGAATATCTCCTAAGCCTGCACTGTTTAGGAGATATTCAGAGTGCATGCAGCGGTGAGGTCAGGCGCATGCACTCTAAAGGTCCTGCGTACCGTGCCGGACCTTCAGAGCCCGTGCTGTAAATGACGGCTCCCGCACACGATGCATTGCCCTGCAGGGAATTTTTTTTGTTTGTTCTTTAACCACTTGCCAACCGGGCCATAGCCGAAAGACGGCTACAGCCCGGTCGGCTTATTCTGGGTGGGTGTCCGTGGGACGTCCTCCCAGAACGTTGCTCTCACACCCCCCCTGGGGTGCACTCCCGCACACATACGTGAATGACGGGTCCGGAAGACCCGGCGCATCACTGATCGCGGTAAATGGCAGCTTGTAGCGGCCGTTTACCACGTGATCACTCCGTCAAATGATGGAGCGATCACTTGTAAACAAACCTGCGTCATATCATAACGCCGGTTCCTCCCTCCCCTTTCTGTACCGATCTGTACAGTGCGAGGGGAGAGGGGGAATGATCGTTTTTTGCAGTGCTGTGGGCTGGATCTGTAGTGCCCACAGCGCTGCTCTGTGCCCATACTCTCCAATAATGTGCAATACTCTGCAGTACTCTGCAATAATGTGCAATACTCTGCAATAATGTGCAATAATCTGGAATAATGTGCAATACTCTGCCAATACTCTACAATACTGTGCAATACTCTGCCAATACTCTACAATACTGTGCAATACTCTGCAATACCGTGCAATACCCTGCAATACTTTGTAATACCCTGCAATACTCTGCCAATACTCGCCAATACTCTGCCATTACTCGCCAATACTCTGCCAATGCTCGCCAATACTCTGCCAATACTCTGCCAATACTCACCAATACTCTGCCAATACTCACCAATACTCTGCAATAAATTTTAACAGAAACAAAGATTATTTTTTTTTTACTGAATTTTCAGTCTTTTTTGATTTATCGCGCAAAAAATTAAAAACCCAGTGGTGATTAAATACCACCAGAAGAAAGCTCTACTTGTGTGAAAAAAAGGACAAAAATGTCATATTTGAAATGAAAATTGGTCTGGTTAGGAAGGGGGTTTAAATGCCCAGTTGTCAAGTGGTTAACTGTGGTTTACTATCACTTTATGTCAGTTGAAAAACATCAGGTAACTGGATTAATAATAGTGTTTTTTTTTCTGTCAGTTCATTATAAGTTACTGATTTTGGGATGGGGGTTTGTTCTTTGGCATCTTTGCCTTGGGTTCTAGTTGACTTTGTCTAAGAATGCTGGCAGATTGAATGATATGCTTACTGTATTATTACTTCTTCTGCTCCAGCAGTGATATCTCTGCCTTTCCAGTGGCACCACCTGCTCTGGGTATAATTTGACATTAAAAAAAAAGGAGCAGGCAGAGTGGAACTCTGTGGCAGGTGCATAGCTAGAAGGTCCAGAGGGAAGATCTTCTGTCTTGATTGCCAAACCTCTAAACAAGCATGTTTAGGAGTGTGAATGTTTTTTTTTAAAGATCTTCTATCAGAAAGCTCATGCCTGCCCATCTGACCTCACTCAGAAATATGCTGTGACCTTAATTCAATAAGAGAGTACAAAGCAGAGAAACCCAACAACAAATCAGACATTAGCTTCCTTAATCCAGATTAGTGAAAATGAATTGTGATTGGTTAATGTGCTACTTTACAATTTGCTTTATCACATTTTCTAATGCTGATTTGTGTACTTTTTTTTATCTTTTTCAGCACCTCCACCAACTCCACCTCCTGTAAGTTTTTCACCTGTCACAAAACTTCATAGTTAAATCTGCCCAAAGTTCATACTTCAGATTTGGATGGGTATCAGTCCTTGTTATTCCCACCACAGTTTCTGGCACTACCTATCCATATTATAAAGCTTAATATGGGTGTCATGCTAACTTTAATATATTATTCCTAACACTGTAGAAAATATATGAATAATGAGCACCCATCAATGTGAGCATGATTCTCTTGTAATGGACTAAGCAGTGAGGTGAGTTCAGGAACTTAGGAGAGAGTATCTGATCACCAAAGCCCCAAGAAAAAAAGAAAAAAAAGAAATTCCACAAAATTTTTAATCTATTATTACAATATAGTTTTTGGGTGGACTGCTCATTTAATCTATGTCTTTTGGTGGGGGAGGGATTTCTAATTCATGTTGTAATTACCACTGAAATTTAGATATTACTTTGCCCAAAATGTGTTGAAATATTCACAAACTTTCTTAATGAATGAATTCTTGTGAATACAGGTGTGCTGTGAAGAGAATGCTTAGTATGTTTCCAACCATACAACTGGTACTAGATAATATTCCCAGCATGCACTTGATGCCCAAGTAGTGATGTGCTTTCAGTGCCATATATTTTGTTGTTATGTATTGTACACAAATTAATTGTTAGAGGGCCTCCATGTTGCACTGCAGCTTTGATTAGCATTTCATCATAGGCCTACTTTGACATTAGATTGAAACAAAGTACATTGAAACAAGACTTTTCCTAAGCATGCCTAGATAATTGATACCCCATAATATGTTCTTATGAACAATTCTAATTATACAACTCTCTCTATATTGTAGCCATCATGTAAACACGTGACCTGCGCTCCTGAACCCACATGTAAAGAAAATGAGTATAAGATTCAAAGTCCAACTGACGACCTTTGCTGCAATGCAGTCTTCTGCGGTAAGTGCTGACCTTCATTATCTTATTTTGGTTGCATTCTTTATTTTCAAAGAAAAGCTTTGTAATACAAACCACATGTTACAACGAGTAGACAGAAATAACAAAGGAGAGTGCTAATAAAGTATTTGAAGATATATTTTAATTAGAAAGAAAATTAGAGGATATCAAGGAAAGCAAAAAGAATTCTGACATTTTTCTTCAGATCCATTGTTGATGCTTCACTGGTCCTTGGTAATCCAATACTGGTTTGCATTTACAGTATATCTGTTATTAGTCACATTCCCTAGCAAGTTCAAAGGGACATTGCAATGGAAAGGGAAAATGCTGCACATATATTTTTAAAGTACTAGATTTTTCAGTGCTTATATTAGATCAAGGAAAACATATTTCATAGGAAGCAATCATAACTATTATTACAGTTTGGGGTAGTCATGGATAATTCCTCTCCAAAACAAAATGTTTTATGAAATCTGTAGAATGATAGTTTATTATTCACACATTTTGCAAGAGCTGTGTACAGTGACTATGCTCATGTGTTTGTTATAAATAGTGCTGTATGAGGCCAGTGTTAGTCCTTGGTTGTAAAATGAACTCTGTCCAGGTGGTGATCTGCCATTTACCCTCTAGATGGGAAAATAAAAAAAAGTAGTTCATGTGTCTATCCCATAAGGTTTATTCAATAAGGCAAAGCGCTGCAAACTGTAACATCTGCATCTAGCCATCATTTGACCTTTAACATTTGTCTGATAGGTGGCTGTTGGTCACTGTACTTTTCAATTTTTGAATTATCTTATTAAATAAACATGTTATGTTGTTTGGATGTTGATATTTAACTCATGTTTATAGTATGCTATACACAGTTGTAAATTGCTTGCTGGGTTATTCTAGCTGGTAATACCATATTTCTCTTTTTATTTTTCAGTTCCAATACCAACTCCCGTAAGTACAAAAAAGGTAGAATGTGTAAAATCTGATTGTAGTACTGTATAATATTATAGGACTATCAGGATGATTTTTTAAGTTTGGTTGAAGTTTACAAAATGCAGGTAGAGCTTTGAATGACAACTATAATTTGTATGTGGTCAATCCCCACTGCATAAACACTGCAGACCTTCTGACTGGCTAGACTGTTTCCTTGAGTCTTATTTTATAGAACTGTACATTCATTTCAAACATACATATGCCAAATGCTGTTGGTGCCTGTATAAACCATTATTCAGCCAGAATGTCATGGTCCTCAGCCATGACTGACAGGGCAGGATATTTGGATTTTATATGCTGCAGTTCCATAACACTTTCAGCTCCTGTCTAACTCCAAGCCTCTGACACATACCTTCCAACTTTTTGAGATGGAAATGAGGGACACCTATCAGCAAAAGCATGCAGGCATAGGACACACCCCCTGCCACGCCCCCTTAAAGGAGAATTGTACAAAAAAAACAAGATTCGTTAGACCCACAAGTGCTTTTTACCACTACTATTCCTTTATATTGGCTTTTGAAATTTACAAATGCAGCAATTTAGAAATCAGATGAAAGGTTTAGTGCTGGAAAACACTTTTTGATAGATAAAAAGTGCATTTTAAAAACATCTATATAGATCAGACCAAAATGAGGGACAAATGAGGAGGAATAAGGGACAGAGGGACATTGCTCCAAATCAGGGACAGTCCCTCATAATCAGGGACAGTGTGGAGCTATGCTGACAGAACAGTGAATGGAGAAGCAGCAGGCTTGTCATTTGTCATTTGGCTCCTTGCACTGCTTCTGCTTCTCTCAGTCTGAACTTTGCTGTGCAGGGACTGCAACAGGTTGAATCCAGATCAGATCCAAGCTACTTACACTGTTTGCATATAACAATGTACATTTACCAATGTATAAATTAATACAGAGCTGCATTAATGTGTATCTCAATCTGCAAGGAGTTCAGGTTTAAAGTAAACCTGTGCTGGAAAAATCCTTCACTGATATGTGCTTTTGTTTAGGTGTTTTACCACCTATTATTTCTATTATATATAAATACATGTATTCTTTGTACTCTTCCCTGGATACAAACATTTGAAAAAAAAAGTAAATATTTCCAAAAATACACTTTAAAAACTGTTGCAATACATTGTTCATGTGTTTTGTGCAACAACTACAACAGCCAGTAGATGGCAGTGTCTATAAGTTTGTAGCTGCATGTTTCTTTGATATATGTAGCAGTTTACATTCACTGAAATAATTGTATTTGTATGTTTGTGTACAGTGGGAGACCAGATATAGTGAATGCAGGGTCCTAGCTTTAGTAACACTTTAAGAAGCAAAGCCTTTGTGGACTGTGCATTGTGTGTCTGTTCTGAAGGGCTATATATAGAATTTCTAACAAAAACTGTCACATAACTTTAAGCATCATATAGTTTCAGTGCATAGCAAAAACCAAAAGACACTTCAAGAGTGAATGTGATTGGCAAAAAATGTAATTCTCTGGTACTAGTAAATAGGCATGCCCTACCCCGCCCCCCACCACAGTGCAATCTTGTGTGCCTAATCTATCTATACAGAGGTTTGAGTTTTGGGAACCTATCTTTGGTTTGTATGGGTATGCGCTGGCATCTTATGGTACCTACACCAATGCAATAGGTTTTTATTAATTTGCTTTTTGCAGCAAAGGTTTAATATTGCCATTGATAAAATATACTGTATATAAACCTTCATTTATATATTTTTTGTTTTTTACAGCCTCCCTCCTCCAATCCGCATGAAACAGTAAGTTTATTTTTATGTCCTGACGACCAAATTGATAGGATAGCATATGAAATAATCAGTGTAAGATCAGTAGTATTCCACATTGAGATCTTAGTGTAAATGTAGATTAGTTAGAGTAAGGCTTTAGGGTTTAGAAGGTTTAAGCACAGGTGTGCCTTTAACAAAACTAACAACTAGCCAACCCTGCTGAAGCCCTCTAAAACGTTCTGCCTCCGCTGTTTACTGACCTCAATAGCACAGCTGTGACCTCTTCCAATGTTTAAAATTCTTTTACTTCTCTGCATTATTGGCCATGCCTGTACAGAGAACCCTCATAGATTTGTATGGTACCTCTCACATCATACAGTATTTATAATCTCTGTGGTATCAAAACTTATTTCCAACCTGAGATTTAAATAATCTGCTATCTCTAAAATGTTCTGTATATTGACTGTCAAATGATAGTGGTCTGATTTTGTATCTCTCACTTCCTGCAGCCTTGTGAAAGCAGCGGATGCCAACCAGCAGACTGTACAGATGGCGAAAAAGTAGTAGAGGTGCCAAACACAGAGAATTCTTGCTGTCCCTCATACATTTGTAGTAAGTACATTGCTAGAACATTTTTTTCAGGGATCGTAAAAATGATATATGCTTACACTGCAGGAAGTGGAAAAATCGCAGGCAATATTTGCATTCAAGAAAAAAAAATATTTATAATGTTAACAATGCAGTCATT
Organism: Lithobates clamitans; assembly: GCA_037952925.1. Classification (NCBI taxonomy): domain Eukaryota; kingdom Metazoa; phylum Chordata; class Amphibia; order Anura; family Ranidae; genus Lithobates; species Lithobates clamitans. The sequence continues at coordinate 5,909,703 of JBBGZY010000700.1, read as the reverse complement.
TATATAACCCAAAAAATCTAATTTAGCCTAACCTTTGCTCACACTGTTTCCTCTCATGTGGGATGTGAAGGTGCGTTGTTTTGTACCAGTCATGACACAGCTGAATCAAAGGGGGTAGGATATAGTGGAAACATGGTGGAGTTTCCTGTCAATAGGACTCCAGTACCTGAAACTAAAACAGCACTGGACATTGCATTTCAGCTAAGGAATCTAATTGGGCATTAGGGCATTTTTGCAGCAGTGCTCACATGAGAGACAAATCCTAGAACATGCTTCTGGTAATAATAGTAGTAGTATAGTTTCCTGTTTAATGTAAAATGTATAATTTTCTACAGTACCTCCAACACCAACTACTCCTCCAGTGATTCCAACTACACATGTTGTAAGTACCATTATGGCTTAAGTAGTATTTCACCTATTTATATTAGGGGAAACAGTTATGTGTGCCAACCGACATTTTAATCTTTGTATCTTTTCCAGCCTATATGTCATGGTATCACATGCACTGTGCCTGTGTGCTTACGGAATGGAGAAAGATCAGTCCAGGTTCCCACCTCCGACCGTTGCTGTCCAGCATATGAATGTCGTAAGTGTAATTTATAGCAAATTAAAAGGAAACTGCAATGATTTAACATTTTTGAGTTATTCAATTTTCAAAACAGTTTTTTTTTTTAGTGTACTTTTCATATTTAAAAAAAAGTCTTTATATTGAAATATCAGTGTGCAGTCCAGAATGTACCAATGACACTGATGAAACAGAGCACTATGTGAAAGAGAAGAGCAGAAGGTGTTTGCCTTCAAACTCCTTCTCTATGATGTAAGCTAGAGAGAGAGCGGGGTAATTCACTCTTTTGGGTGGAATTGTACACTAAAGCTTCTCTGTAGTTTTGAAGCAAACTATACACTACAATAACGAAGAAAGCAAAAATAGTAATTTGATTGGTTTACTAAATAAATTAATAGAGAATTTTTACTTTGCAAAGAGAATAATAACTTAGTTAATGAGGCAAGGTTCTGTTCACTTCAATAATTATTTCATGTGCAAGTAAAATGCTAATTTTTCTTGCAAATTCCTGAGTTTGAGAGGAAAATTAAAGCTAACATGTACTTCACCAGAATCATCATTCCGTTTGATTAATTAAATGATGTATCTTTTTGTATGTAATGAAGGTAAATCTCCAGGGCTTAATTTGGCCTACACACTCCAAATGGTTGTCTGATAAAATTAGAATATATATATATATATATATATGTTTTTTTTACAGAGTGTGATCCATGCCCACCAGCTCCCTATTGTGGTAATAAACAGCCAATTGTGAACTTCAACCTGGATACAGAGTGTTGTCCAATATATGAATGTCGTAAGTAATTATACACATGTTTTCTACACTTAAAGAAAACCCTAAAGCGGTGTTCCACCCAAAAATGGGAACTTCCGCTTTAAGGGAAGGTGACCCCCTGACATGCCACATTTGGCATCTAATTTTTAGATTATTTTTAATTATAATGCCTCCTTTGACAACTACAGAAAATCAACAAAGTTTTTGGTGGATAAATACATTCATTGGTTTTTCTAGCACCTATAGTAAGCAGACGTATATACAGTAAAAGAAAAAGGAATTTTTGGGAACTTTGTGACTTCTGTCCCTTTCTCATGTCTTTTCTGGGAAGCTCTGGACCAGAAAATGATAAAGTACAAACCTCCCTACACTGCTGGGTGTCAATGTGATTTTGTTTGGGAGGTAACAGTTTTCTGTTAGCTGCTCTCATGATGCAGGGAAAACACAAATTAGTCATGTACTGTAGTTTGAGCATGTCTGCACCCTAATATAGAGTGGAGCTGATACTTTTCTCTTTATATTTTAGCAACACCAACAACACCACAGCCACCTGTAAGTCATTACTCAATATTTTACCAACATGAAGTATCATTTTCAATTTGCTATTTTAAATTTTTTACTTTATATCATTCCAGTGTATATTATTGTTGTTGTTGTTGTTATTGCTATTATTATCATTTTTATTATTATAATATCACCCGAATTATATTTCATTATATTCTCTAAATATGCTTGTTTACCGTCTACATTTTTGGATGGCTAAAATATTGAGACAAGAAAAGATATGACAATACTATAAGAGCATGCAAATTTGACTGGAAGTTATCAATATAGAATTAGAAATCATGCACAATAATATGATCCTTTAAAATTCGATTCCAATCTGATACAAAATGTGTCTGTAGTCACAACACTGACAAAATACGACTGCATTTTAACATTTTTTTTAGCTTCATCTGACGTTTTTTATTTTGTTTTTATCATAGACCACACCCGCTCTACCTCCACCTCCAGTAAGTTATGCAAGTTGTTATCTTTATAATGTATATATACCTTTTTAATGTGCTAAGGAAGCAGTGTGGACTCCGTACTCAGGTAAAGTCAAGAATATACTGTGAATTGAAAGAAATACATAGGCTGGCATTGATGAACTCTCCTTCAGAAAATGCTAGTTGCCTGTCATCCCTGCTTATACCATGGAACCTTACCCAGTCACTGGCACAACTTCTTACTTTGTGCTTTGTTTGAAGCATTTAGGTTCCAGTGACTGAGAAAGTATTTTATAGGTTAGCAATACCAGCCTATATACTGTTTATAGAAGCTGCGCCCCCCAAAAAAGGCAACCATGTCAGGGTTTTTTTCCAGCTTTGTCACCTTGGGGAGATATACCGTCCCTTTCTCTATTATAGCCAAAACAAGAACTGACAGTAAATCCCTGCAAATTAAGGAAACCCTCTGGGGACCCCAGGTCCTTGGGACTAGTATGCCCATTGGATGATTTCCCCTCTATTACTTTTACTCTATCACTAGAAACAGCCCACAGTTTGGGATTTTCTTTTACTTTCTCTTTCAATGATAATGGTAAACAGGACAAATATAGAGGGCCTATCTCCCTAAAGGGTTACAGACAGCAATAAAAAATGACAGGTGTCCACTCTGTCCCAAACTATAGGAAATAGTTTGCCTTTAGGCATACTGTAAAGTGATTCTAAACCCGTTTTAGAAAATAAATAAATAAACATTTTATATTTCCTTGCTCCATGCAATGGATTTGAACAGAGCAGCCCCGCTCCTCCTTTTGTGGTGTCCCATGCCAGCCCTCCTGGATTCTCGTCTTCAGCGAGTGCCCCCATAGCACGCCACTTGCTATGGGGACACTCATGCAGGATTGATCCAGAGTTGCACTGCCTGTCTCCATACACACAGAATGCGTGACCCAGCCCCACACCCAGCTCTCTAATCACAAGATTTGATTGACAGCATCAGGAGCCAGTGTCACCCACTGCTGCCTCTCTGTCCTGTGGAATAAGAGAACATGGAGGGAGATGCTGCTCTCTGGCACAACACTAGATGGAGATCAGGCTCAGGTAAGTATTTAGGGGGGGCCGGAGGGGATCCTGTTCACAGGAGGTTTTTCACCTTAAATTGATTGTTACACCCTTACATTCACCAGTGAAGTGACTGGTCTCAGGTGATATAAACAAATCCTGCTATATAAGTTGTACCTGTTTATCTGCAGTCTTCTTTTCTCTACATCTGTTTAATGTGCAGAACTTATAAAGCTTGGCTGAGCTGTTAGAAAACAGGGGGTGGAGAGCTGAAGTCATACTCTGGAGAGCTCAGTGAGAAGAGGTCTGAGAGCTGACAGGAGGGAAAGGACACAGCCCCCTTCACACAGCGCATAGGAACAGAGAAGAGGCTGTAAATTAGCTGGAGCTCCCTGCACTGTCACATTTTTTTTTTCTTGGTATCAAGAAAACTTGTCAGATGTGAATCATGCTGATAGCAGGGGAATGAATCAGCACACAGAAATTTCACTTAGCACTCTTAATTGAGACAAGAACACATTATAGACAGATATGCTTAGTTCATAATTAATGTCTGAGCTTTACAAGCACTTTAATGCAAAGAATGCATTAAGGTAAAAAAAAAAAAAATTAAACTTGTAGAACCACTTTAATGCTTGTATGCTTCATGTAGCTATTCTCACTACGACAGTGTGGAGGATGCCATTTTATAAAACAGCAGGGCCTTGCCTATTCATGTCAGAGCTGTCCCACAGATGACTGGCGATCTTATAATTGTAGGGCAATGATGATCAATAAGCAGCAGGAGAGGTGTAGGAAGCACAGATCCAAAGAGTGAATGAAGCAAAAGCAGGGAGATTCTTGCATTGCACGTCATCAGGTATAACTTCCTCTCCAGAAAACAGAATAGTAAGCAGCACGGTAGTGATATCTTCAATTCTCACGCCAAAGATCATGACACTATTTACATCTTCACCGCTCTGACAGTAAAGAATCCTCTACACAGTTTAAGTTTAAACCACTTATTTTCCTATTTCAGTGTATGGCTGAGTGTCTTTTTAAACTTCCTCTCACTGAAAAGATGAAAATTTTAAAGCAAATGAAACTAGGTTAATGGAAATAATACTTTTGGTTGGACTACCCTTTCAGTTACTACTAACACTTTTTCCTATATTTGATGATTTTACACATGTGCAGGTACTTACACATAATTGCATTTTTGTTTCCAAAAGCGGCCATGCTTGGATGTGCTCTGTCTTCCCGTGTCTTGTAAGAAGATGGGTGCAGAACCAGTGGTACTTGAACCATCTTCTGACACTCGCTGCTGTCCAGTTATTGACTGCCGTAAGTTGACTTGTACAAAGTAATTTTTAGTTAGATAACACCGTAATGAAAAATTCTAAAATTTTAAATTCATGTACAGTTTGTATTTTACTCTAAAGCATGGCAGAAGCTTCTTAAAACAGAAGATTATTTGCTTTTATTGCAAATCCCCCCCCCCCTCAAAAAAAAAAAAATGTTTTCCATTTTAAGGGTAGTGAGTAAAGCCATAGCGATTATTCTTTATGCAGCATGACCAACTGTGCAGAATTGATCCAAACTGGCTATCTCCATTTCAGGCTAGGTAGCCAGCATCAAAGTGGTGTATGAGAGCCCATGTCTGCATAACATGACTGACTGTACTTTACCTTTAATTTTGAAAATACAGTTTCTTGTTCATTGAATAGTTGCTATCTGTTTAAGGTGTTGTTTATTCTTTATGTGCAGAATGTCAAAATGAATGCAATATTCCCACATGCGATGATAACAGACCACCACTGCTGCTTGGAGACCCTGAAACAGAGTGCTGTCCTGAGCATCAATGTCGTAAGTGTCTTTATAGCAGAAGAGTGAGGGAACTTTGCAGCAGACGTTGTGTAAAGGATAAACTGTCTTTGCTAGCATTAGAAACCATTCAGAATACAGCTTTATTTCCAATGCAAAATCTAAATTGATAATTATTCTAAGCTGAAAAAATATTAGTTTCACCTTATATGAGTACCAGTTCTTTACAGTGTAATAGACTTGCGAGTGTCAAGGCCTGTCCTAGCCAGTAAAGCATGTAATGCCTGCACTGCTGCAATAAGGGAGAATGAAATGAGCGGGTCCCAGCTGCCTCCCAAAGCTATGGATTATGTAGCAGTCACTTATTCTGCTACCTCTGCTGCTAAACCATTGCCACTGATATTAAAAAGTGATGAACATGGCATTAAAGTGGTAGTAAACCCACTTTTTCCTCTTTTGTAGGTACTGTGAATATCTCCTAAGCTTGCACTGTTTAGGAGATATTCAGAGTGCATGCAGCGGTGAGGTCAGGCGCATGCACTCTAAATTTCCTGCGTACCGTGCCGGACCTTCAGAGCCCGTGCTGTAAATGACGGCTCCCGCACACGATGCATTGCCCTGCAGGGAATTTTTTTTGTTTGTTCTTTAACCACTTGCCAACCGGATCATAGCCGAAAGACGGCTACAGCCCGGTCGGCTTATTCTGGGTGGGTGTCCGTGGGACGTCCTCCCAGAACGTTGCTCTCACACCCCCCCTGGGGTGCACTCCCGCACACATACAGGAATGACGGGTCCGGAAGACCCGGCGCATCACTGATCGCGGTAAATGGCAGCTTGTAGCGGCCGTTTACCACGTGATCACTCCGTCAAATGATGGAGCGATCACTTGTAAACAAACCTGCGTCATATCATGACGCCGGTTCCTCCCTTCCCTTTCTGTACCGATCAGTACAGTGTGAGGGGAGAGGGGGAATGATCGTTTTTTGCAGTGTTGTGGGCTGGATCTGTAGTGCCCACAGCGCTGCTCTGTGCCCATACTCTCCAATAATGTGCAATACTCTGCAGTACTCTGCAATAATGTGCAATACTCTGCAATAATGTGCAATAATCTGGAATAATGTGCAATACTCTGCCAATACTCTACAATACTGTGAAATACTCTGCAATACCGTGCAATACCCTGCAATACTTTGTAATACCCTGCAATACTCTGCCAATACTCGCCAATACTCTGCCATTACTCGCCAATACTCTGCCAATGCTCGCCAATACTCTGCCAATACTCTGCCAATACTCGCCAATACTCTGCCAATACTCACCAATACTCTGCAATAAATTTTAACAGAAACAAAGATTATTTTTTTTTTACTGAATTTTCAGTCTTTTTTGATTTATCGCGCAAAAAATTAAAAACCCAGTGGTGATTAAATACCACCAGAAGAAAGCTCTACTTGTGTGAAAAAAAGGACAAAAATGTAATATTTGAAATGAAAATTGGTCTGGTTAGGAAGGGGGTTTAAATGCCCAGTTGTCAAGTGGTTAACTGTGGTTTACTACCACTTTATGTCAGTTGAAAAACATCAGGTAACTGGATTAATAATAGTGTTTTTTTTCTGTCAGTTCATTATAAGTTACTGATTTTGGGATGGGGGTTTGTTCTTTGGCATCTTTGCCTTTGGTTCTAGTTGACTTTGTCTAAGAATGCTGGCAGATTGAATGATATGCTTACTGTATTATTACTTCTTCTGCTCCAGCAGTGATATCTCTGCCTTTCTAGTGGCACCACCTGCTCTGGGTATAATTTGACATTAAAAAAAAAGGAGCAGGCAGAGTGGAACTCTGTGGCAGGTGCATAGCCAGAAGGTCCAGAGGGAAGATCTTCTGTCTTGATTGCCAAACCTCTAAACAAGCATGTTTAGGAGTGTGAATGTTTTTTTTTAAAGATCTTCTATCAGAAAGCTCATGCCTGCCCACCTGACCTCACTCAGAAATATGCTGTGACCTTAATTCAATAAATGAGTACAAAGCAGAGAAACCCAACAACAAATCAGACATTAGCTTCCTTAATCCAGATTAGTGAAAATGAATTGTGATTGGTTAATGTGCTACTTTACAATTTGCTTTATCACATTTTCTAATGCTGATTTGTGTACTTTTTTTTATCTTTTTCAGCACCTCCACCAACTCCACCTCCTGTAAGTTTTTCACCTGTCACAAAACTTCATAGTTAAATCTGCCCAAAGTTCATACTTCAGATTTGGATGGGTATCAGTCCTTGTTATTCCCACCACAGTTTCTGGCACCACCTATCCATATTATAAAGCTTAATATGGGTGTCATGCTAACTTTAATATATTATTCCTAACACTGTAGAAAATATATGAATAATGAGCACCCGTCAATGTGAGCATGATTCTCTTGTAATGGACTAAGCAGTGAGGTGAGTTCAGGAACTTAGGAGAGAGTATCTGATCACCAAAGCCCCAAGAAAAAAAGAAAAAAAAGAAATTCCACAAAATTTTTAATCTATTATTACAATATAATTTTTGGGTGGACTGCTCATTTAATCTATGTCTTTTGGTGGGGGAGGGATTTCTAATTCATGTTGTAATTACCACTGAAATTTAGATATTACTTTGCCCAAAATGTGTTGAAATATTCACAAACTTTCTTAATGAATGAATTCTTGTGAATACAGGTGTGCTGTGAAGAGAATGCTTAGTATGTTTCCAACCATACAACTGGTACTAGATAATATTCCCAGCATGCACTTGATGCCCAAGTAGTGATGTGCTTTCAGTGCCATATATTTTGTTGTTATGTATTGTACACAAATTAATTGTTAGAGGGCCTCCATGTTGCACTGCAGCTTTTATTAGCATTTCATCATAGGCCTAATTTGACATTAGATTGAAACAAAGTACATTGAAACAAGAATTTTCCTAAGCATGCCTAGATAATTGATACCCCATAATATGTTCTTATGAACAATTCTAATTATACAACTCTCTCTATATTGTAGCCATCATGTAAACACGTGACCTGCGCTCCTGAACCCACATGTAAAGAAAATGAGTATAAGATTCAAAGTCCAACTGACGACCTTTGCTGCAATGCAGTCTTCTGCAGTAAGTGCTGACCTTCATTATCTTATTTTGGTTGCATTCTTTATTTTCAAAGAAAAGCTTTGTAATACAAACCACATGTTACAACGAGTAGACAGAAATAACAAAGGAGAGTGCTAATAAAGTATTTGAAGATATATTTTAATTAGAAAGAAAATTAGAGGATATCAAGGAAAGCAAAAAGAATTCTGACATTTTTCTTCAGATCCATTGTTGATGCTTCACTGGTCCTTGGTAATCCAATACTGGTTTGCATTTACAGTATATCTGTTATTAGTCACATTCCCTAGCAAGTTCAAAGGGACATTGCAATGGAAAGGGAAAATGCTGCACATATATATTTAAAGTACTAGATTTTTCAGTGCTTATATTAGATCAAGGAAAACATATTTCATAGGAAGCAATCATAATTATTATTACAGTTTGGGGTAGTCATGGATAATTCCTCTCGAAAACAAAATGTTTTATGGAATCTGTGGAATGATGGTTTACTATTCACACATTTTGCAAGAGCTGTGTACAGTGACTATGCTCATGTGTTTGTTATAAATAGTGCTGTATGAGGCCAGTGTTGGTCCTTGGTTGTAAAATGAACTCTGTCCAGGTGGTGATCTGCCATTTACCCTCTAGATGGGAAAATAAAAAAAAGTAGTTCATGTGTCTATCCCATAAGGTTTATTCAATAAGGCAAAGCGCTGCAAACTGTAACATCTGCATCTAGCCATCATTTGACCTTTAACATTTGTCTGATAGGTGGCTGTTGGTCACTGTACTTTTCAATTTTTGAATTATCTTATTGAATAAACATGTTATGTTGTTTGGATGTTGATATTTAACTCATGTTTATAGTATGCTATACAAAGTTGTAAATCGCTTGCTGGGTTATTCTAGCTGGTAATACCATATTTCTCTTTTTATTTTTCAGTTCCAATACCAACTCCCGTAAGTACAAAAAAGGTAGAATGTGTAAAATCTGATTGTAGTACTGTATAATATTATAGGACTATCAGGATGATTTTTTAAGTTTGGTTGAAGTTTACAAAATGCAGGTAGAGCTTTGAATGACAACTATAATTTGTGTGTGGTCAAGCCCCACTGCATAAACACTGCAGACCTTCTGACTGGCTAGACTGTTTCCTTGAGTCTTATTTTATAGAACTGTACATTAATTTCAAACATACATATGCCAAATGCTGTTGGTGCCTGTATAAACCATTATTCAGCCAGACTGTCATGGTCCTTCTGTGCCGCTTGATCCCAAAGCACCTGCCTAACCTGCTATGGCTAAAAGATGATTGGCTGCAACTGATGTGTATACTGTACACATCATCATTGCTCATTTTAAAGTTGAACTCAAGGCAAGAAGATAAGCAAACAGATGAAATAAATATATGAGAGCTGTTTTACCTGCTAAAGGATTTGTATTTTTGTCCATGAAGTCCTGAGATTTTCACAGCTCAGCCATGACTGACAGGGCAGGATATTTGAATTGTATATGCCGCAGTTCCATAACACTTTCAGCTCCTGTCTAACTCCAAGCCTCTGACACATACCTTCCAACTTTTTGAGATAGGAATGAGGGACACCTATCAGCAAAAGCATGCAGGCATAGGACACACCCCCTGCCACGTCCCCTTAAAGGAGAATTGTACAAAAAAAACAAGATTGGTTAGACCCACAAGTGCTTTTTACCACTACTATTCCTTTATATTGGCTTTTGAAATTTACAAATGCAGCAATTTAGAAATCAGATGAAAGGTTTAGTGCTGGAAAACACTTTTTGATAGATAAAAAGTGCATTTTAAAAACATCTATATAGATCAGACCAAAATGAGGGACAAATGAGGAGGAATGAGGGACAGAGGGACATTGCTCCAAATCAGGGACAGTCCCTCAAAATCAGGGACAGTGTGGAGCTATGCTGACAGAACAGTGAAAGGAGAAGCAGCAGGCTTGTCATTTGTCATTTGGCTCCTTGCGCTGTTTCTGCTTCTCTCAGTCTGAACTTTGCTGTGCAGGGACTGCAACGGGTTGAATCCAGATCAGATCCAAGCTACTTACACTGTTTGCATATAAAAATGTACATTTACCAATGTATAAATTAATACAGAGCTGCATTAATGTGTATCTCAATCTGCAAGGGGTTCAGGTTTAAAGTAAACCTGTGCTGGAAAAATCTTTCACTGATATGTGCTTTTGTTTAGGTGCTTTACCACCTATTATTTGTATTTTATATATATATATATATATATATATATATATATATATATATATATATATATATATATAAATATATATAAATATATATATATATAATACATGTATTCTTTGTACTCTTCCCTGGATACAAACATTTGAAATAAAAAGTAAATATTTCCAAAAATACACTTTAAAAACTGTTGCAATACATTGTTCATGTATTTTGTGCAACAACTACAACAGCCAGTAGATGGCAGTGTCTATAAGTTTGTAGCTGCATTTTTCTCTGATAAAAAAAATCCTGCTTCCTGTCTGCAGTTAAAGTGTTACTAAACCAACAACAGTCAAATCAGTCTGTATATGCAATAAAACATGCTTGTTATAATCACTGTGGAACCTAAGGGGTTACTTCTGCACATTGTGTAAAAAGGCTGTTTGATCCTGTCTTCTCTTCTCCCCTTCTTTTACTACCCCCAATCCATCTGCTGATAGAACATAGTCTTGGGGCACTCTGCACATGCTTGGTTTGTTGTGGGGGCACAGGGCCAATCAGCACTGTCCAGACAGAGGGTCAGGGGTCATGCAGCTTCATAGGACAGTCAGAGGAAAATGAAAACTCCTTCTACACATTTTAACCAGTGCCCGGCTGGACACTGATAGAAGTCACATGACTGCTATATATTGCTCATGAGAAAAGGTATTTAGCAGTTTACATTCACTGAAATAATTGTATTTGTATGTTTGTGTACAGTGGGAGACCAGATATAGTGAATGCAGGGTCCTAGCTTTAGTAACACTTTAAGCAGCAAAGCCTTTGTGGACTGTGCATTGTGTGTCTGTTCTGAAGGGCTATATATAGAATTTCTAACAAAAACTGTCACATAACTTTAAGCATCATATAGTTTCAGTGCATAGCAAAAACCAAAAGACACTTCAAGAGTGAATGTGATTGGCAAAAAATGTAATTCTCTGGTACTAGTAAATAGGCATGCCCTACCCCGCCCCCCACCACAGTGCAATTTTGTGTGCCTAATCTACCTATACAGAGGCTGGAGTTTTGGGAACCTATCTTTGGTTTGTATGGGTATGCGCTGGCATCTTATGGTACCTACACCAGTGCAATAGGTTTTTATTAATTTGCTTTTTGCAGCAAAGGTTTAATATTGCCATTGATAAAATATACTGTATATAAACATTGATTTATATATTTTTTGTTTTTTACAGCCTCCCTCCTCCAATCCGCATGAAACAGTAAGTTTATTTTTATGTCCTGATGACCAAATTGATAGGATAGCATATGAAATAATCATTGTAAGATCAGTAGTATTCTACATTGAGATCTTAGTGTAAATGTGGGTTAGTGAGAGTAAGGCTTTAGGGTTTAGAAGGTTTAAGCACAGGTGTGCCAACCCGCTGAAGCCCTCTAAAACTTTCTGCCTCCACTGTTTACTGACCTCAATAGCACAGCTGTGACCTCTTCCAATATTTAAAATCACTTAATCCTCTGCATTATTGGCCATGCCTGTACAGAGAACCCTCATAGATTTGTATGGTACCTCTCACATCATACAGTATTTATAATCTCTGTGGTATCAAAACTTATTTTCAACCTGAGATTAAAATAATCTGCTATCTCTAAAATGTTCTGTATATTGACTGTCAAATGATAGTGGTCTGATTTTGTATCTCTCACTTCCTGCAGCCTTGTGAAAGCAGCGGATGCCAACCAGCAGACTGTAAAGATGGCGAAAAAGTAGTAGAGGTGCCAAACACAGAGAATTCTTGCTGTCCCTCATACATTTGTAGTAAGTACATTGCTAGAACATTTTTTTCAGGGATCGTAAAAATGATATATGCTTACACTGCAGGAAGTGGAAAAATCGCAGGCAATATTTGCATTCAAGAAAAAAAAATATTTATAATGTTAACAATGCAGTCATTTATATAACCCAAAAAATCTAATTTAGCCTAACCTTTGCTCACACTGTTTCCTCTCATGTGGGATGTGAAGGTGCGTTGTTTTGTACCAGTCATGACACAGCTGAATCAAAGGGGGTAGGATATAGTGGAAACATGGTGGAGTTTCCTGTCAATAGGACTCCAGTACCTGAAACTAAAACAGCACTGGACATTGCATTTCAGCTAAGGAATCTAATTTGGCATTAGGGCATTTTTGCAGCAGTGCTCACATGAGAGACAAATCCTAGAACATGCTTCTGGTAATAATAGTAGTAGTATAGTTTCCTGTTTAATGTAAAATGTATAATTTTCTACAGTACCTCCAACACCAACTACTCCTCCAGTGATTCCAACTACACATGTTGTAAGTACCATTATGGCTTAAGTAGTATTTCACCTATTTATATTAGGGAAAACAGTTATGTGTGCCAACCGACATTTTAATCTTTGTATCTTTTCCAGCCTATATGTCACGGTATCACATGCACTGTGCCTGTGTGCTTACGGAATGGAGAAAGATCAGTCCAGGTTCCCACCTCCGACCGTTGCTGTCCAGCATATGAATGTCGTAAGTGTAATTTATAGCAAATTAAAAGGAAACTGCAATGATTTAACATTTTCGAGTTATTCAATTTTCAAAACAGGTTTTTTTTTTAGTGTACTTTTCATATTAAAAAAAAGTCTTTATATTGAAATATCAGTGTGCAGTCCAGAATGTACCAATGACACTGATGAAACAGAGCACTATGTGAAAGAGAAGAGCAGAAGGTGTTTGCCTTCAAACTCCTTCTCTATGATGTAAGCTAGAGAGAGAGCGGGGTAATTCACTCTTTTGGGTGGAATTGTACACTAAAGCTTCTCTGTAGTTTTGAAGCAAACTATACACTACAATAACGAAGTAAGCAAAAAAGGTAATTTGATTGGTTTACTAAATAAATTAATAGAGCATTTTCACTTTGCAAAGAAAATAATAACTTAGTTAATGAGGCAAGGTTCTGTTCACTTCAATAATTATTTCATGTGCAAGTAAAATGCAAATTTTTCTTGCAAATTCCTGAGTTTGAGAGGAAAATTAAAGCTAACATGTACTTCACCAGAATCATCATTCCGTTTGATTAATTAAATGACGTATCTTTTTGTATGTAATGAAGGTAAATCTCCAGGCCTTAATTTGGCCTACACACTCCAAATGGTTGTCTGATAAAATTAGAATATATATATATATGTTTTTTTTTACAGAGTGTGATCCATGCCCTCCAGCTCCCTATTGTGGTGATAACCAGCCAATTTTGAAATTCAACCTGGATACAGAGTGCTGTCCAATATATGAATGTCGTAAGTAATTATACACATGTTTTCTACACTTAAAGAAGACCTTAAAGCGGTGTTCCACCCAAAAATGGGAACTTCCGCTTTAAGGGAAGGTGACCCCCTGACATGCCACATTTGGCATCTAATTTTTTTTGGGGTGGGAGCGGAGGCGGATACCCTCTTTTTAGAGGGTTCCAGTTCTCACTTCCTCCCAGCACACCGCGGCACCGGAAGGGAGATCACCTCTCCCCCCCCCTCTCGGCAATCATCTGGTACACGTCACAGGTCCCAGATGATTGCCCAGCCAGCCAAGGCCTGTGAAGCCACAGCCGGGTGCCCACAGTGACTACGCCTCAGAGAGGAGGGGGAGACGAGCGGGCTTCGTTCCCCCGCATTGCTGGACCCTGGGACAGGTAACTGTCTGATTATTAAAAGTTAACAGCTGCAGTATTTGTAAATATATGCAATACAGAACCACCAGAAAAATACTTCACCAAGGGATAATAGAAATGCCATCTTTTCCAGTGCTTTTTTCCCAGGATTTTGGTAATTATACACAGGTTTTCCACACATAAAGAAGACCTCAAGTCATTTGCATTTACACTGTCCCCTTAAGAAAATTAACACTGCAATATCAGAGAATAACAACTCTATTGTGTGAAAACAAGCACTGTTTATGGGTCCTCATACATCAGTCATTTATATACACAGTAATTAAAAAAAAATAACCCCTCTGTGGCTACTGTTGGATATCTGTTGTTTTAAGTTTCAGGTCTAGGTCATGCAAATAATATAAGAAACATCACATTTTTCCCTTCTATCCCATGCCATGTGACTTTGTACGCAAATATCTGGAATACAGTACAGAAAAAAGACTTTACTGAGGGATGATAGAAATGCCATAGTTTTACATTTTTCCAGTCTTTTCTTTCCCAGGATATTGGTATTGAGACATGCTATTAGTCTGGTACCCACACTTAATAATTGTGATTGGAGGGTTTCTCATGAGAATTTATTTGAATATTCATGAGTTGGGTAGGTCTCAGCAGATAGTTAAATCATAATTTTAGAACTGACATTGCAGGTTTCATTTGCTAAAGGGATAGCAAATGTTCATTTGCATTTGATTAAGGTAAATCCATGTTCATTTTGAGTAATTGATCATGCACAAATGGTAAGAAGTTATTTTTTACCTTAACCACTTCAGCCCAGAAGGATTTACCCCCTTAATGACCAGGCCATTTTTTGCGATACTGCACTGCGTCGCTTTAACTATCAATTGCGCAGTCGTGTGATGTTGTTCCCAAAAAAAATGTCAGTTTTTCCCCACAAATAGAGCTGTAAATGTAAAAAAAAAATTCTTCATCAGTTTAGGCCAATATGTATTCAGCTACTTATTTTTGGCAAAAAAATCACAATAAGCGTATATTGATTGGTTTGCGCAAAAGTTGTAGCGTCTACAAAATAGGGGATAGATTTATGGCATTTTTATTATTATTTTTTTTTTCTAGTAATGGCAGTGATCAGCGATTTTTAGCAGGACTGCAACATTGCAGGGGACAGATTGGACACTTTTGATACTTTTTGGGACCACTGACATTTATACAGCGATCAGTGCTATAAAAATGCACTGATTACTGTATAAATGACACTGGCAGGGAAGGGGGTGATCAAGGGGTTAAATGTTCCCCAGGGAGGTGTTTATAACTGTGGGGGAAGGGGACTGACTGGGAGTAGAGAGAGATCACTGTTCCTGATCACTAGGAACAGCTGATCTCTCCCCCCCTGTCAGAACGGGGATCTGCCTTGTTTACATTGGCAGATCCCTGTTCTGCCTCTCTATGGAGCAATCACGGGTGGCCGACGGACATCGTGGCCGTCGACCACGCGCATCGGCTCTGGTGCTGCGGGCCTACTGTATCTATTGCACAAAGCGCTTTACCGGTACAGAAATTCGTGCAATAGAGCCACTATACTGAGGTGGCTGGTCAGCAAGTGGTTAATGCATTCTCTGCATTAAGGTAAAAAAACCTTCCGCATGCAGCTCCCCCTTATACTTTCCTGAGCCCTATCTCGATCTAGCAATGTGCATGAGAGCAGCAGCTCTCTCAGCTCTCTTCCTCCTCATTGGCTCAGAGACAACAGTAGGAGCCATTGGCTGCTGCTGGTGCAAACAGGATTTGGTGGGTGGTCTACAAAAACAGCTTTCTGTTAGTGTGGTGCTGTGATTCCATAAGAATATCTAGAGCTGATGTTTTTCTCTTTACATTTTAGCAAAACTAACAACACCACAGCCAACTCCACCCGAGACTGTAAGTCATTACTCAATATTCTACCAGCATAAAGCATCATTTTAATTTTGTTATTTTTATTTTTTATTATTATATATCATTCTAATGCATTTTATTGTTGATGTTGCTGGTGTTATTGTTGTTATAATAATAGTAATAATAATCATTATTATTATTATTACTATTATTATTTTTCGTAAATTATATTTATTTATATTCCCTAAATATACTTGCTTACTATCTACATTTCTGGATGTCTAAAATATTAAGTTAATTAATTTTTATTAATATTAATTATGGAAAATAGCATGTTTCTTTAAAATTTGGCATTTGATACAAAATGTGTCTGTTGTCACAACACTGACAAAATATGACTGCATTTTAATACATTTTAGCTATATCTTACATTTTTCATTCTATTCATCCATAGATCCCACCCACTCAACCTCCAACCCCAGTAAGTTAAGCAAGTTGTTCTCTTTAGAATGTATGTTATTTTTGTATGTGCTAAGGGAGGAGTGTGAACTCAGGTAAAGTAAAGAATATACATTGAGAGAAATACATAGGCTGGCATTGATGAACTTTCCCTTAGAAAATGCTAGTTGCCTGTCATCCCTGTCCATCCAGAGGAGCCTTACCCAGTCACTGATACAACTTCTTACTTTGTGCTTTGTTTGATGCATTCAGATTCCAGTGATTTAAAAAGTAATGAATAGGTCAGCAATAACAGCCTATACACTGTATATATTTTGCTGTATGTGTTCATGTACTCTAGAAATCGTACTCTCCCAAAAAGGCAAGCAAAGGCAAAGACCTTTCAAGTAAAACTATAAGCAAAACATTTTGTTTTTTATTTAGATAGGGTCATAACCCCTGTCAGGGTTTTGTTTTGCCAGCTGTGTACCCTTGGAGAGATTTACCTTCACTTCCTGTCCCATAGCCAAAACAAGAACTGAGACTAAATCCCTGCAAATTAAAAAAATCCCTTGGGGCCCCCAGATCACCAGAACTAGGGTCCCCAAAGGAAGATTTCCCCTCTATTACTTTTCTAGGAGCAGCCCAAAGATTGTGATTTTCTTTTACTTTCAATTATAATGGTAAACAGGGCAAATATAGAGGTTGAATCTCCCTAAGGGGTTACAGAAAGCAATAAAAACACGCCAGATGTCCACTCTATCCAAAACTAAAAGCAATGTTTTAGTGATTCGTAACCTCTTTTTTTTAAATAATAAACATGTCATACTTACCTGCTCTTTGCAATGGTTTTGCACTCAGCAGCCCGATCCTCCTCTTGTGGGGTCTCATGCTGGCCCTCCTGGCTCCTCCTCTTCGCCAAGTGCCCCCATAGCTAGGTTTTGATCCTTGTGCAGGATTGATGCCAAGCTGTGCTGCCTGCGTCCAGACACAGATAGCGTGATGTGGCCCTGCCCCCAATTTGCTAATCTCAGGATTTGATTGACAGCAGCAGGAGCCAATGGCACCCACTGCTGTTTTGTTAAATGAGAGAGCACAAAGAGATCTGCTGCTCTTAGGCACAGAGCTGGGTGGAGATCAGGCTCAGGTAAGTATTTATAGGGGGCTGGGGAGTATACTGTTCACAGAAGGTTTTTTTTTACCTTAATGCAGAAAATGCATTAAGGTAAAATAAAAACTTAAACTTGTAGAACCACTTAATGCATGCAGGATTCCTTTAGCTATTCTTACTCTCATTACTGACATAGAGACAGTGTGGAGGCTGTCATTTTATAAAACAGCAGGGCCTTGCCCACTCATGTCAGAGCTGCCCCACATACGAATAGTGGTCTGATAACTGTGGGGCAATTATCAATATGCAGCAGACAAGGTGTAGGAAGCACAGATCCAAAAATACCTTAAGCAGAAGCAGGGAGATTCTTGCACTGCAGGTATTCAGGTACAGCTTCCTTTACAGGAAACAAAACAGTGAGCAGCACAGTAGTGACATCTCCAATTCTCACTCCAAAACTCATAAAACTACAAGTCAGAGGCAACAGGAAGTGACATGCTCTTTTCCAGAAGGATTTAAAGTGGTAGTGAAGTTCTTTTTTTATTTATACCTACAGGTAAGCCTATAACAAGGCTTACCTGTAGGTACAGTAAATATCTCCTACAGGAGATATTTACTTTAGCAGCACCAGTGATGTCACTGGTGCATGCGCACTGCACTCTCAATGGACGGTGCACCGTCCATTGAGAGAGGCATGCCGCAACCCTGACTGCTGCACACATGCACGGGAGTGATGTCATCATGGCTCAGACATTCAAATGGCCGCAACAAGTGAACCCGGTAGGAAGACCGGGTAAAGATGGAAGCCGTGTCAGCAGTGATAGCGTACTGCTGGAAGGCTTCGTTTTCAGGTGAGTCTTTTATAATGTGCTACTAGCATACTAGCACATATATGTGCTCTATCTGCAATATGCTCTAGGTAGAACATTTTATGTTTTTCTTTTTTGCGATTTACTGCCTCTTTAAAAAAAGAGTACATTTTTGGGGATGCTGCTTAGGTGCAAAAAAAAACATTTTTAGATGTTTCCTTATAAAATAGCAATATAGTTCAGGTCCACTTTAATAATAAATCCTCCTTTTAAAGCAATGGAAACTAGGTTGAAGAAAATAATACTTTTGGCTGAACTATCCTTTCTCTTACTAATAACATGTTTTCCTATATTTGATGATTTTACACATATGTGCAGGCACTTACACATAATTGCATTTTTGTTTCCAAAAGTCACCATGCTTAGATGTGCTCTGCCCTCCTGTGACTTGTAAGAAGATGGGTGCAGTCCCAGCGGTAATGGAACCATCTTCTGCCACTCACTGCTGTCCAGTTATTGACTGCCGTAAGTTGACTTGTACAAAGCAATATATTGTTAGATAACACCGTAAAGAAGTAAAAAAAAAAATGTTTTCAACTATTTTCACTAATTTTTCATTTTACTGTAAAGCAGCTTTCTTAAAACAGAAGGTTGTTTGCTTTTATCGCAAATCCCTCCACCCCCCCTCCCCAAAAATGTGTGTAGTCCTATTTTAAGGCTAGGAAGTGGAGCCATACCAATTATTCTTTTTGCAGCATGATCAACTGTGCAATCATATACTCAATTAATCCAAACTGCCTATTTCCATTTCAGGCTAGTTAATCATTATCAAAGCAGTGTATGAGAGCCCATGTCAACATAACATGTCTGGCTGTACTTTACCTTTAATTCTGACAATACAATTTCTACTTCATCGAATTCTTTCTTACTGTTTAAGGTGTTGTTTATTCTTTACATGCAGAATGTCAAGAGAAATGCAATATTCCCACATGCGATGATAACAGGCCACCACTGCTGCTTGGAGACCCTGAAACAGAGTGCTGTCCCGAGCATCAATGTCGTAAGTGTCTTTATAGCAGAAGAGTAAGGGAACTTTGCAGCAGACCTTGCCTAAATGTCAAACTATCTTTGCTTTCATTAGAAACCATTCAGAATACAGCTATTTTTTCCAATCAAATTCTAATTTAATACATTATTCTAAGCTGAAAAATATTAGTTACACTTTATATGAGTACCAGTTCTTCACAGTGTAATAGACTTCTAAGGATTAAGACCTGCCCTAGTCAATAAAATATGATGATGCCTGCACTGTTGTAGTGAGGGAGAATAAAATGATCAGGTCCCAGCTGTCCCCCAAGGCTATGGCCCTCCATTGCAAAAACACTTTCCATGGGCAATAATTTTAAAAGGCTAAAAATAAAATCTCACTCATGGCCAAAGTTAAAAAAAAAAATAGAAGAGAGCTTTTAAAAAATAGAAAAATGAAGGAACACTACCATCTTTTAAATGTTACAAGGAATATAACAGAATGTGTAAAAAAGGAAATCAAGGCCACAAAAATTACCTACAGATTGCAAAAGAGAGAAGGACAAACCCTAAAAAATCTTCAAATATAGTAGGTGACCGCGATATTGTGTCAATCTCGCTGCTTTTCTCGGCGAGATTTGACACTTACGAGACCCGTCGCGGGAGCCAGTGCTGAGATGGCTCACTCATCGGGAAAGGAAAACTTTTTTTCCTTTCGCGATGAGTGACAGGCAGTGCTGACAGCTGTCTGGTATGAATCCTGAGGGGGAACGCCGCGCCAAATTTTAAATGAAAAAACCATCGCAGGTTCCCCCCAGGGGCATACCAGGCCCTTAGGTCTGGTATGGATTGTAAGGGGAACCCCCTACGCCAAAAAATCGGCGTGGGGGTCCCCCCAAAATCAATACCAGACCCTTATCCGAGCACGCAGCCCGGCCTGGTCAGGAAAAGGGGTGGGGACGAGCGAGCGCCCCCCCCCTCCTGAACCGTACCAGGCCGCATGCCCTCAACATGGGGGGGTTGTTGTCTTGGGGGAGGGGGGCGCCCTGCGGGCCCCCCATCCCAAAGCACCTTGCCCCCATGTTGATGAGGACAAGGGCCTCTTCCCGACAACCCTGGCTGTGGTTGTCGGGGTCTGCAGCGGGGGGCTTATCAGAATCCGGGAGCCCCCTTTAATATGGGGGCCCCCAGATCCCGGCCCCCCCCACCCTATGTGAATGAGTATGGGGTACATGGTACCCCTACTCATTCACCTAGGAAAAAAAAGTGTTAATAAAAAAATCACACCACACAGGTTTTAAAAGAAATTTATTAGGCAGCTCTGGGGGGGTCTCTTCTGACTTTGGGGGTCTTCTTCCGACTTCTTCTCCCGGTGTTCCTCCTCTTCTCCCAGGCCCCTCCGCTATCTTCTTTCAGCTCTCTTGCTAGCGGGGGCCCGGTCTGCTGCCGCTGTCCGGTTCTTCTCCCGTATCTTCTGCCGGACTCCCCTGCTATCTTCTTCCAGCTCTATTGCTAGTGGGGGACCCAGTCTGCTGCACTGTATTGTACCCTCTTCTCCTCTTCTCTTCTTCTCTTCTTCTGATGTTGACACGACGCTCTCTCCTGCTGGAATGGCGTGTCCGAGCTGCGGAGTCATTTATATAGGCGGTGACCCCGCCCCCTTGTGACGTCACTTTCCCAGCATGCGCAGGGACTCTGGGGTCACGCCCTCTTATGGCGCCAGAGTCCCTGCGCATGCTGGGACTGTGACATCACAAGAGGGCGGGGTCACCGCCTATATAAATGGCTCCGCAGCTCGAACACACCATTCCAGCAGAAGAGAGTGTTGTGTCAACATCAGCAGAAGAGAAGAAGAGAAGAGGAGAAGAAGGGACAAGACAGCGCAGCAGACTGGGTCCCCCGCTAGCAATAGAGCTGGAAGAAGATAGTGGGGGAGTCCGGCAGAAGATACGGGAGAAGAGCCGGACAGCGGCAGCAGACCGGGCCCCCGCTAGCAAGAGAGCTGGAAGAAGATAGCGGAGGGGCCTGGGAGAAGAGGTGGAACACTGGGAGAAGAAGTCAGAAGAAGACCCCCGAAGTCGGAAGAGACCCCCCCGGAGCTGCCTAATAAATTTATTTTAAAACCTGTGTGGTGTTTTTTTATTAACACTTTTTTGCTAGGTGAATGGGTAGGGGTACCATGTACTCCATACTCATTCACATAGGGTGGGGGGCCGGGATCTGGGGGCCCCCTTATTAAAGGGGGCTCCCGGATTCCAATAGGCTCCCCGCCCTCAGACCCCGACAACCAACAGCCAGGGTTGTCGGGAAGAGGCCCTTGTCCTCATCAACATGGGGGCAAGGTGCCTTGGGTTGGGGGCAGGGCGCCCCCCTCCCCCAAGGCACCAACCCCCCCATGTTGAGGGCATGCATCCTGGTATGGTTTAGGGGGGGCGCTCGCTCGTCCCCACCCCCTTTCCTGACAGGGTCTGGTATGGATTTTGGGGGGACCCCATGCCAATTTTTCAGCGTAGGGGGTTCCCCTTACAATCCATACCAGACCTAAGGGCCTGGTATGCCCCTGGGGAGGAACCTGCACCATTTTTTTCATTTAAAATTTGGCGCGGCGTTCCCCCTCAGGATTCATACCAGACAGCTGTCAACACTGCCTGTCGCTCATCATGAAAGGAAAAAAGTTTTCCTTTCCCAATGAATGAGCCAGCGCGACATGCACAATACCCTGTCGCCGAGAACCAGCGTGATGGGATCGCGCTGGAAACACAATCTCGCGGTCAGGTACTGTATATTAATAATAAAAGAGTCAGGTCTGAGCATGTAGGCCCTTTATAAAATAATCTGGAGTGAGTAACTGGGGACAAAGAGAAGGCAAATTTAATAAATAACTTATTCAGCTCTGTGTATACAAAGGAGCATGGGGAAGCTCATGTCCATAATGGGGATGATATTGACAGCCCCAAATGAACCACTATGGCTCAAAATTGATATGGTCCAGAAATAGACAGAATAAAGGTGTATAAGGTATAAGGTACCTGGACCAGATGGCATACACCCATGGGCCCTAAAAGAATTGAGCTCTGTCATTTCAAAGCCATTGTTTCTAACTGTTATACACGGTCTGACTTTTCAGCTACAAAAGTCCGCCAGACTTTTGGCGGACTTTTAACAGACTTTCTAACGACCGGACTTGCCTACACATGATCACACCAAAGTCCGACGGATTCGTACGTGATGACGTACACCGGACTAAAATAAGGAAGTTGATAGCCAGTAGCCAATAGCTGCCCTAGCATCGGTTTTTGTCTGTCGGACTAGCGTACAGACGAGCGGATTTCTGGGTCCGGCGGAGTTATGACGTAAAGATTTAAAGCATGTTCCAAATCTAAAGTCTGTCAGATTTGTGACTGGAAAAGTCCGCTGAAGGTCCGGTGAAGCCCGCACACGATCGGATTGTCCGTTGGATTTGGTCCGTCGGCGTCCGTCGGACAAGTCCAGTCGAAAAGTCCAACCGTTTGTACGCGGCATTAGGCACTCTTTATAGACTGGCATAGTACTACTGTATTGGTGTAAAAGGGGTCAAAGTATTTTCTAAGTAACTACAGACTGTTAGTTCAACTTCTATAGTTGGGAAGATACTGGAGAGTTTCACAAAAGACCACATAGATGAGTTTTGCTAGAAAAAAAACCCAGATTAAGCAATTTTTGAGTTTTTGCTTGTAAAAAAAAACAAGGAATAACATGAAAGACAGAAGTTGCAAAACAAAGCTAATTTCTTTTTACACAGCTAATGTGTAAGGTAAAGTCTACAGGCTTGGAAAAAAATCTGTAAATGGATGGAAAACTGACTAAAAGACTGTGTCCAGAGAGCAGTGGTTAATAATTCATACTCTGGATGGTCTAAGGTTATTAGTGGAGTACCCCAAGGTTCAGTGTTGGGACCCTTACTTTTTAATACTATTATAAATGATATAGAGTCTGGGATTAAAAGTACCATTTCAGTCTTTTCAGATGACACCAGGGTATGCGGTGGAAGAACATCTTTACAGGATGTCTCCAACTTGCAAACTGACCTCAGTGCACTGTTTGATTGGGCAATTGTGTGGAAATTTAGGTTTAATGTTGATAATGTAAAGTTATGCATTTGGGGCAAAAAATAGGCATTCATCATACATACTAGGGGGTGTACATAAATACATAAGTGATCCATATAGTGAACTTGGTAGAGATTTAATCACTTTAAAGGGCATCATATAGGACAAGAGGCCACTCGTTACGTCTGAGGGAAAGAGATTTAATCTCTATGTATGGAAAAGCTTCTTCACAGTAAGAGCTGTGAAAAAGTGGAATAGACTCCCTTAAGAGCTGGTTCTGGCCAGCTCAAGTAGATAGTGTTAAGAAAGGCCTGGATTATTTCCCATATGCACATAACTACTATTTATAATCAAAGTTGATCCAGGGAATATCTGATGGTC
Source organism: Lithobates clamitans (assembly GCA_037952925.1). Taxonomy (NCBI): domain Eukaryota; kingdom Metazoa; phylum Chordata; class Amphibia; order Anura; family Ranidae; genus Lithobates; species Lithobates clamitans. The sequence continues at coordinate 5,885,798 of JBBGZY010000700.1, read as the reverse complement.
TCCTGGGGGATTGGCAAAAACATTTTTTTCCCCTGCCGAAGCAAATTTGATTAGCCTTTATTGTTTTTTTGCCTTCCTGTGGATCAACTGTGGATCAACTGTGGGTTTTTGATTTTCTATTTGAGTGCATTGGCTTTCTTTTTTTTTTTTTTTCTTCTCTGTTGGTTGAATTGGATGGTCTTTTTTCAACCAGATTAACTATGCAACTATGCAATTATGTAACTATGTGTTATGTAGCAGTCACTTCTTCTGCTACCTATGCTGCTACATCATTGCCACTGATAATAAAAAGTGATCATCATGGCAGTATGTCAGTTGAAAAACATCAGTTAGCTTGATTAATAATAATGTTTTTAGATCATGAATTATTGTATTATGTATGTGTCTTACTGGAAACTATTTTAGTCCTTCAGTTCATTATTAGTTACTGAGTTGAGGATGTAAGGTTGTTCTTTGGCATCTTTGCCTTGGGTTCTAGTTGACTTTGTCTCAGAATGCTGGCAGATTGAATGATACACTTTTGTTATTAATGCTTCTTTTGCTCCAGCAGTTATATCTCTATATTTCCAGTGGCACCAACTTGCTCTAGTTTTTAAATAATGAAAAAAGGAGCAGGCAGAGTGGCAGGCACATAGCCAGAAGGTCCAAAGGGGATATCTGTTTGCCTTGATTGCCATAGGTCTAAACATGCATGCTTTGGAGTTCACTAAGCAATGAATTGTGACTGGTAATTGCGCTATGTTACAATTTTCTTATTTGTGTACTTTCTTTTATCTTTTTCAGCACCTCCACCAACTCCACTTCCTGTAAGTTTTCACCGGTCAAAAAAACTTCATAGACAAGTCCACCCAAAGTTCATACTTCTGTTTTGGATGAATATCAGCTCTTGTTTTCAGGGTGTCCTTTATTGGCAAGAAATCCCCACCATAGTTTCTGGCACCACCTTTCCATATGGCCAATATAAAGCTGAAAAAAGGGTGTCATGCTAACTTTAATATTTCCTAATACTGTAGAAAATACTCAAATATTTAGCACCCATCAATGTGAGCATGACTCTTTAGCAATGGATTAAGTAGTAAGGTGAGTTCAGGAACTTGGGAGAGAATATCTGATCATCAGTGCCCCCAAGAAAAAAAAAAGATATTCAGCCCAAATCATTCATCCAATACTAGAATATAATTTTCGTGTGGACTGCTCATTTAATCTTTCTCTTTTGGTGGGGGATTTCAGAGATTAGGCAATTCTCTGGGAAATATAGCACATTATAATTATCATTAAAAAGTGGATATTACTTTGCCCAAAATGTGTTGGAATATTCACAAACATTCTTAATATTGTGAATACAGGTGCTCTGGTGAAGAGCACACTTAGTATGCTTCCAACCATACAACTGGTATTAGATAATATTTCCAGCATGCACTTGATACCCAAATAGTCATATGCTTTCAGGGCCATATATTATGTTGTTTTGTATTGTACAGAAATTAACTGTTATAGAGTCTTCCTGTTGCACTGCAGCTTTTAATAGCAGTCAAAATGCATTTTAAAGTTTTTCATCACAGACCTACTCTGACATAAGATTGAAACAAAGTACATGCAAACAATTATTTTCCTAAGCAGGCCTAATAACGATAATTGTAACCCATAACATGTCCTTTTAATTGTACTACTCTCTCTATGTTGTAGCCTCCATGTAGACATGTAACCTGCGCTCCTGAACCCACATGTAAAGAACATGAGTATAAGATTCAAAGTCCAACTGATGACCCTTGCTGCAATGCAGTCTTCTGCAGTAAGTGCTGACTTTTAATTTAATTTGGATGCTTTTTTTATTTTCAAAGAAAAAGCTTTTAATACAAATCATGTTACGGCAAGTAGACAGAAATAACAAATACGGAGAGTGCAAAAAAGTATTTGAAGATATATTTTAAATAGAAAGGAAATTAGAGGATATTAAGGAATGCAAAAAAAATCTGATGTCTTCCTGCACATCCATTGTTGATGCTTCAATGGTCCATAGTAATCTGATAATGGTTTGCATTTACAGTATATCTGTTATTAGACATATTCCTTAATAAGTTCAAAGAGATATTGCAAGTCTATGGAAAGGAAAAATGCTGCACATATATATTAAAAATACTAGTTTTTCTGTGCTTATATTATATCAAGGAATAAATATTTTAGAGGATGCAGCCATAATTATTATTACAGTTTAGGGTAGGCCGATGTAAGAGCTGTGTACAGTGACTATGGGGTTTATTTACTAAAGCTGGAAAATGCAAAATCAGGATCACTTCTGCATAGAAACCAATAAGTTTCCAGGTTTTATTACCAAAGCTTGATTGAACAAGCTGGGGTTAGAAGCTCATTGGTTTCTATGGAGAAGTGAGCCTAATTTTGCACTTTCCAGCTTTAGTAAATAAACCCCTATGTGTTTGTTATAAATAGTGCTGTATGAGGCCAGTCTTAGTCCTTGGTTGTAAAATGAACATTGTCCCAGGTGGGGGGACAAATAAATGTAGGTCATGTGTATATGCCATTAGGTTTGGTCAATAAGGTAAATTGCTGCAAACCTCCACCCATCTTTTGACCTTTAACATTTTAAAATCTGATTGGTGGTTATTGGTCACTGCACTTTTCAATCTTGCATTGTCTTATTGAATAAACCTGTTGTGTTGTTTGGATGTTGATATAGGGTATGCTATACACAGCTGTAAGTTGCTTAATGAGTTATTCTAGATGGTAAGGTAATACCATATTCCTCTTTTTATTTTTCAGTTCCTATACCAGCAACTTCAGTAAGTACAAAAATGATAGAATGTGTAAAATCTGAATATAGTATAATATCATAGGACTATGAGGCTGATTTTGTAGGTTCGGTTGAAATACACAGCACAGTGGTGGAGTGGTAGCACTCTTGCCTAGCAGTAAGAAGGGTCACTGGTTCGAATCCCAACCATGACACTACCTGCTTGGAGTTTGCATGTTCTCCCTGTGCCTGCGTGGGTTTCCTCCGGGTACTCTGGTTTCCTCCCACACTCCAAAGACATGCTGGTAGGTTAATTTGATCCTCTCTAAATTGTCCCTAGTATATGAATGTGAGTTAGGGACCTTAGATTGTAAGCTCCTTGAGGGTAGGGACTGATGTGAATGTACAATGTATATGTAAAGCGCTGCATAAATTGACAGCGCTATATAAGTACCTGAAATAAATAAATACACAAATTGCAGGTAGAGTTTGAATGACAAATATAATTATATGTGATCAATCCCCACTGTATAACCACTGCAGACCTCCTGACTGGCTAGACTGCATCATTGGGTCCTGTTTTACAGAATTGTACATACATTTCTAACATACTGAATATACAAAATGCTGTTGGTGCCTGTATAAGCATTATTCAGCCAGACTGTCCTGGTCCTTCTGTGCTTCTGTACCCCATAGCACCTTCCTGACCTGCTATGGCTAAAAGATTATTGGCTGCAACTGATGAACTTCGCACATCAGCGTTACTCTTTTTAAAACTGAACTCGAGGCAAGCAGATAAACAAACAGATATAATACATACATGGGAGCTGTTTTACCTGCTAAAGGATTTGTATTTTTGTCCACGCAGTCCTGAGATTTTCACAGCTTAGCCACATAGCACAGTCATGACTCAGAGGACAGGATATCTGAATTGTATCTGCTGCAGTTCCATAACACTTTCAGGTCTTGTACAACCCCAAGCACCTGACAGTACAGTGAATGGAGAATCAGCAAGCTTGTTAGCTCATCTCACTGTTACTCTGCTCGCTTCCCCTATTAGCATGCATTTTGACCTTTAATTGTCTCCTTGAGCGACTTACACTGATTGTATTTAAAAATATACATTCACCAAAGTATAATGCCTCGTTTCCACTGAGCGGATCAGTTTGGTTCTGTACGGTACGCTATTTTGAGTGTTTCCATTATGAAAGCGGCCCATACAACCAAACCGAACTGCACCATTCTGGGTCCTGCTTCAGATGTGGGGCCATAGAAAATGGTACGGTTCAGTTAGGGCAGAGCTACGATACATTCCACTGATTGGCGGACGTGTGATGTCATGCTAGGCATTTTTTCTAAACCCACGTATGGCCCCTAGTGGTCCGACTTGCAGTGTAAACGCTCACCTAAATAGGCCGGACCATTCTAGGCCTTCCAAACTGTACCGACCCGAACCGATCCGCTCAGTGGAAACAAGGCATTAGTGAATACAGAGCTGCATTAATGTGTATTTTAATCCGTGTGCCTCAGCCTCATCTACCTATACAGAGGCTGGAGTAATGGAATATCTGCGGTATGTACTGGTATGCGCTGGCATCTTATGGTACTTACACTTATGCAATAGGTTTTTATTAATTAGTTTTATTGCAGCAGGTGTTTAATATTGCCATTGATAAAATTTACTGTATATAAATATTTATTTACATATTTTTTTGTTACAGCCTCCCACTCCTTCTGTAACAGTAAGTTTATTTATTTTTTCCTGATGACAAAACTGATAGCAAAACAGATAGCATATGAAGTAATCAGTGTTAGATCCGTAGTATTCTACATTGATATCTTACTGTAAATGTGGGTTAGTGAGAGTAATGCCCTGTACACACGGTCGGACATTGATCGGACATTCCAACAACAAAATCCATGGATTTTTTCTGACGGATGTTGGCTCAAACTTGTCTTGCATACACACGGTCGGACAAAGTCATCGGAAAATCCGATCGTTCTGAACGTGGTGACGTAAAACACGTACGTCGGGACTATAAACGGGTCAGTAGCCAATAGCTTTCGTCTCTTAATTTATTCTGAGCGTGCGTGGCACTTTGTGCATCGGATTTGTGTACACACGATCGGAATTTCCGACAACGGATTTTGTTGTCGGAAAATTTTATAGCTTGCTCTCAAACTTTGTGTGTCGGAAATTCCTAAGGAAAATGTGTGATGGAGCCTACACACGGTTGGAATTTCCGACAACAAGGTCCTATCAGGCTTGAACTGAGGAGAAGATTTGGATGCCGCACACAAGGTCCTATAACACAGTTTCCGCCGGAAAATCCTATCGTGTGTACAGGGCATAAGGCTTTAAAGTTTAGAAGGTTTAAGCACAGGTGTATCTTTAACAAAACGAACAACTAGCCAACCCTCTGAAGCCCTCTAAAATCTTCTGCCCCCCCCCCCTGTGTACTGAGCTCAATAGCACAGCTGCGGCCTATTCTAATGTCTAAAACCTTGCAGCAGAAAAGCTCTTTAGTACTGTGCGTGCCTGTACAGAGAGCCCTCATAGATTTGTATGGTACTTCTCACATCATATTTATAAACTTTCCTATCTCTAAGATGTTGTGTATATTAATTGTCAAATTAAAGTGATTTGATTATGTAACTCTTACTTCCTACAGCCTTGTGAAAGCAGCGGATGCGCACCAGCAGACTGTAAAGATGGCGAAAAAGTAGTAGAGATGGCAAACACAGAGAATTCTTGCTGTCCCTCATACATTTGTAGTAAGTATATTGCTAGAAGTACATTGCTCTTCAGCATATTTAGCCTGAACAGTACACTGCTAGGGACCATACAAATAATGTAAGTTGCTTGCACTGCAGGAAGTGTAAAAATCTCAGGAAATATTTGAATTAAAAAAAAAAAAAAAGGTTTTATCTAAAATGTTAAAGCGGGATTCCGTCCCTGAAAAAAAAAAATTAAAAGTCAGCAGCTGCTAACACTGTAGCTGCTGACTTTAAATAAGTACTTACCTGTCCTGGGTGCCCGCGATGTTGGCCGCCCGCTTGCGGCTTCACTGCCAGTTTCCTACTGCGCACGCACGAGTGGCGTGGCGCTCTGTGAATGGCCCTGTGGTGTTCTGGGAACACACACAGTTCCCAGAAGACAACGGGGCCGCTCACCGAGGAGCACGACACACTGCGTAATAGGAAGAGACAGATTAGGAAGACTGCCTAGCAACAAGGGTTTAGGTACAGTAGGGCAAAAAAGTATTTAGTCAGCCACTAATTGTGCACGTTCTCCCACTTAAAAAGATGGGAGAGGCCTGTAATTGTCATCATAGGTATACCTCAACTATGAGAGACAAAATGTGGAAACAAATCCAGATAATCACATTGTCTGATTTTTGAAATAATTTATTTGCAAATTATGGTAAAAAATAAGTATTTGGTCACCTACAAACAAGCAAGATTTCTGTCTCTCACAGACCTGTATCTTCTTCTTTAAGAGGCTCCTCTGTCCTCCACTCATTACCTGTATTAATGGCACCTGTTTGAACTTGTTATCAGTATAAAAGACACCTGTCCACAACCTCAAACAGTCACACTCCAAACTCCACTATGGTGAAGACCAAAGAGCTGTGGAAGGACACCAGAAACAAAATTGTAGACCTGCACCAGGCTGGGAAGACAGAATCTGCAATAGGCTTGGTATGAAGAAATCAACTGTGGGAGCAATAATTAGAAAATGGAAGACATACAAGACCACTGATAATCTCCCTTGATCTCACCCCGTGGGGTCAAAATGATCACAAGAACGGTGAGCAAAAATCCCAGAACCACACTGGGGGACCTAGTGAATGACCTTTAGAGAGGTGGAACTAACATAACAAAGGCTACCATCAGTAACACACTACGCCGCCAGGGACTCAGATCCTGCAGTGCCAGACGTGTCCCCTTGCTTAAGCCAGTACATGTCTGAGATTTGCTAGAGAGCATTTGGATGATCCAGAAGAGGATTGGGAGAATGTCATATGGTCAGATGAAACCAAAGTAGAACTGTTTGGTAGAAACACAACTCGTTGTGTTTGGAGGAGAGAGAATGCTGAGTTACAACCACCATACCTACTGTGAAACATGGGGGTGGCAACATCATGCTTTGGGGCTGTTTCTCTGCAAAGGGAACAGGACGACTGATCCGTGTACATGAAAGAATGAATGGGGCCATGTATCGTGAGATTTTGAGTGCAAACCTCCTCCCATCAGCAAGGGCATTGAAGATGAAACGTGGCTGGGTCTTTCAGCATGACAATGATCCTAAACACACCGCCCGGGCAACGAAGGAGTGGCTTCGTAAGAAGCATTTCAAGGTCCTGGAGTGGCCTAGCCAGTCTCCAGATCTCAACCCCATAGAAAACCTTTGGAGGGAATTGAAAGTCTGTGTTGCCCAGCGACAGCCCCAAAACATCACTGCTCTAGAGGAGATCTGGGAATTGAAAGTCTGTGTTGCCCAGCGACAGCCCCAAAACATCACTGCTCTAGAGGAGATCTGCATGCAGGAATGGGCCAACATACCAGAAACAGTGTGTGACAACCTTGTGAAGACTTATGCCCCGTACACACGGTCGGACTTTGTTCGGACATTCTGACAACAAAATCCTAGAATTTTTTCCTACGGATGTTGGCTCAAACTTGTCTTGCATACACGCGGTCACTCAAAGTTGTCGGAAAATCCAATCGTTCTGAATGCAGTGACGTAAAACACGTACGTCGGGACTATAAACGGGGCAGTGGCCAATAGCTTTCATCTCTTTATTTATTCTGAGCATGCAAGGCACTTTGTCGGATTTGTGTACACACGATCAGAATTTCCGACAACGGATTTTGTTGTCGGAAAATTTTATATACTGCTCTCAAACTTTGTGTGTCGGAAAATCCATTGGAAAATGTGTGATGGAGCCTACACACAGTCGGAATTTCCGACAACAAGGTCCTATCACACATTTTCCGTCGGAAAATCCGACCGTGTGTACAGGGCATTACAGAAAACATTTGACCTCTATCATTGCCAACAAAGGATATAAAACAAAGTATTGAGATGAACTTTTGATATTGACCAAATACTTATTTTCCAACAGAATTTGCAAATAAATTCTTTCAAAAATCAGACAATGTGATTGTCTGGATTTGTTTCCACATTTTGTCTCTCATAGTTGAGGTATACCTATGATGACAATTACAAGCCTCTCTCATTTGTTTTTGTGGGAGAACTTGCACAATTGGTGGCTGACTAAATACTTTTTTGCCCCACTGTAAGTTTAATTTTTTTTTTTCAAATGTTTTTTTTAAATTTTTTGTAGGATTTTTGGTGAATTTTTTTTTTTCAGGGTGGCCCTCCACTTTAACAATGCAGTCATTTATATATCCCAAACAATCTTTAGCAGATTTAGCCTGAACTCTGCTCACACTTTTTCCTACTGTATCACGTGTTAAGTTAAGATGTGGCACTTTGTACCAGCTGGATAAGAGGGGATAGTGGAAAGATGGTAGAGATTCCTGTCAATAGAACTCTAGTACCTGAACTAAAATAGCAGTGGACATTACTGTGTGCTAAGGAACATAACTCCACAGATGCTGTAGGACAGCTTTGCAGCAGTGCCCACATGAGAGACACATCCCAGAACATGCATCTGGTAATAATAGTAGTAGTAAAGTTACCTGTTTAATGTGAAATGTATAATTTTCAACAGTACCTCCACCTCCACCATCACCTACGCCTCCAGTGATTTCAACTACACCTATTGTAAGTACTATTATGACTATGATTATGAAGTAATATCTCATCTACTTATATTAGGAGAAATGATAACAATAATGTGTGCCAACCCACATTTATTCTTCGTATGTTTTCCAGCCTATATGCCATGGTATCACATGCAATGTGCCTGTGTGCTTACGGAATGGAGAAATAGCAGCCCAGGTTCCCACCTCTGACCCTTGCTGTCCAGCATATGAATGTCGTAAGTGTGTTTGTGGACTATTTATGGAACAAATTGAAAGGAAACTGTATAGATTTACATTTTTAAGCTATTACATGTTTAAACTGATGTTTTATATCACTTTTAATATTTAAATACAGTCTTTATATTAGAAATTAAAATTCCAAGATGCACAAATGACACTGGTGTCACAGAGCACTATAGGAAATAGCAGAGCAGAATGTGTTTGCCTTCAGACTCCTTCTCTATAATTAAAACTCTCTATTACCCCATCTAAGGAGCCAGCAAAGAGGTGGAGAGAGGGGGGATCATTTAATTTTTTGGGTAGAATTTTGCTCTAAAGTGTCACACTAAGAAAAATAGCAAAGTTGGTAATTTCATTGATTTACTCAGTTAATGAGATGAGGCTCTGTTCACTTTAGTAATCTTTCATGTGCAGACAACACCCTGATATTTCTTTCAAATTAATGAGTGATTGCACACGAGGGGAAATTCAAAATTAACATACACTTTACCATAAGCTAAGAGAGCATTCAGTTTGGCCAGTCAAATGATGCAGCTCTATGTAAGTAATGAAGATAAATCTCCAGGGCTTAATTTAGCCTACACACTCCAAACAATAGTCTCAGTACTGAATGTACCCTGTTTAAGTATTTGTTTTTTGTATATTTTCTTGCAAAATAAAGTATACATTTTCAATCAAACTCCAAACAATAGTCTAATAAAATTAGAATAAATATGCTTTTTGTTTTACAGAGTGTTATCCATGCCCATCACCTCCCTATTGTGGTGATAAGAAGCCAATTGTGACCTTCAACCTGGCTACAGAGTGTTGTCCAATATATAACTGTCGTAAGTATTCATGCATATGCTTCACACACACACGCGCGCGCGTTTTCCACACTTCCAGAAGACCTCCAAAGAAAGGTCTCACTGCAATATTATTATTATTATTATACAGGATTTATATAGCGCCGACAGTTTACGCAGCGCTTTACAACATTAGGGCAGACAGTACAAGTACAATACAATTCAATACAGGAGGAATCGGAGGGCCCTGCTCGTTAGAGCTTACAATCTAGGAACAATAATTGAAAAAATAAGGCCAGCTTTGTGTCTACCTATACATATCTGTCTTAAGGTGCAAGTCTAGGTCATGAAAAAATATATAAAAAATAAATTTTCTCTTCCATTCATTGTGACTTTGTATGTAAACATCTGCAATGAAGTACCAACAGAAATATAATTCACTAAGGGATGCTGGCAATGCCATATTATACATTTTTTTTGCATTAAGACATGCTACCTGACTAGGTACTGACAACCAATTTTGGAGTTAGCCAATGAACTTTATTTGAATATTCAGGAATTAAGCAGATCTCAGCAGGTTGTGAAAAATAGAAGACAATATGGAGCATGCATTTGAGCAAAAGAAAGTTTAGCTCACAACAATCACTGAATGCCCATGGAGAAAACACACAGGAATCATAATTTGATAAAAATTCTAACTTTAACATAAAAAACAAAACTGGAGTTCCACTTTAATAATGTATGTCCATTTCTGAAAATAGTGACATGGGATATATGACTATATAGGACTAACATATTCTTTACTTTTCAGCACCACCAACACCCATAACACCAACACCGCCGCCACCACCACCACCATCAACACCTGAACACACTACTCCAGTAAGTAAAAAAGAAATTATATTGGTATGCAAAACAGTTCAGTCCTTCTTCTGAACATTGGGAGATATTTATTAGAGCATTTGTATATTAAATAAAATGCCGTTTTTTACATTAAAAAAATGTTAGCATGAACCTTTGGGTCTATTTTACAACCAAAGCAACTATGTCTAGTCTCTATCTTTTGCCGCAACTGCAAGCACCTCTTTTGCAAGTTAATATTATCACACATCTGTTGCAAAACCAAGAAAGTCTAAGGAGTATAGATATTCTAATTTATTATGCAACTTTGCATACAGGTTTTAAATCTGTATCTGACTTGCAATATAAAATACCAGATTTGACAGATCAGTAACCATAATCACTAAGATATTCTTGATAAATATTCCTTATTGCCTTTGGTGACCTTTCTATATGAACATTTATGATGTAACTCGGAATATTAATGGTTGGCATCAGGGTGCAAGGTTATATTTTATATATATAGAACCTTATGCAAAGAGTATTGATCCCCTGACAGTCTGATGTCCTAATTCCTATTCTATCCTACAGACACTATCATGGTAGGGACACGTTTGGATGGGCCATTTAATTCACTAGCATGTGTATTCTGTGTACCTTGGAAAAGTCAACTCAAACATGGCAAGAGTGTACTAACCCCACTTAGATCCTAGTGGAATTCTTACATGGCACTACATAGCTGTTAGTCTCCAGGGATAACCAACATCCTTGGTGCTTTTAATTTTGTTATGAGTGCAGGGTGAGATGCTGTTATCCCATCACAACCAATCACTGATCAAATATTTCAGCATTTCAGCTACCAAAAAAACAAACAAAAAAAACCCCAGACACTGACACTTTACAGAGAGGATCTGCAGCAGGAAGGCCTCTATTAGAGTCTCGTGAGGCAGCAGGTGGTTGAGCCTGTACCAACTGAAATGATAATTTTAGTCTGTGTCGAAAACTCTTTTCATTTTCCATGAATAGCAAAGTTTTGAATGTATGCTTTAAAGTAGAACCCAGTCTGTTTTTTTTTTCTCTTTGTTTTGTAGGGAAGTATTAGAACAAATGTTAGGTTTTAGTTGCTCTCTATGTCTCTATTGGGGGACGTCTCACTAAGGGAGACACAGTTACAAAAAGTAGACAGAGTTTCTAACCCTTACCTATGTTATCCAAAAGAAAGTCTGGCTGGCATTCCACTTATAAGCACTTTTCAAAAACTGCTCCATGGACATCATAATCAAACAACACTTCTTGCCTTCTACATTGAAAGTATATGTAATCTGTTCTCTTTTTACTGAGTTTTCTGTTTGTTCTTTTTATAGAAAACAACTGTCATCATTTCATCAACCACAGTAAGTGATGGCTAAACTTTTTTTTCAATGAATAAGCAGTAAGGTCCAAGTGTTTTACTCCTTGTGTGTAACATGTTCTATTTTTTAACTTCTTTAGCATGGATGTAAGGACAGAATTTGCCCAGTCAAGCAATGCAAAGATTTTGAAAATGTAGTCACACATTTTAATCCAAAAGATCCATGCTGCCCACAACAGACCTGTGGTAAGTATAGAGAAAATAGTGATAGAAAAATAGCAAAATATTTCTTTATAGAAGGCATAAATAAATGTCCCTATTTCTACAAATCAGTTCAAAGAGTGCTTGCCTTAATTGAATTGCATAAGGGTCACCAAAGGATACTAAATGAACACCCACAAGCTAGAGCAAAGGGCAATAAGTAGAAGTTCTATAATCAACATCAACCACTAACATTTCATCTAACTGATTGGGTACTGTAGAATAGTGTACTTTACTTTAGTGAGCTAGTAGGCATCCTTGCTGCTTTTCATTTTATTAAGTTATCCATGAGTGTAGTGTGGGATACTATTTGCTGCACTTCTATCACTAAATTGGAGGCACAATTCACTTCCCCTGTGGGCATTTTTGGGGAGCAGCAAAATTTCTCCTTTATTTGCTACAGAGCTAAAAGGCAGGTGGCAGTACAGCAACAATGCAAGCTTGCAGCCTTGTTTCTATTGCCCATAGAGGATAAAACCTGGCCGAAGTCCTTAACCTTGTATTAAGATAAGCAAGGTTTGCATTACCTGCATACTCCACAGTGACCCCTAATGGTGGGATTCAATAAAGCCGCTGCAACATTTTTCTGGTGTTAATTCCTCTTGTTACAGTATTGAGCCAAATTCGTAAAAGCCTTTGCAACACTTTTGGTTTCTAACAGTGACTTGTGCATCAAATTCAGGTAGTTCTAGATTACGCAACTTTTAAATTGTGGCACAATGATTGTGCCAAATTTAAAATATTATACCAACTACTTACTTTCTTACGAAAGTAGATCTCATTAAGACCAACTCTCTTTTGGCGTACAGAGAGAAAAACTGGTGTAGACAGATTTTGCAAAAGTGTTTCTCATGAGTTCTAAAAGTGGCACAGCATAAGTCAAATTCATATACAAGTTTTAGGCAGGTAGATGCAGAGTTTTTTCTCAGAGAATCGGCACAAGAACTCCCCCATTCTGAGTCACGTCTTGTCTCTGCCCCTTACCCACCACTGAGCACCGTCCCTTGGTTCCACCCCCTACCCAGTGTCCCAGTACCGCCTCCTTAAGAGAAAACAGAGCCATATATTATTTTGTGGAGTTAAATAACAATAGATCCCCTACCAATAACAATAGATCCCCCGCCAGTAATAATGGATCTCCCAGCAGCCAGCATCAATAGAACCTCCAGCACACCCTGGCATCCCCTGATATTACATACAATTAGTGCTGGAGGTGCCAGAACTCCGTTCCTCCACATTCCCGCTAAAAAAGCCCTGGGTAGAATAATGTTGCTCATTCTGTGCCACTTTTAGAACTCATGAAAGACACTTTAGCAAAATCTGTCTGCAACAACCTTCATGAATTCCAAGGTAAATCTGTTCTTATGAGCCCCTATTATATTAGCAGTCTTGGAGGCAAATCAGTAGGATGTGATCCTTTTGACTGATACATTCATGCTCAGTATCAAAGCAATTTTCTTTGTAAGGCTCCCAGCATTGTATTTACCAATGTGACTAGTGCAGCTGTCTACCATTTTATCCTCTAAAATAAAGCCCCCCGTTTATCTGAACACTAAACATTCTCTAAAACCAAAATACTGTTTACTATTAGGCCCAGTGGGCCCATGCCTATAAGCAGCACAGGTAAAGAGGTGCTTTGTTCCCATCATCAATAAGAAAACAATCATCTCATATGAGCAGCTTTACAGATGTAATTCTAGCAGAGGGGTGTTGCTTTGGCTGCCAAAGTCTGTGTGCCTACAGGCTGCATCGATGGAAATCTGACTCTGCCTAAAACAAACCTCACCATTTAATCTTTTCTAAAAAACCTTAAAATTAACCTGTATTTGCTTATGCAAAGCACAGCAACAGGCTCACTTTAATTCCTAATTCCCCTCTTGTATATACTGTAGTCATCTTCCCTTTGCTCCAACAAGCCTTTTGCCATGGGAGCAATGAGAAATACCAGGTACTGGATACGGGGGTCATGTCACTCCTCTTTTCATGTAACAGTGCTGTTGCTTGGTGACTAGCCTAGGGCTGTATCTGGATCTAACTATTATTAATTTTTGCTCCCATTGGTAAAGTGACTGAAGAAAAAGTAAATATTAGATGCAGCAGGGGCTGCCTTTAACAACTTTTAGATGCACATCTTAGCAAAATAATATACAGGGCTATGGGAATGGGTATTGGAATAAACACACACACATCACACAGGTTGAAGTGGATGGACTGGTGTCTTTATTTAACCTTACCAATTATGTAATTATGTAACTTGTTGCATTGCTCTGTATGCCCTGTTTGATCTGTATATGTATTTTTTTTCTTATTAACACTGTGATACACTGTGATAACTTGGTATTCTTCTTCAACAGAATGTACCTGCAAGACTATCCCATCTTGTGACAGTGATGAGAGGCTGGTAGCAGTGCGCCAGAATAACCAGTGCTGTCCGAAGCTCAAATGCGGTAAGTACTCAAATCTATCTGTGAGTGTGAAACTGAATTGTAAAGGTAGTCAATGATGGATACTTTATTTTTTGGATAATGTTCATCTATTGGAGGAGGAAGTCATTCCTGGACATAAACTGACCTCTTCTTCTTTCTTTCTGTGTTTAGAGAGGAAGAAAGATGAATGCCACCCAGTAAACACAGCAGTGAGTCTACAATCCGGGCATTGCAGTGCCAATGTAAGTACAGTGCAATATAGTGCAAGCAAAGCAGCCCCTAGAATGTCTAGTCTAATGTTATTATGTTCTGGTACATTTTAATGCTGTTCTATGACCAATTCATATTCAGTGGCTGCACTTATAAACCAGAGAAATTTGTTTCACCCATGGACCTATGGTCTTGCAAAAAATAATTTATTTGCTTTATATTCCAAAAACAAAAATATGTAACACAACTAAATAAAATAAATGCCTTTTCTAGCCTGGCTAGTGTTTGGATTAGGACAGCTACAAAGTGCAAATTGTACTCTGTCATTTTCTTTCCATTTTGGATAAAACTTAAATTACATTTTTGTTCAAAGCATGACAAAGGCATTTTATAATTGAAATGAACGCATTTTTTAATTATTTAGTGCATTTTTCATTACTGTGAAATGGAGAGATTAAGTATACTATGTACATCATATTATGGCTGCTTACAGTTAACACAGTAAAGGGATGAAATAGGAACAATTATTAATTAAATATTTAAAGTGTTTTCCTTCTAATGCATGGCTTCTTGGACTTGCACATACAGTCAGTGCTGTATTTTGGCCTAGGCCAACAAGGCCCAGGCCTAGGGCGGCACTTTGCGGGGGGGGCGGCAAAAAGCCGCCCCCCCCGAAAACGGCAACGGCGCCCTCTTCCCAACCCACGCACAGCAGGGCCACCATCTGGGGAGTACAGCTTAGCAGTGCAGTGGCGTCGCGGGTGCGGAGGGGGCTAGAAAGTAGTTTAAGTAAGAGCCGTCAAGCCGCCACTCCGTAAACCCATGATTCTGTCTCTGATTGGCCCTCTGCTGTGGACAATCATGGGGAGGAAAACAGCGGTCAGAAAGCTGGGCGGCGGCACGGGGAAACCAATTAGAGCCGCTCTCTCTCTTTCTTCTCCCTTTGGCTGACAGAAAGGGGAGGGGGGTGAGCGGGGGAGTTCTCTGGCAAATGGAGCAGCAGCGCTGTGACAGGGAGAGGAGAGATGTGGGGGGCTGTCTGTGTATCTCCCCCATTCGCCCCCCCCTCCCCTTTCTGTCAGCCGAAGGGAGAAGAGAGAGCGGCTCTAATTGGTTTCACCGCGCCGCCGCCCAGCTTCCTGACCGCTGTTTCTCACCCCATAATTGGCCACAGCAGGGGGCCACTCAGAAGACTCCGGGAGGCATCATGGGAAAAGTAGTCCCTGAAGAGTGACGGCCCAGTGTGTCCACAGACATCATGCTACAGCCCCCAGCATGCATGCACTCTGCTGAGGGGGGTGTTAGAGGAGAAAAAGAGAGTACTGTGCTGGGGGAAGCCAGAGAGGGAGCCACGCTGTACCCGCACCACCAGAGAGCCACGCTGTACCCGCACCACCAGAGAGCCAGCCACGCTGTACCAGCACCACCAGAGAGCCAGCCACACTGTTCCCACACCATCAGAGGGGAGAAAGATAAAGCCACTGCCAGGGTACAGACATGCTACACTACTGACTAGAGTCAGCCTGGGCAACCCAGAGTGAGCGAATGTCCAGCCAGAGGGATCACTGTTGCGGTTTCACCGGGTCTGGTAAGAGAGCCTATTGGCCATTATCCATCCTCTAGGCCTTGTTGACCACCACAATGAGCTCCAACACTGGGCCTCCAGTCAAAAAATTTAAGGGGGGATGACACAATCTTTACAGCTCCAGGTGAAACCAAACCTAGTGACGCCACTGTCCCGGAGCCCACAACAAGTTCTGGCACTGAGCTTCGCTAACTGGCAGCCAGAGTGCGCTAGCATGGGCACCCAAGACATCTGCCACCTGGAGTCCCACAAGCGGCGATCGTCTTTCCGTAGCAGCCGCCAACTCTCTCCCCACTGTTAGCCACACACACTCCTCAGCTCCTCCTCCTTCTCGGCTCCAATGTTCTAGTGTACACAGCCAGGAGGAGAAGGAGCCACAGATGAGGGATACGACTTCAGTGCAAGAGCCGCCCTGCTGCTCTGAGGTCTGTGTATAGTTTACAGTGGAGGGGGACACAGTAACCGGGAAGGGGGGGCAGATAACAGATGCACACATGGATGAGGGGAGGGGGGGTAAGGGGATATGTGCTGGGTGCTTTGGGTGGGGAAAGGATATGTGCTAGTGGGGGGGGGTCTGATCCTCCCCTCCCAAAGCAACTAGCACATATCCCCTTACCCCCCTAAATGAAAAGATGCCGCATGTCCTCCTCCTGTGGTGTCCCTCTGTCCTCTTCCTGCGGCGTCCCTACTGTCCTCCTCCAATGAAGATGACAGGGCGGATCTTAAAAAGGAAGGGGTGTGGCCTTGACAGGAAGGGGTGGGTCATATTTAAATTAGGGGGTGCTCAAGCTCAGTCAGGCCTAGGGCAGCACAAAACCTAAATACACCACTGCATACAGTAAACACGCCAATGAAAATATGTGATAACAATTTTGTTCATGAATGAAGCTTGCATACACTGTTCATTTTCTTTATTCACACAGGAGACACAAAGTGGAGGGAGACAATTTGTGGAGGAGGAGGGAGGGAGTGTATACATCCACATGTGTAACTCTACAGTATAATCATATGGGCTGCTCAGATGTGATAGGGGGAAATGCTCAGGGTAAAAAATACACTGAAAACTGAGCATTTGCATTAGCTGCCAACACTGATTTACAAAATTCCCAACTGCAGTGGGGACATGGATAGGGAGAGTGGGGGGTTGGGGGACAGAGAATCAAGATCAACTAGTTTTTTTTTGTGCAGAGTATAGAAAATGAATCCCATAGTGACTGAGCGAGTATGAACAGCATGTAATACAGCATTTATTGATATTTTTTAACAATGTGGGTTTAATGACACTTTAATGCTCTATTGTTCCACATCAGAGTGCTATCTTGTTTTAGTGACCCCCTATTACTGAGACAGGAAGTGCAAGATTCCCTCCTCTATAGAGATATGGAAAGCAATTAAAACACTTTGGCTGGAGTTTTACTTTAAATATATAATATACAGAGATAAACTGAACAGCTCAAGAAGAGCTATAAAAGTTGTTGTCACTCCCTTCAACTCCTTCTCTGCCTATAGTCATCCTTCTAAAGTATAAATATATATGTTTGTATAATAATGTTTTGTATGTATGTATGTAATATTCTGTATTTTCATTGAGAAGATGTTTTATGTGACATTAGACCAGGCATGTCCAATATCTTCTTTAGCTGAACAAATCCCTGAGCTCCGCGCTCATTGTTAGGATGAGCTGGCCCATGGGGGGGGGGGGGGGTTGGGCATGTTCAGAAGTCGATGTGCCTGAGCCGCTATAAAGCTGACAGTGCGCAGAGCCAACCACAGGCACTGTGACTATTCCCGATCTCTGCATCTGCGGACTGCAGATGCAGAGATAGGGGAAATGTCACAGTGCCTGTGATTGGCGGTGGCGCTGCGCGCTGTCAGCTTCCTTGCAGGCTCGGGAATATCGACTCCTGAACACGCCCAACCACACACCCCCGGCTTATCCTAACAATGAGCGCAGCACTCGGGGCTTTGTTCAGCTAAAGAAGATAGATGTATTCACAGCAAAAAAAACATAACACGCTCGAGCTTGGGGGCCACAGATGGATATACTTGGGGGGCCACAGATGGATATATATGTAAATTCCAAGTGGGGGCCACATCAAACCGTTCCTTTCAGTCTGTGAGAGGCACTGGTGGATAAGAATGTGCAGAGAGGTTTGGTAATGTATATTGCATGCCATGCTTGTGTATCACATCTGAATCGTATAGCTATATTCTGCTTGGATTTCACAAGAAACCTTTTTTCGATGTATCATATTTAACTATGTCTAATGTTTTAATTTCTCTGCTTTATCTCAAGGTCATCCTCGCCACTTGTAGTGGATATTGTCACTCCAAGACAGAATACAATAAACTGTGGGCCCCAGTTTCTCAGTGTAGATGCTGTTCTGTAACATCAACACGTCCTAAGAACTTTGAGCTGTCCTGCCAAGATGGCTCAAGAGCCCATATAACAGTGCAGGAAGCATTGCAGTGTGGATGCCGCCACTGTTCTGAAGATGGGAGTAGTGGCGATGGAAGTGGGAGTGGAAGTGAAGATGATGGAAGTGGGTTTACCTTATGGTCAAACTTTCAAGAGACAAACTAAATTTTAAGGATGTAACTATCATCTGAAATAGACAAAGCTATTTACCAAAGTTGTTACTTTTATTAACTCTTTGTAACAGAACTAGTTTTAGAACAGTCTATTACAGTATATACATTCCTTGTTCTCTGCACATACTTGTACCTGTCACCACCTAGTGGTAGAAAGCAATATGACAAAAAACAAAACAAAAAAAAAAAACTTTAGAATTAACATTCACAAGACTCTTCATCTGTAATTATTTTTGTACTAACAAACATTATGTAAAAAGAGAGATTCCAGAATTTATTTCAACATGTCATATGAACATTGTCAATAAAAAAAATCTTTAATTACAAGCAGATAGCCTGGACAACCAGTGGTTTTACTACTACATTATCATTTTACTCTGCAGATGCAGTGAGTACCATCAGTACAAATGTTGTTTAATCCAGATAAAAAACAGCACACACTCAGGAACTGAGTTAGCTCTATCTCAATATTGTATATGCAGATTAAATCTGTATTTGAGCATTTTGAAACAACCCTCATATATTTACATCCCACTGAAATACATTATAAATGAAGGATTTATTTTAAAACCGGTCATGAAGAAAGTTTGTGAAAGCATAAATAGATTGTGAGTTATTTTGAATGTGATGTATATATAATGCAATGTGTTGAAGTAGAGGCTTTTCAAGTCTGGTTTTAATTCTTACTGTTTGTTAAGGCAAGATATACATTTGATTTATGAAAACTTGCTGTGATTCTCTAAATAAAATGCTTTCCATCAACATTTGTGAATTCTCAGTGCTTATTTGTGGTGACTATTACATAACTACAAGTCATAACTGCAGATCTGAGCTACTTTGGATGTACAGTAGCAGCAGGGTTATCAGTGGCTGCCCAGTTTAAACTCTTATATTGTATTATCTGCATAAGCATGATATCAAGTGGAGAAAGCCTAGCGCTGATGATTTCATTGGAATGCAAGTCTGTTAGTTTTAGTCAGCAAGGGTAGTGGGTTCAGGGAAAGAAAAGGTACCTGCTCAGTATCCGATTTACATATCCTTCCTATTGTATTATATGCTGACTGCCCTTCTCCTATTGGTTGGTATGTGACTTGTGTCTCCTATCTGCCAAGCAACACAATTACTGCCCTGCATGTTTCCCCCAACCTCCATTAATACTCTTTTAGTTTACAGTTATTGCTTGCTGAATTGCCAATTTTTCTAACTGGAATATTTATAGCTACTTAGTCCCAACTGCTTAGTCCGCAATTTGGCACAGTTCTCTGTGCCGTGAGATTGTTAATCTATCTCAACCACTTTGCAGACATATTATTCTATACAGAACAGCAGCCTGTTATAAAAGCTTCCTCAATAACTTAATATGAAATTTAAACATACAATTAAATGTGTAAGAGCAGTGACTCATCCCTTATTGTAAGGCCCAGTTTAAAGTTTCAGTCAGACAATCCTGCCAAGCAGGTAGCCTCTGCTATATCTTTAACCCATAGTGCTATGGGAATCCTTTGTTATGTTTAATGTCTATTTGTTAAAAAAAATGTATGCATACATTCTAAAAACAAAAATCAAAAAGTAAAATACTGCGCTATCCCTCAAGTCAAATAGACATTTTAAAAGTGTGTTTAGTGAAAAACAAAAAAATCTAAGTGCTGCTGCAACCTTAAATGTGAGACAACCCCCACCTCAATAGCTATAAATAGGATAGGCTGCGCTGCTGATATATGAACGTGATCATAGTAGATTGATGTGACCACCCCTAAAACACTCTTATGTAAGTGAAACACAAATAAATTTGAAACAAACAAATCAATAATTGCTAATAAACTTGGATCCCACAAATTTAAACATTCAAGTGAGAAAGATAAATTGATGGAGAATAGGAATCAGTAACCAAAAGATTGTATTAAGTCCATATGGTCAAAAAAGAGTCCTTGTTGGTAAAAACTTCTCTGATAGAGGGAGAAAAAACGCCTTTCTTCAGTGTGAGGCATGCAAAGACTGTCTCCCTGGGGAGTGTGATGTTATAGGGAGTTCCTCCACCTCAAATAAATCAGCCCCTTACCAGATCCACAGATCTCCTGTCACAGAGATCATGCGAGCAAGTGGCTGTGTCCCCCAGCCACTGGGTCTCTGTTAGGATGTATCTCACAGGTCACCGCTCCGGAGATCAGCTAAGTGGAGATGTTACTGCTCACATCCCAAAGACATGCATGAATAGAAAATGCTCCATAGCGTGATACAGTTAACGTTTTTATTGTAATAAAAAAGATAGGAAATGCACTTACAGTGTGTGCGATACAAATTCGCCTCTAAAAACATGATAAAAAATCTCTGGTTGAAACTATGCAACAAGTGGAAACCATTAATAGAGCCTCTTTGTTGAATGAGGCCCCCAGAGGGGACTCGGGGAGACCATCGTTACCGTTCATTACTGGTTTTTCCACACAACATTATCAGATCACGAAGATCTTACGAAAGCATTGGCATCTCTTGGAAAACGATAAGGTTATCAAAACAATTTTGCCCAATAAACCGCAAATCGTATTTAGGGGGGTCCCCTCGTTGCGGGACAAAATTTCCCCTAATGTAGTAGACCCACCTACCCAAAAGGTATCCTTTTTCCAGAACTTATCTGGTTACCATCAATGTCGAAGGTGCCAGATTTGCTCACTTAATAGGAGTAAACAGAGGAAAACAGAGTCCTTTACATCCTTCAGTACATCTAGGGTCCATAAAATAGAGCCTTTTGTCACATGTAGTACAAAAGGGGTGGTGGATCTATTGCAATGCCCATGTGGGTTGCAATATATAGGCCGGACCAAACGTCCTATGCAGGTCCGTCTAGGAGAACACATTACAAATATTAAAAATGGATACCAATACCATTCGGTGTCATAACATTATGCGTTACACCACAATCGGAACCCTGCCAATACTTTATTTTTAGGGATAGACAGGTATAGTGCTCACTGGAGGGGTGGATCTCTGGTCAGGGAACTGTCCAGATTGGAAATGGTTTGGATCCATCGAGTCCGGTGTTATAGCCCCATGGTCTAAACATCGACACTGATGTAAACGCTTTCATTGATAATGGTTAGAGATTTATGTTAAGGACCTTGTTCTGAGATCAAGGTGTCCGGTGGTGGGTGAACAATGCACGGGTTAACCCTCCCCATATTCTCAGCCCTGGATGGACTCTGAGGTGTTTTTTCAGTTTGTCCAATACACAATACATAGAGTAGCTATTTTTTATAACCGTATTGGTATATTAGATCACCAGTTACCAAGGGGTACGGGATGTACCCTACTAGGAAACTAAGCCCACATATTGAATATGGAGGTCAAATCAAGCTCTTTTTTATTAAGAGGTACTATTCCTAAAAAGGGTGACCAACGTAGTATTCTATCAATACACACTTTGGTCAGTGTGGATGACCAATGCTTTTTGTATGTATATTGACTCAAGGGAGCTAGTTTTTTATCCTCCTCTTCTTCCTTTTAATTAACTTACTATAATTTCTATTTTTTTATATTTTTTATATGTTCACTTATATTTAGGTTTCAAAGTAATTTCAGTAATGTTTTTCATCAATTCTTACTCTATATTTCTTGTTTAGATAGTTCACTGTGAACTATCAGCAGGGGTGGTGTGACCCCCGTATCTATACTGTCTTTCATTTTAAGAAATCGCGTTACCCTATTTGAGGATCCTTGATCTCAAATTGTTAAATACAAGTTTTTTTCAATGCGAGTAAGAAACAACATTATGCCATTAGGGTACCCCTATGGATTTTAAATTTTATCCTTTGTTCTTTTTAAGTTGATGTCATTTATGCTATCAGTCAGTTTCAGATGTGGCATATTCTGACTAAAGTTTCTTAGCTCTATTAGTTTCCAGGGTATGGATACGGTCTGTATGCTGGTGGCAGCAATTTGTTTAATATGTTCACCAGGTAGACATTCTTTCTATCCTGGCATAGATATCATTTTGATCAATGACACACAAGTCCCGGTCGCCCAATTCAAAAATGGCAGCGGCGGCTTCGGACACCTTGATCTCAGAGAGGGGGGCGTTCTTATGTTAGTGATTAAACCTATATAGGTGGTGTGTCAGCATGCCGCCCGTACCCCAGGAAGATGACAGATTTGTCGAAACGGCATAGGGAGGACCGGCGTGCTGACGTCACCAACACACCACGCTGATCCCGGAAGGAACGGGCAGCAGCTGAGAGCCGGCCGGCGCATATTGTTTTTAGAGGCAAATTTGTATCGCACACACTGTAAGTGCATTTCTTATCTTTTTTATTACAATAAAAACGTTAACTGTATCACGCTATAGACAATTTTCTTTTTATGCATGTCTTTGGGATGTGAGCATTTCCACTTAGCTGATCTCCAGAGCGGTGACCTGTGAGATACATCCTAACAGAGACCCAGTGGCTGGGGGACACAGCCACTTGCTAGCATGATCTCTGTGACAGGAGATCTGTGGATCTGGTAAGGGGCTGATTTATTTGAGGTGGAGGAACTCCCTATAACATCACGCTCCCCAGGGAGACAGTCTTTGCATGCCTCACACTGTTTGAAGAAAGGTGTTTTTTCTCCCTCTATCAGAGAAGTTTTTACCAACAAGGACTCTTTTTTGACCATATGGACTTAATACAATCTTTTGGTTACTGATTCCTATTCTCCATCAATTTATCTTTCTCACTTGAATGTTTCAATTTGTGGGATCCAAGTTTATTAGCAATTATTGATTTGTTTGTTTCAAATTTATTTGTGTTTCACTTACATAAGAGTGTTTTAGGGGTGGTCACATCAATCTACTATGATCACGTTCATATATCTGCAGCGCAGCCTATCCTATTTATATACATTCTAAAAACACATATATGAAACATCCATTTCATCATTTTAGAAACCTATACATTGTACAAAAAGAAAAAAATTGAAAAAGAAAACAATTCTGCAGTGTTAAATGTAAACACTACCTCAACTTCAAATAAAAGATGATTAAGGACAGACAGAAAGACCTTTAATCTCTTGGCTCTTAGAACCTTGGGGACATTGTGGTTTTCAGAGCAGATTACAGGTTGAACTGTATTTGATGTCTTAATCCAGGCAAACAGATCAGCAAGCCATGCTATAAAGTCTGCTATCCATAGGGAGTCCTGTGTTGTAATTAATGACATGGGGGATTTCCTTTTCTAAGCTGCCAGGCTTTTTTTTCCTTCTACAATTTTTCATTATTATAAACATCCTTTTGGAATCAGGTCTCATTCTTTGCTAGTAAATCTGCTCAGATTCATCTTTGACCACAGTTGTCTAAGTGCAGATGTTACATTTCTTTACAGAAACAAGGTTTTAGGAGTTTACAATCGTGACCATTGGATTTGCAAGGTTAAACACAATAACACAAAACTATATAGACGCAGAAAGTTAAATAAAAAAAATAAAAAAACCTGGAGCTGGAAAAAAGTTTCCAAAGACTCTCTAAGACCTCAAATCTTCTAAATGAGAATAAATACGTACAGGATGCTAGCTGAGTATTTGTATTGTACCCTAGGAGGGGAAAGGACCAGCAGGACACTCTGGATAGCTGAGGGGCAATCGGAGGGGAATGGATAGGATTCTCAGATCTGTCTCCTCAACCTTTCCTCCTAAGAGTAGTTGTATAGCTGGTTCTGTTACAGTCTTCTCATCTCTATAGACAGCTGAAAATCGACATGCTCAAATCACAAATGTGGTATAAGATGCCATACATCAAGACAAAATAATTTATGTAAATAAATTAAATAGATCTTCAGGTTATTTGTCAATAAAATGAAAGTGATTCTTGGCCAGTAAAGGATGCTTAGACATGATGTGACTGACCTGAATCATGTATCTCCATTACCCCTAGTTCACATCTGTGCGGGTTTGCCGCATGTGTTTGTGTGGGTACAGCAGCCCATTCATTTGAATGGACTGCTGTGCCTGCGTTTCCCGCAAAAAAAAAGGTGCTTGCACCTTTGTAAAAAGGCGGCCATGATTTCCCTGTGGTTCCCGCACCCACAAGCGCACTGCAGGTTGAGATGCGTGGGGGTGCCATTAAGAATGAATGATGCTCTACAGAGCAGCACAATTTGGCTGCGGGTTGTTGCGGGTGCAGGAACAGCTGTTTTTCCTGCACCCGCAACCACCCCCTCTAGTGCGGTCAAGTGTGAACTTATGCTATGCTGAAACACCAATTGTTGACTCAGATGACCTAAAGTTTAGGTCTATGGTATACGTTTATCAAACAGAGAAGAGCTGAGATCCTGCTGATCACGGCTGATCTCAGGTGTACCAGTTTATGAAGCTGAAATGAGGAGTGGAGAACATGTTCTTCACTTCTCATCACAGGACACACACTTCTGTCATTCACTTTTACACAGATGACCAGTTTATGAAGGTGAGATCTCAAGATCTCACTGGCCGTCTCTGTAAAATATCTCTACCCCAGATTCTCTAACTTAGAGGTAGAGAATCTGGGTGAGAAGCTGCTGTGATGTGAGGAAGGAGGCTGCTTTCTTCCTAACATCAGCAACAGCAAGCTCAAAGATTGATATAAATAATACCTATATATGTTTATCTGTGTTTTATATATATATAGTATATACATTTACAATATATATACCGTATTTATCGGCGTATAACATGCACTTTTTTCCCCTAAAAATAAGGGGAAAATCGCGGGTGTGTGTTATACGCCGATCCCCTGCGATCCTGAGCTTCAAAATGGCCGACCGCGATTTGAAAATGGCGCTGCTGGCGCCGAAATACATAGAGCCGGTCCTCGGCTCTTCTCGGCCACTTTTGGCTTCACTCGAGCGCCGCCCGAACCTAGCCGAGTGTACTCGGCTAGGTTCGGATAGCTCCGCTCACAGTCACGTCCATCCCAGGCGGGACTACGAGTAGAGCCGAAAGTGAACGAGAGCCGCCGAGAAGAGCCGAGGACCTGCTCTGTGTATTTCGGCGCCGGCGGCGCCATTTTCAAATCGCGGTCAGCGATTTTGAAGCTGAAGATCGCAGGGGAGCCATTTTCAGACAATGAAAAGTCACTGCAGTTTAACTGCAGCCTGAGCAAGGCTGCAAATGGACACAGAAAGCTGCAGATCAGCACTGACAAAGCTGCAAGGCTGCAAATGACACTAAGGCTGCTGACTGCAAGGCTGCAAATGACACCAAGGCTGCTGACTGTAAGGCTGCAAATGACTGCAAGGCTGCAAATGACACTGGACAAGCATGCAGATGGACGCTGTGCAAGGCTGCATTGATGGGCATTTAAATGTAAGTTTTTTTCCTTAAAACATTTTTTTCCTTATAATTCCCTCCTAAACTTGGGGTGCGTGTTATACGCCGGCGCGTGTTATACGTTGATAAACACGGTATATATATATTTACACACAGTACAAACACACATATAGTATAGTAATAATGTGTTTTCTTTTAGGACCCCTTCACATCTGAGCAATGCAGAACTGTTGGTAGAATTGCGCAATTCTTGCCACAATTCGAAATTGCTGTAAAATTGTGTCAAAATACGCAATGCGCTTTTGGGTGCCATTCATTGTTAATGGCTCCGCAAATGTAGTTAGCAGACATGCATTTTGCTACACATTTTGTCATTTGACAAATACACTACCAACGTGACAAAATGCGAATTGAAAAATGCACAATGCACCATGCTCAAAAATTTTTCAATTTGGCTTTGTGGCTTTTTTTGTGCGCATTTTGGTACAGTTTTTAATGCACATTTTTTGCTTTTTTTTAACACACATTTTGGCGTGTTTTTTTAAAACGCATTTTAGCACATTTTTATGTGCATGTTGGTTCATTTTTTACCTGCATTTTTGTGTGCATTCCTTAAAAACACATGCAAAATGCATGACATGCTTATGGTGCCATTAATTATGCCACCTGTGGCATAAAAGTGGCTAGCAAATGTGTTGTTTGCCAAAATATGCATAACAAGCAACACAAAATGCACATTAAAGTGTCAAACTACATGCTAAAAGAAGCGCCAAAATGTGCGTTACAAACCACACCAAAATGCGTGTTAAAATAACCTGTGCCAAAATGTACGCTACAGGGCCAAAATGTGTGTTTAAAAAAGCACCAAAATGCACAATAAAAAAGCCCACGGCCAGATGCACATTAAATAAATACGGCATATTAAAAAACGTCAAAATGCACGTAAATAATGCCAAAATGAGCAATAAAAAAGTGCCAAAATACACATTTAAAGAATGTGCCAAAATGTATGTAAAAAAACTGTGAGTTAAAACAGGGTGCCAGAGGAGATGATTTTTCTCCAAGAACAGCTGAGAACTGAAATGAGATAAATTATCTCTGTTTGATAAATGTACACCTATATACAGTGATGTGGACACACCCGGCAAACATTTCCTGTGCTCATATATTAATGGATGACAATATATAATTTAACAATAGTACAAGGTTTTTAAGCTTTCCAACTTATTCCCCCATCCCACCTCCATTGACCTTGAATTAATGGCGTCTGTAGGTAGCTTATGGACATTGGATAGTGACCTGAAAAGGAACCATAAGATTTTCTTTTCTGGTGTCCGGGGAGCACAGAAACTCATAAAGCTTACTTTCAGCATTTTACTTGTTCATAAATTATTTTTGATTTACTTGCAATGTACATCTGAACTTGCTAGAAAATGTGACTACTCCAAAAAGAGTTAATTTTCAAGTACATCCTCTTCCTCCTTGCACGTCATTGCCCTCTCCTCTTCTGGGAGTGTCTCATTACTCTCTGTCTCAGCATCACCAACCATCCCCTCACCTCTACACCTCCCTATTTATTTGCAGGGGGAAGGAGTGAAGGGGCGCAATATAGAGTGTGACTTGAGTAAAAGCACTGAGACTGCTGAGGGTACTGACATCTCCTCCAAGTTGGCTACTGACATCTTGTCCAAGATGGTGACACACAAAAGTAGTATTGGGACTTTTGAATGTCTACAAAGGGGAAGCTTTAAAGCTTTACAGTTAAATAACATGTACAATAAATGTACATACCAAATATTCTTATGGTAAGATTGTTGTTGAAATTAAGGGTTTGGCAAAAGGGTCCTATATATAACATAGAATTTAGGCTTTCAGCGGTCTTAAGATTTTTTTCCATTCAGAAGAAACTACATACTATACTATACAATATGAAAAACAAAAAGAAAAATAAATACACAAACTGAAAGTACAAAACAGTTTAATTTAGGCTCATCGTTTTCATTATGTGAACATTTACTACATATCATTTGACACGCAATAGTTGGGTATGTCATATGTACAACATTGAGGTCATCACAGCAGAAACATGTGCATTATCTGCTTAAGTATGGTAATTTGTTTATATTTATCCACCAAAATAAATACACAAATTCCTTTAGAAGAACTTCAGTGTCATCATGCCGGCAATGTGACCACAAAGTCAGCATGCCCCAACAGCTTTTAAAAAAAAACGATTTATTACTTTTTATTAAAATAATGTCAACATGTTCCTTACATTTTGGGGAAATTACAACGTAAGCTTACAATGATTAACAGAAAACAAAAAAAAAGAGGTGAGGGCCCAAATTTAACGACCTTAAACTGTAAAGGATGAATAAAATAATAGTGTACTTATGGAAGAAAAAGGCCAAGTGCTTTGTCTGTATACATTAAGTTTTATTGTGCTTATTCTAAACCTGTTACAATAAATTTAAATTGATGATGGGGTGTAACTACAAATTAACTGATACTTTGCTAACATTTGAATGCCCCCCTCTACAGTCACTGCCTATATGACTGTTCTCTTCCTATCCTCCCTCCCTCATGTCATTTAACTAGTCAGCATGCAGGCAATAGAAAAATAACTATGTCTAGGTAGAACTCATATTGGGTTGTTCAGGAACTCCACCCACCAGCAAATGGCTGTGACAACTGGTTCAATAAAGTGAGTGATCTTTGGTGTGATGTCTGACTTTCTTAATATAAATAAAAAGCTTGCTTTCCTTGCAATAGGCTATATTGGCTTAGAAGAGGTTTAAATAAGAATTACACTACCACCTTAGTAAAGGTAAAAATGATGCATTGCAAATATTCTGCTTATAGACAACAATAATTATTTAATAAATATTTTCTTGAGATCCTTCATTTGCTGAGACTACACAGGTACAGCTCCCAGCAAAAATACATATATTCATAAATACTTTGTCTACCCATTTTTCTTTTAGTTTTGAACAGTGTATAAAACAGTTAGAACCTCTACCTATTCGAATATTGATCCAGTCCAAGATGGCACCAGAAAATAATGTGGGAAGTAGAAGAATATCAACCCACAATGTCACAAACAACCCCTAAATTGAACAGGGGTTCTAATGCTTTAGTACTCTACTAAAAAGTATTCTTATTCCTGTTGGTGGAATTGGTGTGTTGGTTCCCATTACTTTCTGTCCCAGTTGTCACCAATCATCAGAATAATGAGTATGAGGAAATCCCTCAATAGGAACACTGGCAGCAATAAAGATGTAGTGGAGGATCTAACCCTTCCTTACCCTATCTGAGACTAAGACTAAAACATACTGGGTAGACTGCTCAGCCCACTCACACAAGAATAGGATATAACAAATGACTATATGAATTGTTTTCTTTATGCTAATCTAATGTGACTCATAGCTTTTCACCCAAGAAGTATCTTTTAATTCCATCACAGCCTATAAATTGGCCAGTAATTTCGAAGAATACCCTTCCAATGTCACTCCTTAAGAACAAAATATATGTTTAACTAAAAAGACCAAATGCTGCCAGATTGCACATAAAATGAAAGAAAACTAAATAAAATTGATGCATTTACACAACCTACAATTGTCTTATCATAGATGCTGTCTGTGTTTACCATGGTATGACAGAATAAAGTAACCCTATACACTCTGTTGCCAACCTGAGGAGAGCACAGCACTTCTTAGAGATAGAGCAACTAATCAAAAAGAATGATTTCAAGGCCAACTACTGTAAAGTGGTAGAAAGGCTAAAATGTATGTGTTTCACGAAAATTAGGTTAGACCCCCTGAAATGCATTAATAGCAGCAGAAGGATCTACCAAATTATAACCATTCTATTTGAGAAGTTGCTCCTTGCTCATGCTTCTCTCAGACCAGCGATAGAAGTTAGAGGATTTCTGCCATTCTAGGTCATACTTCACACCATGATAAATGGAGAAAGCATGTGTGGTATGTTAAGTTTATGCAATGAAAATGTAAGAGCATTACATATTATATATTTTGGTTTGTTAAATTATTTTCAGTGTGCTTCAAAGGGAGTCTTCACAGAAAAAGCAGGTCTATTTTTACGAACAATAGCACTACATTGAACACACATTAAACAAATAGCAAATCCAAAAGTGTAGGAAACCATTATAAAAACATTAAGACAATATTAGTAAACAGCAGAATTATATTAACTCATAGTACATATGGTTCTGAAAAGCCTTAACTACATATTCTAAAAGGGAGGCATTTATAAACATCATCCACAAAGCATCATCTACCAAAATGTTTGCACACAAGAGTAAAAAAAAAAAATAACTGGACAATTATACAAATTCTGCCTTAAGCAAAGGGATTGAAATAAAAAAGCAGATCTGGAAATAACAATAAATCATGTGATACAAAGAGTGTAAATAAAAATAATAATATTGCTGTCAAAATAATAATAATAAAGAGCAGCAGCTCTGCTGCGGGATATTTTGTCACAGGACAGATTCAATATTTCTAGAAAAGAGCTGCGCTAAAAATAATATTGAGCTAAAAAAATAATAACATTTCATAAATTAAAAACATCAACAATTGTGATATAAATTGTATTTGATTTGAGTGCCAATATACTATATAAATAATGAATTAAAAAACACCAGCACACTGATACAGTGACATAGTTCACTATAGTTCACGATATAAATTCATAAAAGTTTAAGTAACTCCTCTTTATAAACATTCAAATATAGTGCTTGAACATCCAATCACCAATAGATCTCCAAAGTGCGACATCACCACCTTAATATGGATGTAGGTTTACCAAAAGCTGTGGACCCTCTAGCTAAAGAGAGGTCAGATTCATATAGGGCCAAATACCCTGGCCGGGGTAATCACAGGACTCTCCCACCACTTTGAATAGAAGTGTAGGCTGTACTCTTTATCCCGATAATGCTCCAAAGGGACCACAATCCACATGAGAAAAAAAAAGCTCCACATAGTGTAATATG
Source organism: Lithobates clamitans (assembly GCA_037952925.1). Lineage (NCBI taxonomy): Eukaryota > Metazoa > Chordata > Amphibia > Anura > Ranidae > Lithobates > Lithobates clamitans. The sequence continues at coordinate 5,854,701 of JBBGZY010000700.1, read as the reverse complement.
GTACAAATTATTTTATTTTATAAAAATAATTGCACTTACACATTAGAAGAGCATAACTCGTATTAGTAATAACAGGTGGTCAGCTGAAACACAGAGGCATCCCGTAATTCCTGGAATACGCATTGACCTTATCATGTCACTCCGCCCTACGTGTTTCGTCACATGTGTCGTTGTCTGAGGCATGGACGCCATCCTGCGCAATCGTGCCATATATACAAGGAATCTAACCAACCCTCACTTTGAGTCCCGGACTTGGTAATTGGACAATCGCAGCCAAGACTCAATTTCAATCCAGGAAATACATAACACCCAAATTAATACTCAATTGATCAAATTAAAGGTTTTTATAATAAAGGAAACCACTTAATATACACTTTCGGTAAGCCTACATCCATATTAAGGTGGTGGTGTTGCACTTTGGAGATCTATTGGTTGGTTCGGATGTTCGAGTACTACATTTAAATATTCGTGAAGAGGAGTTACTTAACCTTTATGAACTTTATGAATTTATATCTGTGAGCTATGTCACTGTGTCAGTGTGCTCGTGGTTTGGTGTTTGATTTTGTTACATGTGGGTGTTTTCTAATTTACTGTTTAAATGGTATGTTGGCACTCAAATCTAATACAATTTATATCACAATTGTTGATGTTTTTGATATTTGAAATATTATTTTTTTAGCTCAATATTATTTTTAGTGTGCCTCTTTTCTAGAAAAAAAGTGTAATTGTCTGCATAATCCAGATAGGGAGATCTGTGTAAGCACTGTGGTACTACAGTTTATTACCTTCTCTGTTAATTTATAAGCTTTCAGTGGCAAAAGATTGGTGCTGATAGTTTTCAGCACAAAACTTTCAGAGCTGTGAAGTATTCACGTCCCTTAGGCTCCCCTCACACTATACTGTACCTAATCTGTAACACTAACCCTTCCTGTAACCTAAACCATTATGTTGACCCTCACGCTTATCATCCTTATCATCTCAAACATAAAACCAACCATTCTAGCACTAACCTTACCTGTAACTTCAACGTGAACATTAACCCTCACATCAACCCTTTCTATAACTCCAACCCTTCCAGTAACCTTTACCTGAACACTGCCCTTCAGACTATGTATCGGAAAAATGAATAGTAGGACTTTAGAGCGGTGTTCCACCCAAAAAATTAAACTTCCGCTTTAAGTGATGGTGACCCCTAGACATGCCACATTTGGCATGTAATTTTTTTTGGGGGGACCGGATACCCTTATTTTAGAGGCATCCAGCTCCCACTTCATCCTGGGGCTCTGCTTTAAAGTTCACCTCTCCCCCCTCACTCCTTGCAATCTTCTGGGTCACGTCACATGTCCTAGAAGATTACCCAGCCATTCACAGCACGCAGTGCGGTTTGCGCATGCCCGGCTGGGAAGCCACAGCCGGGCGCCCACAGTAAGAATGCCAGTGCCATGGAGAGGAGGGGGAGTGAAGCGAGGCTTCATACGCCCTCATCGCTGGACCGTGGGACAGATGAGTGTCCGATTATTAAAAGTCAGCAGCTACACTTTTTGTAGCTGCAGACTTTTATTTTTTTTTTTCACCGGAACTCTGCTTTAAATACCCCTCCAGTGATCACAAAGATACAATATAAAAAATATAAAATGTTATTTCTACTAATAAAATATATAAAAACATACATTTTGTATAGTTGCTTGCATATTGCTACCAACATTCATCATCTGCTATGAACAGGTATAACTTATGGTTGAGATATAGCAATTAGGTTGACGCATTTCATATCACTTTTCCCTTCCCTTTTTGCTCACCTGTGTTCCCTGTAGAAGCTCTATCCCATTCCCAGGGCTAGTTATTCTCTCATGGGATGGCGAGACTATATCACAGGGATCTTTTTTACTATGTCATCATACATTATGTATGATGAAGTTTCATGGAAAGATATATTTTACATAATCTCACATAATTAATAAATAATATTTTTTCCCCATTCTTTCTCCTCTCCCACCCTTTTTGCTGTTTGGGGATAGCTGTTATGTATTTTTTCAGAACTCAATGATTACTGTAAGGAGATTTAATAATTAGTTTTTTTTTTCCTTTTTTTTTTGCTCTGTAAATTACATATATGTTTTTTCTATCTTTAGAAGTCATTTTTCTGATCATTTGCACATATATGAGAGATAGAAGGTCCTGGAAAAGTGGTGATATCTGCAAAACGTGTCAACCTAATTTCTATATCTCAACCATAAGTTATGCTTGTTCGTAGCAGATGATGAATGTTGATAGCAATATGCAAGCAACTATACATAATATATGTTTTTATATATTTTATTAATAGAACACATTTTTATTTTTTATATTGCTGTATCTTTGTGATCACTGGAGGGGTATTTAACTACTTGCCGACCAGCCACAGTACATATACTCATATATATACATATATACATGAAGATCTTCTGTTCCTAGTGATCAGGAACAGCGATCTCTGTGTTGTCCCAGTGAGCCCATCTCAACACAGTTAGAACACACCCAGGGAACACAGTTAACCCCTTGATCGCCCTCTAGTGTTAACCCCTTCACTGCCAGTGTAATTTATACATTGATCAGTGCATTTTTTTTTAGCACTGATCACTGTAATGATGTCACTGGTCCCCAAAAAGTGTCACTTTGGGTCAGATTTGTCCGCCGCAATGACGCAGTCCAGCTAAAAATTACAGATCTCTGCCATTACCAGTAAAAACAATAAGAAAAAGAGAAGTCCATAAATCTATCCCCTATTTTGTAGATGCTATAACTTTTGCGCAAAATCAATATACACTTATTGTGATTTTTTTTACCAAAAATATGTAGAAGAATACATATTGGCCTGAATTGACGAAGGAATTTGTTTTTTTCCTTTTTATGTGTTATAGCAGAAAATTATTTATTTATTATTTCAAAATTTTTGCGTATAGTGCAAAAAATAGATACCGCAGAGGTGATCAAATACCACCAAAATAAAGCAATATGTGTGGGAAGAAAGGGAAATCAATTTTGTTTGGGTATAATGTTGCACGTTCGAGCAATTGTCAGTTAAAGCGACGCAGTGCCGTATCGCAAAAAATGGTGGTTAAAGTGGTTAAAGTCCTACTATTCATTTTTCCGCTGCATAATTGAAATAAGGGTGATACCCTCCATTGAACTTTCCTGTAACCCTAGCAATAACACTCAAGCAAATCCTACCTGTATCTTTAACACTGACACTCACATTAACTCTCCTTGTACCCTAAACCCTTGCACTCAGGGCCAGATTTGCCATAAGGCCACCGAGGCCAGGCCTCGGGGCGGCAGTGGTGCAGGGGGCGGCGCCGCTCCTGCGGTGACTTTGCGGCCGCCCCCCCTTTCGGGCTGCTCGTTAAAGTTGATTAAGGGCACCGGTGCCCTTAGAAAAGATGGCCGCGAGCCGCCCCCTACTGCGCATGCGCAGTTCTGAAGCGGCCGCGCTTGGGAAAACTCGTATGTGCTCGGCCGGGCGGCGCATGCGCAGTAGCGTGATTTCGCCGCCCGGCGCCATTTTTGAAAAAGATTAAGAAGTAATGTCAGCGGTGCGGCGGCGGGGGGAGAGAGATGACATCTCTCATTGCCAGCACCGCTGTTCTGCCCTCCTTCATCTGGTGGCAGACAGGCAGCATGGCAAGTGACATCAACATCTGGTGGCAGCGTGGCAAGTGACATCAACATCTGGTGGCAGCGTGGCAAGTGACGTCTCCATCTGGTGGCAGCGTGGCAAGTGACATCAAAATCTGGTGGCAGTGTGGCAAGTGACGTCTCCATCTGGTGGCAGTGTGGCAAGTGACATCAACATCTGGTGGCAGCGTGGCAAGTGACGTCTCCATCTGGTGGCAGCGTGGCAAGTGACATCTCCATCTGGTGGCAGCGTGCCAAGTGACATCCTCATCTGGTGGCAGCGTGGCAAGTGACATCTCCATCTGGTGGCAGCATGGCAAGTGACGTCTCCATCTGGTGGCAGCGTGGCAAGTGACATCCCCATCTGGTGACAGCGTGGCAAGTGACATCCCCATCTGGTGGCAGCGTGGCAAGTGACATCCCCATCTGGTGGCAGCATGGCAAGTGACATCAACATCTGGTGGCAGCGTGGCAAGTGATGTCTCCATCTGGTGGCAGCGTGGCAAGTGACATCAACATCTGGTGGCAGTGTGGCAAGTGACGTCTCCATCTGGTGGCAGTGTGGCAAGTGACATCAACATCCTGTGGCAGCGTGGCAAGTGACGTCTCCATCTGGTGGCAGCGTGGCAAGTGACGTCTCCATCTGGTGGCAGCGTGCCAAGTGACATCCTCATCTGGTGGCAGCGTGGCAAGTGACATCTCCATCTGGTGGCAGCATGGCAAGTGACGTCTCCATCTGGTGGCAGCGTGGCAAGTGACATCCCCATCTGGTGGCAGCGTGGCAAGTGACATCCCCATCTGGTGGCAGTGTGGCAAGTGACATCCCCATCTGGTGGCAGCATGGCAAGTGACATCCCCATCTGGTGGCAGCCAGGCAGTGTGGCAAGTGACATCTCCATCTGGTGGCAGCGTGGCAAGTGACATCTCCATCTGGTGGCAGCCAGGCAGTGTGTCAAGTGACATCTCCATCTCGTGGCAACATGGCAAGTGACATCCCCATCTGGTGGCAGGCAGAGTGGCAAGTGACATCTCCATCTGGTGGCAGCCAGGCAGTGTGGCAAGTGACATCTCCATCTGGTGGCAGCATGGCAAGTGACATCCCCATCTGGTGGCAGGCAGAGTGGCAAGTGACATCTCCATCTGGTGGCAGCGTGGCAAGTGACATCCCCATCTGGTGGCAGCGTGGCAAGTGACATCCCCATCTGGTGGCAGCCAGGCAGTGTGGCAGGTGACATCTCCATCTGGTGGCAGCGTGGCAAGTGACATCTCCATCTGGTGGCAGCGTGGCAAGTGACATCCCCATCTGGTGGCAGGCAGCGTGGCAAGTGACATCTCCATCTGGTGGCAGCATGGCAAGTGACATCTCCATCTGGTGGCAGCATGGCAACTGACATCCCCATCTGGTGGCAGCGTGGCAAGTGACATCCCCATCTGGTGGCAGCCAGGCAGTGTGGCAGGTGACATCTCCATCTGGTGGCAGCGTGGCAAGTGACATCTCCATCTGGTGTCAGCATGGCAAGTGACATCCCCATCTGGTGGCAGGCAGCGTGGCAAGTGACATCTCCATCTGGTGGCAGCATGGCAAGTGACATCTCCATCTGGTGGCAGGCATAGTGTCAAGTGACAAGCGATGGTGGCAAGTGACACTCTCAGGACTCCCAATGATTCTGCATTATGGTGAGTTGAACTATTTCATTTTACATTACAATGTAATGATAGAAATAATGTGCTTCAATCATCCTGAGACCATACCAACCATGGTGCCGGGGATGATTGAGGCACTAACACCAGCAATTGCCCTGAAAAATTGCCCGCGAAAAATTGTCACCCCGCGCGCTTACCCTGAAGTACAATTAAAGCCAGTTGTTTTCAGTGTTCTCGTGTATGGAGATATGTTTTTAATTGATCTATTGTAGCAGTCATCGATAAAGGACGAGAATGGTGTGTGTGTGTGTGGGGGGGGGGGGCGGCATTGAAGGACCCGGCCTTGGGGCGGCAAAGGGAGTAAATCAGGGCCTGCTTGCACTAATTCTTCTTGTAATCAAAACTCTAACTCTAACATATACACTACTTGTAACCTTAACATTAACCCTCATTGTAACCCCAACCCTAGTACTAACCTTCATACTAACTCTCCCTATATCTCTAACACCTCTTTTACACCAGGAACCTGTGTGATGAAGACCAACCCTTCCTGTGCCACCAGGACATTAAAGCGGAGTTCCACCCAAAAATGGAACTTCCGCTTTAAGAGAAGGTCACCCGCTGACATGCCACATTTGGCTTGTCATTTTTTTCGGGGGGGAGCGGATACCCTCTTTTTAGAGGGTTCCAGCTCATACTTCCTTCTGGCGCACACCCTCTGCGCCGGAAGGAAAATCACCTCTCCCCCCTCCCTTTAGGCAATCATCTGGAACATGTCACAGGTCCCAGATGATTGCGCGGCCAGTCATGGCACGTGGCGCGGCTCGCGCATGCGCAGTGGGTGCCCGGCTGTGAAGCCACAGCCGGGCGCCCACATTTACAATGCCAGAGCCACCAAACAGAGGGGGAGATGAGCGGGGCTTCGAATCCCCGCATCGCTGGACCCTGGGACAGGTAAGTGTCTGATTATTAAAAGTCAGCAGCTGCAGTATTTGTAGTTGCTGACTTTAAAATTTTTTTTAAGCGGAACTCCTCTTTAAGCTCAATTCAGACCCCAGGCTGGCAAAGCCCTTAGAGGCATTGATAGGCATACCCAGGAGGGGGAACAAACCCTGCATCACTCTATACAAACCTAGAAAAAATGGGTAGAGCTTGACTTTCCATGTATGCATTAAGATAAAAAAAAACTTCTGTGTGCAGCAGACCCCCTCAGCCCCTCTAATACTTACCTGAGCCCCATCTAGATCCAGCGAAGTTGCAGCAGTGTCCCAGCTGCCCGAGACTGCCCTCCTTATTGGCTGGCTCTTTATTGGGTCCCGCTGCTGTCAGTCAAAGTCAAAGCCAATGAGGAGAGAAAGGGGGCAGGGCAGGGCCACGGCTTTGTGTCTGAGTGGACACACAGAGCTGCCCCCATAGCAAGCTGCTTGCTGTTGGGGCAGTCAGCAGAAGGGAGGGGCCAGGAGCGCCGGCGAGGGACCCGAGAAAAGGAGGATATGGGCTGCTCAGTGCAAAAAAATTACACAGAGCAAGTAAGTATAACATATTTTTTATTTTTAACTAAAAAAACAGACTTTAGTATCACTTTAAGCCATTAATGCAATGTATTACATTGCTATGTATATCAAACAATATTTATTAGTGGCCATTTTACTGTATAACTGCGTCCCTTATGCAACACAACTAACTGAAAAAACAATAATCTTCTGTATAAAACAAAATTCATATACTTTTGGGCTCGGCCAGGAAAGCAGTACAAAGAGAAATCAGAGTTGGCAAAGTACTATAGTCCACAACAACCAACCATATTTACCAAAGTCAGGTCATTGAAAAAATAATTTTCATTGGCTGCTAAGGGTTATAGTGTACGTTACATGAAAAAGCAAGGTCTGCTTTAATGAAAAAACTCCAAATAAAACATGTTTAAAAAGGGTGCCAAAGAGAGCACCATTAGAAGAAAAATTTTAAAAATACTTACCTGGGACCCCAATTCACTATGCCTCTGCCCCTCTGGAGATGGTGCAAGGTGCAGTAGCAAATTTTCTTGGGATCTTGAGCATGTGGGGGATATCGGCGAGTCTAAGGTAATTTTTTTTTTCTAATGTCTTTTTTGGCATACATTTTTACTTTTTTTTCTAATTTAGGGGGTTGCATTTTTCATGCTATGTCCACTGTAACTGAATTTTCAAATTGTTCTTGAATAAGTCAGCATTAGCCTCAATTACAAACGTAAATATTCATATTTATGTATACTATATACTTTACATAAATAAATAAATATATATATCTATATAGATATATACAGTATCTCACAAAAGTGAGTACACCCCGCACATTTTTGTAAATATTTTATTATATCGTTTCATGTGACAACACCGAATAAATGACACTTTGCTACAATGTAAAGTAGTGAGTGTGACAAACTCACCCGGGACAGACGCTTTTGGAGGGGACTGAACGCAAGCCTCTTGCCCACCGATTATGGGCCCTAGCATTTGGGGGAATGGTGCTCTCTGTGAGCTGTATGCCTGGGGACCCTGGGGTTGGTGTTACTTTGGATTCAGCTCCATGTCCCCCCAAAACACACAGACTCTGGAACCCGTTATATGCCATATTAGAATGATAAGAATTATACTGTTGGGACACATCCTGTGAGGAGATGCTAATGTCATCAACTCCACTCACCTGTCTGATGTCAGCTATAATGGGTTTAATGTAAATAAGTTTAGTCTAGGTTCTAAGGGTATTCAACTCATTGTTGTTTGTTCTAATTAACCCTGTGTTGATGTTTATGGTAATGTATGTTAATTGAATGAGCTGATCACATTGTCCTCTATACAATGTAGGAGACGGGACGACTCCTATTGGAGCTCATGTTAATTAGATTAATTAGGTTAGCGTTGAGTCAGCCTGGTATATAAATGTGTGTGAGATCTCAAATAAAGAGTTAGTTCTGATGTACTCCAAGACTGGTGTTGTCTAGTTCTTGGGGGTTCCTATTGCCAGATCCATTGGGCTTGTGTTCCAGAACTTAGGAAGCGGTATACTGACGGAAGCACTCAAGCGGAGTGTGGGACATTCCGTGACATTGGTGGCAAGCAGCGGGAAAGCTTCCTGCAGTCTGGGAAATCTAAACCTCCACCTGGATCCAAGATCAGGATAGCAGACTTCAGTCACCCCAGCGGAGATATGGACCTGGCATCAGAATTCCCGGGGCTGCTGCGGATCATCCTTTCAACATACACCAGGACTGTGTCTGAGGATGAATACCTGGAGCTTAGGCAGCAAATTCGGGTGGAGCTCTGGATTGCAGCCCTCCGTCTCGCTGGTATAAGACAGGGCAAGTGCTTTCCAACCCAAGAGCAACGGGCCAGTGACCAACGGGCATTGCGGATGGCATTCCTGGGAGAACAGCCCCAGGAGCAATGGGTGACTGAGTTGGACAGGTTGGTCCAGCAGGAGATAGAGCTGGACAATCGTTATCGGGCTCTGCAATGGCACGCAGAGGAGGGATATTTAGGGGAGACAACAGAATGCTCTCCGGAGGGATATGACTTTGGCGGCCCTGGATTACTGTGGGAGAGCCTTACAGATCTTTTTATGTTTGGCGATGAAGGGGAACCTGACCTTGAGGACCTGAGAGAATATAGAGAGTCTATGTTCGGTCTTGCAGGGGTCTCAGAGCTCAAACCTGATCTGGACCATTTGCTAAGGAAGGAACAGCATCTGGAAAGGGCATACAGGAAACTGCTAGAACAAGTTCAGCAGCATGCCAGAGAATCGGCAGTGGAAAATCTGGAGATTGCCGTCCCCAAACCTGAAGAGCTGACAACAGGGCAGAGCTCTGCTAATCTCTGCCCAGAAATGATAGCATCTTCTGGGTTTCATGGACAGGAGATGGTGAACCTCTATCCCCAGACATCAGTTGCAGAGACAGGGGATTTGATAGACTTTTCGGCTGAGGAAGAACAACCTGATGAGCCTCCAGCAGAAGAGCTGCTATCAGGGCCAAAGTTCACTGTGTTCTGCTCAGCACCAACAGTGGCTTTGGCCTTCTTGAGAGAAGAGGTAGTCGGCCTTTCTCCCATAACACTGACAGGGACATGTGATTTTCTGCCAGCAACATCTATGGAGTTAAAACAAACTTCTCCAGCTGAAGATCTGGTAACTGAACAGAGGGTCCAAGACCTCTGTCCCACACTTTTACCAATTCCAGAGACTGGGGATTTAATAGACGTTTCTGTAGAGGAGGAACCACCTGGCAAACCCCCAGCAGAAGTGCTGGCAACCGGACAGAGGGTCCAAGACCTCTGCCCCACACCTGCAGCAATTGTGGAGGCTCAGGGTGAGAAGATGGCAATCACTTCCCAGCAGCAGATACAGGGGGAGAAGGGAGAGGAGGTGTGTGTTGTCCCTCCCCAACAGTTGGCCAGGGTGGAGGAAGCAGGCTTTCCTCCCCAGCAAAGATCCGTGCACCTGGGAGACAGTACCATCGACATATCGTCCCAGCAGCCAGATGAGGGAATGGAAAAGGAAGCAGCCAGCTCACCTCCCCAATGGCAGCTACACAGTTTGGGAGTGGAGGAAGCCAGCCTCCTGCCCCAACGGTTAGCCGGAGCGGAGGATGCGGAGTCCCCAGCAGAAGTGCTGGCAACAGGGCAGAGTGCTACCAACCTCTGCCCAGCACCGGCAACAACTACAGAGTTCCTGGGAGGCGGGGCAGTCGGCCTCCCTCCCCAACAGTTAGCTGGAACAGATGGTGTGGGGTTTCCAGCAGAAGGGCTGGCAACAGAGCCGAGGACTGCTGGATTCTGCCCTCAACTAACAGAGGATGGATTTCCTGTGAAGGTGGATGGGACTTCAGTCTCCACCTGTATACCCCAGGGATGATGGGCAGTGGGCCCAGATCCCCAACAGCATGACAGAGTGAGCCCAGTCACCCTGTCTTCTCCAGCGGCAGAAAGGACTCCAGGGAGAAGGGCCAGTCCAGGCCTCTCTCCAGCGGCAGATATGTTCTCTGAGAGAGGCAGAGGTTGGCTGGGTGAGTAATGCTTTGTTTGGAACAATTTATTTGGGGTACTGTGTGGGTACAGGCATTAGAGGACTGGAGCTACTTACTAACTTCGGAGTCAACCCGTCTGGGGTCTCCTCCTATGTTAGTCTCCTGCCGAAAGGGGAGAAATGTGACAAACTCACCCGGGACAGAGGCTATTGGAGGGGACTGAACGCAAGCCTCTTGCCCACCGATTATGGGCCCTAGCATTTGGGGGAATGGTGCTCTCTGTGAGCTGTATGCCTGGGGACCCTGGGGTTGGTGTTACTTTGGATTCAGCTCCATGTCCCCCCAAAACACACAGACTCTGGAACCCGTTATATGCCATATTAGAATCATAAGACTGAATTATACTGTTGGGACACATCCTGTGAGGAGATGCTAATGTCATCAACTCCACTCACCTGTCTGATGTCAGCTATAATGTGTTTAATGTAAATAAGTTTAGTCTAGGTTCTAAGGGTATTCAACTCATTGTTGTGTGTTCTAATAAACCCTGTGTTGATGTTTATGGTAATGTATGTTAATTGAATGAGCTGATCACATTGTCCTCTATACAATGTAGGAGACGGGACGACTCCTATTGGAGCTCATGTTAATTAGATTAATTAGGTTAGCGTTGAGTCAGCCTGGTATATAAATGTGTGTGAGATCTCAAATAAAGAGTTAGTTCTGATGTACTCCAAGACTGGTGTTGTCTAGGTCTTGGGGGTTCCTATAGCCAGATCCATTGGGCTCGTGTTCCAGAACTTAGGAAGCGGTATACTGACGGAAGCACTCAAGCGGAGTGTGGGACATTCCATGACAGTGAGTTTATAGCTTGTATAACAGTGTAAATTTGCTGTCCACTCAAAATAACTCAACACACAGCCATTAATGTCTAAACCGCTGGCAGCAAAAGTGAGTACACCCCTAAGTGAAAATGGCAAAATTGGGCCCAAAGTGTTAATATTTTGTGTGGCCGCTGCCTTAACCCTCTTGGGCATGGAGTTCACCAGAGCTTCACAGGTTGCCACTGGAGTCCTTTTCCACTCCTCCATGAGGATATTACAGAGCTGGTGGATGTTAGAGTCCTTGCGCTCCTCCACCTTCGGTTTGAGGATGCCCCACAGATGCTCAATAGGGTTTAGGTCTGGAGACATGCTTGGCCAGTCCATCACCTTTACCCTCATATTCTTTAGCAAGGCAATGATCACCTTGGAGGTGTGATTGGGGTCATTATGTTGGAATACTGCCCTGCGGCTTAGTCTCCAACGGGAGGGGATCATGCTCTGCTTCAGTATGTCACAGTATATGTTGGTATTCATGGTTCCCTCAATGAACTGTAGCTCCCCAGTGCCGGCAGCACTCATGCAGCCCCCATGACACTCCCACCACCATGCTTGTCTGTAGGCAAGACACACTTGGCTTTGTACTTCTCGCCTGGTTGCTGCCACACACGCTTAACACCATCTGAACCAAAAAAGTTTATCTTGGTCTCTTCAGACCACAGGACATGGTACCAGCAATCCATATCCTTAATAGGGATGAGCTTCAAGTTCGAGTCGAACTAATGTTCGACTCAAACATCGGCTGTTCGCCAGTTCGCCGAACAGCGAACAATTTGGGGTGTTCGCAGCAAATTCGAAAGCCGCGGAACACCCTTTAAAAGTCTATGGGAGAAATCAAAAGTGCTAATTTTAAAAGCTTATATGCATGGTATGTCATAAAAAGTGTTTGGGGACCTGGGTCCTGCCCCAGGGGACATGGATCAATGCAAAAAAAAGTTTTAAAAACTGCCTTTTTTTCGGGAGCAGTGATTTTGACAATGTTATCTGTGACGAAACGCGCCTGAGGAGGAATGTGCTGACGTCACCACGCTGTCTTGTTGAGGAGGATGGGACGTGTTTGCTTATGCCGGCCGGCTTAAAAATTTCATGCGAGTTTTTATCGTTCGTCTGTAAGTGTAACTCTTTTTAACTTAATAAACCAGTGTTGATGATATTACACTATTGGTCCACATATATCTTTTTTGGGTACCATCCGATGTTAATTATGGCTCAGTGGGATCATTCCCCTATCTGCTGAGTGATTGATTTACAACCTATACAAGTCTTCTACCGTGACCTGGGATCCTGTTGGTGCTGTTACTTGCTTAGTCTGACCAGACATCTGGTAAGGAGGCTCTCTGTATGGTGACGGCCCCACTTGAATCGTATTTTCCACTGGGTGGTTTTTTGCTTTTCCTATTCCAATGCTCTTTTTTATTTATATCTGGTAAGGAGATCTTTTGTCTGGTGATGGGGCATTTAGTTTTATCCTTTCCACTGGGTGTTTAATTATATTTTTTTTATATATTTTTTGTTCACCCTGGCTGTTTTTATAGTGAATGTCACTATTTTTGGTCTTTATTTAACCCTGACGGTATCACGCTATGTATATTTTTGTTTTTTACACCCAACAAATTGGTATTTTTGCTAACCCATGCTGAGGAGGCGGCGAGGTCTACACTTGATACAGGACTGACCATCAACCCAGGCTAGGGTATTAGCCAATTGTCTACTTTGGCTTACAGTTTGGTAAGCATGCACTCTTTATCATTCCTTCTGTGAAGATCACATAACTCACCTTGATTGCTGCAGCATCTGAAGTTTCACCTGCACATGTGTTTAATTATTGGACTTAAAATAGCGCAATTTTTTTCTTGTTTGCTTATTTTTGTGTTTATCCCACATTTATTGCAGATTGGGGATTTGTCCACCCTACTGGTATAGTTGATCAGTTTTTTTCTCTTTTCCAGTGATTTTAATAATGCTTAAAGTTAAACAATAAAAGTGTAATATTCCTTTACATTTTGTACCTGGGGGTGTCTATAGTAAGCCTTTAAAGGGGCGCATTTTCCCATGTTTAGAACAGTCTGACAGCAAAATGACATTTCAAAGGAAAAAAAGTCATTTAAAACTACTCACGGCTATTAATGAATTGTCAGTCCGACAATACACATAAAAGTACATTGATAAAAACGGCATGGTATTTCCCCACAGGGGAACCCTGAACCAAAAAAAAAAAAAATGGTGTGGGGGTCCCCCTAAATTCCATACCAGGCCCTTCAGGTCTGGTATGGATATTAAGGGGAACCCCGCGCCAGAATTTTTTAAAAAAGGCGCGGGGGGTCCCCCTCAAAATCCATACCAGACCCCTATCCGAGCAAGCAACCTGGCAGGCTGCAGGAAAAGAGGGGGTACGAGAGAGCGGCCCCCCTCCTGAACCGTACCAGGCCACATGCCCTCAACATTGGGAGGGTGCTTTGGGGTTCCCCCCAAAGCACCTTGTCCCCATGTTGATGAGAACAAGGGCCTCATCCCCACAACCCTTGCCCGGTGGTTGTGGGGGTCTGCGAGCTGGGGCTTATCGAAATCTGGAAGCCCCCCAGGTACAAAATTTAAAGGAATATTACACTTTTATTGTTTCACTTTAAGCATTATTAAAATCACTGCTCCCGAAAAAAACGTCCGTTTTAAAAATTTTTTTTTGCATTGATCCATGTCCCCTGGGGTAGGACCCAGGTCTCCAAACAGGTTTTTATGACAATAACTTGCATATAAGCCTTTAAAATTAGCACTTTTGATTATTCATGTTTGAGTCCCATAGACTTTAACGGTGTTCGTGTGTTCAAACAAATTTTTTGCCTGTTCGCATGTTCTGGTGCGAACCGAACAGGAAGGTGTTCGGCTCATCCCTAATCCTTAGTCTGTTTGTCTACAGCAAACTGTTTGTGGGCTTTCTTGTGCATCATTCTTAGAAGAGGCTTCCTTCTGGGACGACAGCAATGCAGACCAATTTGATGCAGTGTGTGGCGCATGGTCTGAGCACTGACAGGCTAACCCCATACCCCTTCAACCTCTGCAGCAATTCTGGCAGGATTCATACGTCTATTTCCCAAAGACAACCTCTGGATATGACACTGAGCACGTGTACTCAACTTCTTTGGTCGACCATGGCGTGGCCTGTTCTGAGTGGAACCTGTCCTGTTAAACTGCTGTATGGTCTTGGCCACCGTGCTGCAGCTCAGTTTCAGGGTCTTGCCAATCTTTTTATAGCCTAGGCCATCTGTAGAGCAACACTTTTTTTTTTTTCAGATCCTCAGAGAGTATTTTGCCATGAGGTGCCATGTTGAACTTCCAGTGACCAGTATGAGAGAGTGAGAGCGATAACACAAAAATTTAACACACCTGCTTCCCAGTCACACCTGATACCTTGTAACACTAACGAGTCACATGACACCGGGGTGGTAAAATGGCTAATTGGGCCCAATTTTGACATTTTCACTTAGGGGTGTACTCATTTTTGTTGCCAGCGGTTTAGACATTAATGGCTGTGTGTTGAGTTATTTTGAGGGGACAGTAAATTTACACTGTTATACAAGCTGTACACTCACTACTTTACATTGTAGTGATATAGAATATATATATATATATATATATATATATATATATATATATATATATATATATGTATATATATATATATTTCCTGGCCATACCTCACGTCAGCACACAATGGGTAAAGGCCTCATCTAGCACCCACATGACCACCATTCCCTAGCTGAATAAAAGACAGCCCCTCCCCCACTGACGTGTTCTTTTTTTTTTGGTCTGCTCCAGGCCACCTGTGGATTGCAGTGGTAAGTACTTTGCTGCAAGGATATCCCCCCTACCGCACCACCCCTCCATGTTCAGCCTCTCATGGGGTTGGAAGACCCAGAATGTTGTACAGCGTTGCATCCTGAAACTGGGTATCCCTTGTGCCGGGTTGCAGGCAAAGTTGCATAGATAGCACAAATATTTTACAGGTGTGGTATTAGTAAGCTCTGCAATGTCACCATTGGGGTTTTCCTGTCTTGTATAGGCAGCGCGCTGCTCTCCTGGCTTTGTCTTCAGTCTTAGAGCGGCGGTGGATAATGTCACAGAGGGCAGGGAGACGGGCAGCGCAGGGTAGTGACCGACAGTCACCAAGCAGCAGCTTAAACAGTCTTAGAACCTCCGGACAGAAGAGGTGTAAAGTTCTGACTTAATACTTGTATGTATCTATAACTGGCCTCTGAGCGAAGTCAGTTCTAATCTGTTATTTAACACCATGTTGTATGTCAGTTTGATGCAATGTTTTATCCAAATGGAATGCATATGTTCTGGACTCTGTAATGTCAAATATATTCCACACAAAGTTTTTATTTGAGATAAAAGAAAAAAAAAGAAAAAGTCTTAGAGCCGGGAGAGGAATTGGTTTCTCCCTGCTCTCTGCAGTCCTGCCAGTTTTCTCTTGTGTGGTAAAGACTTGTTGCTGTTTGCTCCCCTGCTGTGCTGTGTGTTCCCAGGCATTAGACAGTCTGACTGGTTTTGTCTCAGATTCTGTGCTGTCTGCCTCTGCAAGGCTGTCTGACCTCACCTGCTGCTTAAGTAAGTAGATAAAAGTGTATGGGTCTTAAAGAGACAAGGTACCTGTTTTTTCTTGGTGACAGAATTGTTTTTTTTTTCCATGTTTTTTTGCACATATGAGCTCACCACACCTGTCAGTGGCACAGAAGATTAGCAAAGGTATGAGGGGGCGGCGTGGAACATATCTTCAAAAGAATGCTCAAGGAATGCTCAAGGAATGCAGTATAGTATTCTGCATGATTTTAGGAGCAGAAGCCCTAAACGCAAACACTCCAGAAAATCTAAGAAAGGTAATTCTCTGACCAGGACAATGTGCATTCCTCACATTCCCGCACAGAGTGGCTTTCATGATCCTCAAGCAGCTCACGTAGCAATGGCTCACATGCGTTTACATCAGCACAATAGAAATTGCCTTGCCCAGCCCTGTAGCAATCATTGGCCAATAATTGGCATGGACTGCCTCAAATGCCATTGGATAAGGAACAGGCAAACGCAAACGCACGCAGATATTTCCAAATGTGAAAAAGGAAGAACTTCTTTTCCCATAATGACGGAGTTAAAAGCTCATTGATGAAGAATGGGAGAGATGTGATAAAATGAACAATTTACAGTAAAGGTCTCCAAGCTTTATCCAATGAAGCTGGCTGATTCATGATTAAGCAATGCATTTCCAGGAGTGGATGGGGCCCGCCAGCATCATGTGCGCAAGTGTCTTTGCTTTCCCACGGGTTGAAAAATGTACTTAAGGCTGGTTCTAGGGATGAGCCGAACACCCCCCGGTTCGGTTCGCACCAGAACCCGCGAACGGACCGCAAGTTCGCACGAACGTTAGAACCCCATTGACGTCTATGGGACTCGAACGTTCGAAATCAAAAGTGCTCATTTTAAAGGCTAATTTGCATGGTATTGTCCTAAAAAGGGTTTGGGGACCCGGGTCCTACCCCAGGGGACATGTATCAATGCAAAAAAAACTTTTAAAAACGGCCGTTTTTTCGGGAGCAGTGATTTTAATGATGCTTAAAGTAAAAAAAAAAAAGTGAAATATTCCTTTAAATATCGTACCTGGGGGGTGTCTATAGTATGCCTGTAAAGTGACGCGTGTTTCCCATGTTTAGAACAGTCCCTGCACCAAATGTCATTTTTAAAGGAAAAAATCTCATTTAAAACTGCTTGCGGGTTTAATGTCATGTCGGGTCATGGCAATATGGATGAAAATCAGTGAGACAAACGGCATGGGTACCCCCCAGTCCATTACCAGGCCCTTTGGGTCTTGTATGGATATTAAGGGGAACCCCGCACCCAAATTAAAATAAGGAAAGGTCCCTATATACTCTGAACAGCAGTATACAGGCGGTGCAAACAAGACAGGGACTGTAGGTTTGTTGTTAAGTAGAATCTGTTTGTAATTTTGAACATTTTTAATGTGTTTAGCTCCAGCCAAAAAATCTTTTCTAAGCTTTTTGGAAAACATAGGGAAGGGTTATCACCCCTGTGACATTTGTTTTGCGTCTTTCCTCCTCTTCAGAAGATTTCACCTCACTTTTTTGTCCCAATGAAAAATGTTTTTTGAAAATTTGGGTTTTTTTGTGGAACAAGGATTGGAAAGCATCAGTGGAAAGGAGAAATTGTTTTCCCATATTAACTCTTACAGGAGAGAATTTCCCTTCCTTAGGGGTAGATTTCATCTCACTTCCTGTTGTCTCCTTCCGTTTGCAAGTAGGAGTCGTTTGTAAGTTAGATGTTTGAAAGTAGGGTCCTGCCCTATATACTCAGCAGAAATTTGGGCCTTAGGTGTTGCTGTGGCCAAAACACTGTAAGCCCTCACAGGGCCCTGCTGTGAAATATTAGATCAAGAATTGTAATTACATGCCCCTGTTGAACAGGAGCTGAAAAATTAGGCCTTAGGCACTGGTGCTGGTGCCACAACACTGCAACCCCTCACAGACACTCTAGTTGGAACGCAGGAACGAGCCCTGCTGCAAAGTATTGCATCAAAAATTGTAATTACACGCCCCTGTTAGACAGGGGCAGAAAAATTGGGTCTTAGGCACTGGTGCTGGTGCCACAACACTGCAACCCCTCACAGACACTCTAGTTGAAACGCAGGAACAAGCCCTGCTGCAAAGTATTGCATCAAAAATTGTAATTACACGCCCCTGTTAGACAGGGGCTGAAAAATTGGGTCTTAGGCACTGGTGCTGGTGCCACAACACTGCAACCCCTCACAGACACTCTAGTTGGAATGCAGGAACGAGCCCTGCTGCAAAGTATTACATCAAAAATTGTAATTACACGCCCCTGTTAAACAGGGGCTGAAAAATTGTGCCTTAGGCACTGGTGGTGGCGCCCAGAACCAAAAATGTTCTTACAAGCTATCAGCGTGATGATTGAGGAGGAAGAGGATAATTACTCAGGGATAGTCACTCAGCATCAGCATAGGCAGTCTTTGAAGGGATCTGAGATTTCAAAAAAAATTATTCGGTTACATCTGCATCAGGTGCTTGGTAGCTGGTGGTGATCCAAGACTGATTCATTTTTATGAAGGTCAGCCGATCGACCGAGTCGGTGGACAGACGCACCCTGTGATCGGTTACCACGCCTCCAGCAGCACTGAATGTGCGTTCCGAAAGAACGCTGGATGCAGGACAGGCCAGTAGCTCAATTGCATACTGTGCAAGCTCTGGCCAGTGATCCATCCTCAAGACCCAGTAACCCAGAGGATTTTCGGTGGGAAAGGTGTCCAAGTCTGATCTTGCCCCTAGGTATTCCTGCACCATGTAAAACAGACGCTGGCGATGGTTGCTGGAACCGATCATACCTTGGGGCTGCGGACCAAAAAATTGTCTGAACGCATCGGTCAGACGGCCACCTTCTCCACCGCTCCTTCTTTGACTGACCGAAGCCTCAGCAACACGTTGTCCAGAAACAGGAGTTTGTAACCTCCCAGTCTCTGGGAACGCGTTGCACAGACCTTTCTGCAAGGCCTCCCGAAGATGTTTCATCCTCTGCTCCCTCTGCGATGGCAAGATAAGGTCCGCAACCTTACCCTTGTAACGTGGATCAAGGAGGGTTGCCAGCCAGTATTGGTCCTTCTCCTTGATACCACGAATACGAGGATCCTTACGCAGGCTTTGCAGGATCAGGGAGGCCATGCAGCGTAGGTTTGCTGAGGCATTCGGTCCGGAGTCCTCTGGGTCACTAAGGACAACAACGTCCGCAGCCACCTCCTCCCAGCCACGTACAAGTCCATGTGTTCCTTGGGACTGATCCCTTAAAGACTGCTGATGCTGAGTGCCAGGCTCCACCTCCATACTGACACAATCTTCCTCCTCCTCCTCCTCCTCGTCCTCTTCCTGTGTGATCGGCGGGCACGCAGGAACACTGTCTGGATAAAGGGGGCCTTGAGAGCTAAGGAAGTCCTCCTCTTCCTGCCTCTGTTCTGCCTCAAGTGCCCTGTCCATTATTCCACGCAGCGTGTGCTCCAACAGGTGGACAAGGGGGACAGTGTCACTGATGCATGCACTGTCAGTGCTCACCATCCTCGTGGCCTCCTCGAATGGTGACAGGACAGTGCATGCATCCCTGATCATGGCCCACTGGCGTGGGGAAAAAAAACCAAGGTCCCCTGACCCTGTCCTGGTGCCATAGTCGCACAGGTACTCATTGATGGCCCTCTGCTGCGTGTGCAGCCGCTGCAGCATGGCCAACGTCGAGTTCCACCTGGTGGGCATGTCACAGATTAGGCGGTTCTTGGGCAGGTTAAACTGCTTTTGGAGGTCCGTCAGCCGAGCACTGGCATTATATGACCGGCGGAAATGCACACAGACTTTCCTGGCCTGCCTCAGGACATCCTGTAAGCCCGGGTACCTGCCCAAGAACCGCTGCACCACCAAGTTAAGGACGTGAGCCAAACAGGGCACATGGGTCAGTTGTCCCTGTCGGAGGGCAGAGAGGAGGTTGGTGCCATTGTCGCAAACCACCATTCCTGCCTTAAGTTGGCGTGGCGTCAACCACCTCTGAACCTGCCCCTGCAGAGCTGACAGAACCTCTGCCCCAGTGTGGCTCCTGTCCCCCAAGCACACCAGCTCAAGCACCGCATGGCATCTTTTGGCCTGCGTACTTGCGTAGCCCCTTGAACGCCTACGGAGCACCGCTGGTTCCGAGGAAGAGGCCATGGAGGAAGAAGAAGAGGAGGGGGTGGAGGAGAGAGGTGTGTCACAATCAGCATTTTGGAGGCGTGGTGGCGGAACAACCTCCAACACTACTGCACCTTGTCCTGCATCCTTCCCAGCTGCCAGCAGAGTCACCCAATGCGCCGTGAAACTTAAGTAACGTCCCTGTCCATGCCTGCTGGACCATGAGTCAGCGGTAATATGCACCTTACCGCTGACCGCCCTGTCCAGCGAGGCATGGACATTGCCTTCCACATGCCGGTAGAGAGCCGGAATCGCCTTCCGTGAGAAAAAGTGGCGTTTGGGTACCTGCCACTGAGGAACCGCACATTCCACAAACTCACGGAAGGGGGCAGAGTCTACCAACTGAAAAGGCAGCAGTTGAAGTGCTAGCAATTTTGCCAAGCTAGCATTCAACCGCTGGGCATGTGGATGGCTGGGAGCAAACTTCTTTCGGCGGTGCAGCAGCTGGGGCAGGGAAATTTGCCTGGTACAATCTGACGTCGGTGTACCAAAAGCAGATTGCCCATAAGTACTTGGCTGTGACACACCTAATTCTACACCTTCATTCCTCTCACTGCAGGTCGCAGAGAGGACTGAAGGTCTAGTGGGGTTGGAAATCTCAGCTGATGAGGAGCAAGGAGAGATCGTCTTTGTTCTTTGGTGTGGGTCTTTTAGATACGCTTGCCAACGAACTGCATGGCAGGTCAACATATGTCTGGTCAAGCATGTGGTACCCAAGCGGGAGATGTTTTGGCCACGCGAGATACGCTTGAGACATATATTGCAAATAGCAGCGGTGCGATCTGATGCACTCGTCTCAAAAAAGGCCCACACCAAAGAACTTTTTGAATAACGCGCAGAGACTGCAGCGCCCTGCACATGTGGAGCTTTGGGGTGTGATGCAGTCAATGTGCTGCCCTTAGGCTGGCCCCTGGAGGGCATCCTGCCTAGTTGGTGATGTGCCACCTCCTCCTCCTCCTCCTCCTCCTCCTCCTCCTCCTCCTCTCTCCTATCAGGCACCCACGTTGAGTCAGTGACCTCATCATCCCCTCCCTCCTCATCACTGGAGCAAACCTGGCAGTATGCTGCAGCAGGGGGAGCATGACTGCCAGATTGCTGTCCTTCTTGGGCACCCCCTCTGTCCGTGCTCATGTTACTGCCTTCATTGAGCTCAGTATCATCATCAGAGCCTTCCAAACGCTGGGCATCCTCCTGGAGCATGTACCCAACACTGTGGTCAAACAGTTCGAGGGAATCCTCATGAGGACATGGTGGAGCTAGGGAAGGAGTCACTGATGACATTGAGCTGAGGGAAGAGGCCGCTGCTTTGCCAGACAAAGCACCCTGGGCATGGGTGAGAGAGGATGAGGAGGATGAGGACGGCTTGGTCATCCACTCGACCAAGTCTTCCGCATGTTGCGGCTCAACACGGCCAGCTGCCGAAAAAAAGGCCAAGCGTGTCCCATGGCCACGTGCTGATGAGGATGCACCGTCTCCACGACCAGCACTAGACACAGAGCCTGCTTGCCCTCTCTTATTGGCTTGTGACTGTCTGCCTCTCCTTCTTGGCCTTCCAGACATACTAATGGCCTGTAGCTGCACTAAGCTGGGATAGAACACCTGTAATTTTCTTCAGGTAGCTTTATATACTGTAACCAGACAAGCCTGCCTGTCAGTAGGAAGATAACAGGAACGGATCTAGCTGAACACTGTGAGCAGGACGTACTGCACTAAATGTATATAGCAGGAACGGATCTAGCTAAACACTGTGAGCAGGACGCACTGCACTGAATGTAAATAGCAGGAACGGATCTAGCTGAACACTGTGAGCAGGACGCACTGCACTGAATGTAAACAGCAGGAACGGATGTAGCTAAACACTGTGAGCAGGACGCACTGCACTGAATGTAAATAGCAGGAACGGATCTAGCTGAACACTGTGAGCAGGATGCACTGCACTGAATGTAAATAGCAGGAACGGATCTAGCTGAACACTGTGAGCAGCACGCACTGCACTGAATGTAAATAGCAGGAACGGATCTAGCTGAACACTGTGAGCAGGACGCACTGCACTGAATGTAAATAGCAGGAACGGATCTAGCTGAACACTGTGAGCAGCACGCACTGCACTGAATGTAAATAGCAGGAACGGATCTAGCTGAACACTGTGAGCAGGACGCACTGCACTGAATGTAAATAGCAGGAACGGATCTAGCTGAACACTGTGAGCAGGACGCACTGCACTGAATGTAAATAGCAGGAACGGATCTAGCTGAACACTGTGAGCAGGACGCACTGCACTGAATGTAAATAACAGGAACGGATCTAGCTGAACACTGTGAGCAGGACACACTGTACTAAATGTAAATAGTCTAGCTGCCTGACCGTGGTACTAATAGGATCAAAAAGAACACCTGTAATTTTCTTCAGGTAGCTTTATATACTGTAACCAGACAAGCCTGCCTGTCAGTAGGAAGATAACAGGAACGGATCTAGCTGAACACTGTGAGCAGGACGTACTGCACTAAATGTATATAGCAGGAACGGATCTAGCTGAACACTGTGAGCAGGACGCACTGCACTGAATGTAAATAGCAGGAACGGATCTAGCTGAACACTGTGAGCAGGACGCACTGCACTGAATGTAAATAGCAGGAACGGATCTAGCTGAACACTGTGAGCAGCACGCACTGCACTGAATGTAAATAGCAGGAACGGATCTAGCTGAACACTGTGAGCAGGACGCACTGCACTGAATGTAAATAGCAGGAACGGATCTAGCTGAACACTGTGAGCAGGACGCACTGCACTGAATGTAAATAGCAGGAACGGATCTAGCTGAACACTGTGAGCAGGACGCACTGCACTGAATGTAAATAACAGGAACGGATCTAGCTGAACACTGTGAGCAGGACACACTGTACTAAATGTAAATAGTCTAGCTGCCTGACCGTGGTACTAATAGGATCAAAAAGAACACCTGTAATTTTCTTCAGGTAGCTTTATATACTGTAACCAGACAAGCCTGCCTGTCAGTAGGAAGATAACAGGAACGGATCTAGCTGAACACTGTGAGCAGGACGTACTGCACTAAATGTATATAGCAGGAACGGATCTAGCTGAACACTGTGAGCAGGACGCACTGCACTGAATGTAAATAGCAGGAACGGATCTAGCTGAACACTGTGAGCAGGACGCACTGCACTGAATGTAAATAGCAGGAACGGATCTAGCTGAACACTGTGAGCAGGACGCACTGCACTGAATGTAAATAGCAGGAACGGATCTAGCTGAACACTGTGAGCAGCACGCACTGCACTGAATGTAAATAGCAGGAACGGATCTAGCTGAACACTGTGAGCAGGACGCACTGCACTGAATGTAAACAGCAGGAACGGATGTAGCTAAACACTGTGAGCAGGACGCACTGCACTGAATGTAAATAGCAGGAACGGATCTAGCTGAACACTGTGAGCAGGACGCACTGCACTGAATGTAAATAGCAGGAACGGATCTAGCTGAACACTGTGAGCAGCACGCACTGCACTGAATGTAAATAGCAGGAACGGATCTAGCTGAACACTGTGAGCAGGACGCACTGCACTGAATGTAAATAGCAGGAACGGATCTAGCTGAACACTGTGAGCAGCACGCACTGCACTGAATGTAAATAGCAGGAACGGATCTAGCTGAACACTGTGAGCAGGACGCACTGCACTGAATGTAAATAGCAGGAACGGATCTAGCTGAACACTGTGAGCAGGACGCACTGCACTGAATGTAAATAGCAGGAACGGATCTAGCTGAACACTGTGAGCAGGACGCACTGCACTGAATGTAAATAACAGGAACGGATCTAGCTGAACACTGTGAGCAGGACACACTGTACTAAATGTAAATAGTCTAGCTGCCTGACCGTGGTACTAATAGGATCAAAAAGAACACCTGTAATTTTCTTCAGGTAGCTTTATATACTGTAACCAGACAAGCCTGCCTGTCAGTAGGAAGATAACAGGAACGGATCTAGCTGAACACTGTGAGCAGGACGTACTGCACTAAATGTATATAGCAGGAACGGATCTAGCTGAACACTGTGAGCAGGACGCACTGCACTGAATGTAAATAGCAGGAACGGATCTAGCTGAACACTGTGAGCAGGACGCACTGCACTGAATGTAAATAGCAGGAACGGATCTAGCTGAACACTGTGAGCAGCACGCACTGCACTGAATGTAAATAGCAGGAACGGATCTAGCTGAACACTGTGAGCAGGACGCACTGCACTGAATGTAAATAGCAGGAACGGATCTAGCTGAACACTGTGAGCAGGACGCACTGCACTGAATGTAAATAGCAGGAACGGATCTAGCTGAACACTGTGAGCAGGACGCACTGCACTGAATGTAAATAACAGGAACGGATCTAGCTGAACACTGTGAGCAGGACACACTGTACTAAATGTAAATAGTCTAGCTGCCTGACCGTGGTACTAATAGGATCAAAAAGAACACCTGTAATTTTCTTCAGGTAGCTTTATATACTGTAACCAGACAAGCCTGCCTGTCAGTAGGAAGATAACAGGAACGGATCTAGCTGAACACTGTGAGCAGGACGTACTGCACTAAATGTATATAGCAGGAACGGATCTAGCTGAACACTGTGAGCAGGACGCACTGCACTGAATGTAAATAGCAGGAACGGATCTAGCTGAACACTGTGAGCAGGACGCACTGCACTGAATGTAAATAGCAGGAACGGATCTAGCTGAACACTGTGAGCAGCACGCACTGCACTGAATGTAAATAGCAGGAACGGATCTAGCTGAACACTGTGAGCAGGACGCACTGCACTGAATGTAAATAGCAGGAACGGATCTAGCTGAACACTGTGAGCAGGACGCACTGCACTGAATGTAAATAGCAGGAACGGATCTAGCTGAACACTGTGAGCAGGACGCACTGCACTGAATGTAAATAACAGGAACGGATCTAGCTGAACACTGTGAGCAGGACACACTGTACTAAATGTAAATAGTCTAGCTGCCTGACCGTGGTACTAATAGGATCAAAAAGAACACCTGTAATTTTCTTCAGGTAGCTTTATATACTGTAACCAGACAAGCCTGCCTGTCAGTAGGAAGATAACAGGAACGGATCTAGCTGAACACTGTGAGCAGGACGTACTGCACTAAATGTATATAGCAGGAATGGATCTAGCTGAACACTGTGAGCAGGACGCACTGCACTGAATGTAAATAGCAGCAACGGATCTAGCTGAACACTGTGAGCAGGACGCACTGCACTGAATGTAAATAGCAGGAACGGATCTAGCTGAACACTGTGAGCAGGACGCACTGCACTGAATGTAAACAGCAGGAACGGATGTAGCTAAACACTGTGAGCAGGACGCACTGCACTGAATGTAAATAGCAGGAACGGATCTAGCTGAACACTGTGAGCAGGACGCACTGCACTGAATGTAAATAACAGGAACGGATCTAGCTGAACACTGTGAGCAGGACACACTGTACTAAATGTAAATAGTCTAGCTGCCTGACCGTGGTACTAATAGGATCAAAAAGAACACCTGTAATTTTCTTCAGGTAGCTTTATATACTGTAACCAGACAAGCCTGCCTGTCAGTAGGAAGATAACAGGAACGGATCTAGCTGAACACTGTGAGCAGGACGTACTGCACTAAATGTATATAGCAGGAACGGATCTAGCTGAACACTGTGAGCAGGACGCACTGCACTGAATGTTAATAGCAGGAACGGATCTAGCTGAACACTGTGAGCAGGACGCACTGCACTGAATGTTAATAGCAGGAACGGATCTAGCTGAACACTGTGAGCAGGACGCACTGCACTGAATGTAAACAGCAGGAACGGATGTAGCTGAACACTGTGAGCAGGACGCACTGCACTGAATGTAAACAGCAGGAACGGATCTAGCTGAACACTGTGAGCAGGACGCACTGCACTGAATGTAAATAGCAGGAACGGATCTAGCTGAACACTGTGAGCAGCACGCACTGCACTGAATGTAAATAGCAGGAACGGATCTAGCTGAACACTGTGAGCAGGACGCACTGCACTGAATGTAAATAGCAGGAACGGATCTAGCTGAACACTGTGAGCAGGACGCACTGCACTAAATGTAAATACCAGGAACGGATCTAGCTGAACACTGTGAGCAGGACGCACTGCACTGAATGTAAATAGCAGGAACGGATCTAGCTGAACACTGTGAGCAGGACGCACTGCACTGAATGTAAATAGCAGGAACGGATCTAGCTGAACACTGTGAGCAGCACGCACTGCACTGAATGTAAATAGCAGGAACGGATCTAGCTGAACACTGTGAGCAGGAAGCACTGTACTGAATGTAAATAGCAGGAACGGATCTAGCTGAACACTGTGAGCAGGACACACTGCACTGAATGTAAATAGTCTAGATAGAAGATAACAGGAACGGATCTAGCTAAACTGAATACAGTGTATATATATATATGCAACACCTGGGATGCATATATATACACAATACACTGTAAGTGCAGCTAACTGACTGACTGTTCTGCCTAATCTATCTAACTCAAATCAAATGACACTGTCTCTCTCTCTCTCTATCGCTCAGCACACCGGAACACACACTACACAGGGCCGCCGTGCAGGCGGCCTTATATAGTGTGGGGTGTGTACTAAATCCCCTGAGCCATAATTGGCCAAAGCCACCCTGGCTTTGGCCAATTACAGCTCTCTCTACTGACGGCGCTGTGATTGGCCAAGCATGCGGGTCATAGTGCATGCTTGGCCAATCATCAGCCAGCAATGCACTGCGATGCCGCAGTGAATTATGGGCCGTGACGCGCCACACGAATTTGGCGCGAACGGCCCATATCGTTCGCAATTCGACGGACGGTCGAACAGCCGATGTTCGAGTCGAACATGGGTTCGACTCGAACACGAAGCTCATCCCTAGCTGGTTCATACTGGATGCAGTCCAATGCGTTTTTATTAGAGTCCAAAATGTATGAACAGTGTTTACCATGGATTCCAATGGTCTACATCAAACTGGTGCTATGTGTTCCAGTACAGTCAACAAAAGGAGAACGTGTTGCATTTTTTCTCTATGGAAAGTATCTATAACATGGCAAACGCATTGAAAAAGCACCCAAACACCTCAAAAGTGTGCATGCAGAAAAACCTCTACAACTCAGAATTGTGGTGAACTGGCCTGCAGACCTGCAGAAAATCTATACTGTGGCAGGTTTTGCCTGTGGACTAGCGACAGCGCTGTGATGTTTAAATAAATGGCCTTTAATTCAAGTTGGCATGGTTTGTGAGGACTTGAACCTGGCTGCTGACTTTTGGCCGAGGCTTCAATAGACCTAGTTCTAAGGCTGGTACATTCAGTCACATTCATGAGAGCTTTGTAGTTGCGCCACTGGAGGGTGCATGATGCTTCCACACAAGCCCTTTGTAACATTTTCCATAATAGGAGGTTGTTGTTGGGCAAAGTGCTGGACGAAGCGAGTGACAGAAGAAATGTCCAGAATTTGGTCACAGTCTAACAAGAGGAAGCAAACATTTTTGTTAAAACCGGTTGATCTTCAGAAGGGTTCAGGAGGCCAAATCTAAGAGGCCAGTCTGAAATTTACCAGATCACAATGAAGGGGGCTCAAACTTCCTGTGTACATGGAATCCAATCCAGAGCAGGCTGCTAGACATTTGGAAGGTCTTTTGAAGGTGGGCCCATCTAGTGTCTTCCAGTGGGAGCCAGGGTAGCCTCCTTTTAAGGAGGGTTTGGGTGACAAACAAAGATAGTTAGCTGGGAGTACAATCACCATATTCTTTCATTTGTGACCAACAGATCTCAAGAAGAAAGAATTACTGCAAGATTACGCATAAGAAATATACTGAAATAAGTCCATAGTGCTGGTGCATCTAAAAGAACAAATCTGGGGGTTTCTCCCCATTCTTTCTAGTACCCAAGGCTTCAGAAGCTTTCCCTACTATCTGGGTTTGAAGAAATTGAATGGGTACATACACAACAAAAGGTTCAAGATCGAGTCCGGTCAAACAGTCATGGCGATAGTTCAACATGAGGACCATTTAGAGTCAATCGACCTGCCGGATGTATACTTCCATACAGGCCCGGACTGGGACAAAAAATAGGCCCGGGCATTTTGGATTGAGCAGCCCATGACATGTTAACCGGCCCCTTCCCCACTCTCCACCCTGACAGATTCCCTGAGAGAGGGGAGGGGGAACCCAGCAGAGGTGTGGGGGGGGGGGGACCAGGAAAGAGCATGGTGGGATGGAGAGCACAGGGAAGAACCTTGAGAACATGGGGTGGGGCGAGAGCACAGGGAGGAAGAGAAGAGCACTGGGGGGAGGTTGAGAGCATGGGGGGAGGTGGAGAGCACAGGAAGGGTGGCGGAGAGCAAGGGGGGCTGGTGGAGAGCATGGGGGGGATGTGAAGAGCACATGGGGGGAGGTGGGGAGCACAGGGAGGGCGGCGGAGAGAATGGGGGGAGATGGAGAGCACAGGGGGCTGGTGGAGAGCATGGGGGGGTGTGAAGAGCACAGGGAGGGCTGCAGAGAGCATGGGGGGAGATGGAGAGCACAGGGAGGGCGGCGGAGAGCATGGGGGGAGATGGAGAGCACAGGGAGGGCGGCGGAGAGCATGGGGGGAGATGGAGAGCACAGGGAGGGCGGCGGAGAGCATGGGGGGAGGTGGAGAGCACAGGGGGGCTGGTGGAGAGCATGGGGGAGAGGTGGAGAGCACAGTGAGGGCAGCAGAGAGCATGGGGGGAGGTGGAGAACACAGGGAGGGTGGCAGAGAGCATGGAGGAGATGGAGAGCACAGTGAGGGCAGCAGAGAGCATGGGGGGAGGTGGAGAACACAGGGAGGGCAGCGGAGAGCATGGGGGGAGATGGAGAGCACAGGGGGCTGGTGGAGAGCATGGGGGGATGTGAAGAGCACATGGGGGGGTGTGAAGAGCACAGGGAGGGCTGCAGAGAGCATGGGGGGAGATGGAGAACACAGGGAGGGCGGCGGAGAGCATGGGGGGAGATGGAGAGCACAGGGAGGGTGGCGGAAAGCATGGGGAGAGGTGGAGAGCACAGGGGGGCTGGTGGAGAGCATGGGGGGAGGTGGAGAGCACAGGGAGGCTGGTGGAGAGCATGGGGGGAGATGGAGAGCACAGTGAGGGCAGCAGAGAGCATGGGGGGAGGTGGAGAACACAGGGAGGGTGGCGGAGAGCATGGGGGAGATGGAAAGCACAGTGAGGGCAGCAGAGAGAATGGGGGGAGGTGGAGAACACAGGGAGGGCAGCGGAGAGCATGGGGGGAGATGGAGAGCACAGGGAGGGCGGCAGAGAGCATGGGGGGCAGCGGAGAGCACAGGGGGGAGGTGGAGAGCATGGGGGGTGCTGATGGAGAGCACAGTGAGGGCAGCAGAGAGCATGGGGGGAGGTGGAGAACACAGGGAGGGCAGCGGAGAGCATGGGGGGAGATGGAGAGCACAGGGGGCTGGTGGAGAGCATGGGGGGATGTGAAGAGCACATGGGGGGGGGGTGAAGAGCACAGGGAGGGCTGCAGAGAGCATGGGGGGAGATGGAGAACACAGGGAGGGCGGCGGAGAGCATGGGGGGAGATGGAGAGCACAGGGAGGGTGGCGGAAAGCATGGGGAGAGGTGGAGAGCACAGGGGGGCTGGTGGAGAGCATGGGGGGAGGTGGAGAGCACAGGGAGGCTGGTGGAGAGCATGGGGGGAGATGGAGAGCACAGTGAGGGCAGCAGAGAGCATGGGGGGAGGTGGAGAACACAGGGAGGGTGGCGGAGAGCATGGGGGAGATGGAAAGCACAGTGAGGGCAGCAGAGAGAATGGGGGGAGGTGGAGAACACAGGGAGGGCAGTGGAGAGCATGGGGGGAGATGGAGAGCACAGTGAGGGCAGCAGAGAGCATGGGGGGAGGTGGAGAACACAGGGAGGGTGGCGGAGAGCATGGGGGAGATGGAAAGCACAGTGAGGGCAGCAGAGAGAATGGGGGGAGGTGGAGAACACAGGGAGGGCAGCGGAGAGCATGGGGGGAGATGGAGAGCACAGGGAGGGCGGCAGAGAGCATGGGGGGCAGCGGAGAGCACAGGGGGGAGGTGGAGAGCATGGGGGGTGCTGGTGGAGAGCATGGGGGGAGATGGAGAGCACAGGGAGGGCGGCAGAGAGCATGGGGGGCAGCGGAGAGCACAGGGGGGAGGTGGAGAGCATGGGGGGTGCTGGTGGAGAGCACAGGGAGGGCGGCAGAGAGCATGGGGGGAGATGGAGAGCACAGGGAAGATGGCGGAGAACATGGGGGGAGATGGAGAGCACAGGGAGGGCGGCGGAGAGCATGTGGGCACTGGGGAGGTGGAGAGCACAGGGGGGAGGTGGAGAGCACAGGGGGGCTGGTGGAGAGCATGGGGGGATGTGAAGAGCACATGGGGGGTGGCAAGCACAGAGAGGGCGGCGGAGAGCATGGGGAGAGGTGGGGGCAACGGCGAGCATGAGCGGGCAGCGTAGAGCATGGGGGGATGTGGAGAGAACAGGGGGGAAGCAGAGTGCGTGGGGGGATATGAACAGCGCAGGGGGGGTGGCGGAGAGCATGGGGGGTGGCAGAGAGCACAGGGAGGGTGGCAGAGAGCATGGGGGGAGGTGGAGAGCAAAGGGAGGGCGGCAGAGAGCATGAGGGAGGTGGAGAGCACGGGGGGGTGGCAGAGAGCATGGGGGAGGTGGAGAGCACTGGGGGGGGGGCAGAGAGCATGGGGGAGGTGGAGAGCACTGGGGGGGGCAGAGAGCATAGGGGAGGTGGAGAACACTGGGGGGCGACAGAGAGCATGGGGGAGGTGGAGAGCACTGGGGGGGCGACAGAGAGCATGGGGGAGGTGGAGAACACTGGGGGACGACAGAGAGCATGGGGGAGGTGGAGAGCACTGGGGGGTGGCAAATAGCATGGGGGAGGTGGAGAGCACTGGGGGGCGGCAGAGAGCATGGGGGAGGTGGAGAACACTGGGGGGGGGGTGGCAGAGAGTATAGGGGAGGTGGAGAGCACTGGGGGGGTGGCAGAGAGCATGGGGGAGGTGGAGAGCACTGGGGGGGGTTAGCAGAGAGCATTGGGGAGGTGGAGAACACTGGGGGCGACAGAGAGCATGGGGGAGGTGGAGAGCACTGGGGGGGTGGCAGAGAGCATGGGGGAGGTGGAGAACACTGGGGGGCGACAGAGAGCATGGGGGAGGTGGAGAGCACTGGGGGGTGGCAAACAGCATGGGGGAGGTGGAGAGCACTGGGGGGCGGCAGAGAGCATGGGGGAGGTGGAGAGCACTGGGGGGGGGGCAGAGAGCATAGGGGAGGTGGAGAACACTGGGGGGCGACAGAGAGCATGGGGGAGGTGGAGAGCACTGGGGGGTGGCAAACAGCATGGGGGAGGTGGAGAACACTGGGGGGCGACAGGGAGCATGGGGGAGGTGGAGAACACTGGGGGGCGACAGAGAGCATGGGGGAGGTGGAGAACACTGGGGGGCGACAGAGAGCATGGGGGAGGTGGAGAACACTGGGGGCAACAGAGAGCATGGGGGAGGTGGAGAGCACTGGGGGGCGGCAGAGAGCATGGGGGAGGTGGAGAGCACTGGGGGGCGGCAGAGAGCATGGGGGAGGTGGAGAACACTGGGGGGCGACAGAGAGCATGGGGGAGGTGGAGAGCACTGGGGGGCGGCAGAGAGCATGGGGGAGGTGGAGAGCACTGGGGGGCGGCAGAGAGCATGGGGGAGGTGGAGAACACTGGGGGGCGACAGAGAGCATGGGGGAGGTGGAGAGCACTGGGGGGCGGCAGAGAGCATGGGGGAGGTGGAGAACACTGGGGGGCGACAGAGAGCATGGGGGAGGTGGAGAGCACTGGGGGGCGGCAGAGAGCATGGGGGAGGTGGAGAACACTGGGGGGCGACAGAGAGCATGGGGGAGGTGGAGAACACTGGGGGGGTGGCAGAGAGCATGGGGGAGGTGGAGAACACTGGGGGGCGACAGAGAGCATGGGGGAGGTGGAGAGCACTGGGGGGCGACAGAGAGCATGGGGGAGGTTGAGAGCACTGGGGGGCGGCAGAGAGCATGGGGGAGGTGGGGAGGCAAAGAGCATGAGGAGGCAAAGAGTATGGGTGGTGTGGAGAGCCTAGGGGGGGCAGCAGAAATAAGTAGGATAGGAGAGGCGGTGGGGGCGGCTGCATATAGAACAATCATTCTCTCCATCTTCCTCCTGCAGTCTCCTGCTTCTCCTCTACCTCTCGCAGGCATTCCCGATACTGCAGGAGGAAGATGGAGAGAATGATTGTTCTATATGCAGCCGCCCCCACCGCTCCTCCTATCCAGGTTATAGGTGGGTGGCGGAGAGCACGGGGCTGCACTCACGTTTTCTGTTATCGGCTTCAATGTTAGCAGCAGCAGGTGTCTGCTCTGGCTCCTCCCCCTTTCGCAGTCACGCCCCCTGGCACCGACGGCTGACGGCTGACCTATGCGGGCGGCCGCAGAAGGCTCTAGATCCACCCCCCCTCTATGTTTACGTCCCCCCAGCGCCGATGGAGTTTAACTGGCAGTCGGGCGGCCGCGGAGAGGCTGCATGAGCGGCGTGGGCTCAAAGAGCCTTGTGACCCGCAAGGACTTGCAGCCTGGTGGCCCAGGCAGCCACGGCCCACCGAGCGAATGCCCGGTTTGCCCTATGGCCAATCCGGGCCTGCTTCCATATACCAATCAGTGTAAAACACCAGAGACATCTGAGATTTGCAGTGACTGGCTGTCACTTCCTGTTTAAGTGTTTGACATTTTTAAAATGTGTCACGGCACCAAGAAACTTTTTGAACATTTTGAAGGCAGTAGTGCCAGTAATTCGTCTTTGAGGGTAGGGCCTTGCCATTACTTGGACAATGTTTTGATTGTCGCAGGTGTAAGCCAGGAGCTGGCAAAGCATCACAATCTTGTCCTAGAAATCCTTTTCCAAGTCCAGTCAATTAGTGAATAAACAGGAAAAGCAGTTAACCCCTTCTTAAGATATGAAGCATCCTGCAGTAGTTCTTCATATCCAAATATGTCAAGAGATTTTCCAAAATGGCAAATGAAAATCTGCGAGGGATTGCATTGTCCCCATTGGGACATTTTACAGCAGTTATTCCAGTGCTGCCTTGGGCCAAGTGGCACATGGGGGGGCTTTTCAATTTGCCTTCCTCTGTCAATAGAATGGGCTGCCTATTGATCAGAACGTCTTTGTGTTTGCACGAATTAGCAAGAACTGGAGTTTTGGACACCAGTGTGCCTCTTTTGTCGTGTACCTCTCAGCCCAGGAGATGGAATAATTCTGACATCGGATGCCAGTCTGCCTCCAGTCTGAAGAGACAAGTGCAAGGCCATTGGAGCCTAGTGGAATGCAGATGCTCTGACTGACTTAAATGTAAGGCAGTTTTTTCTAGCATTGCAAGCCTTTCAGGATCTTTCTCCAAGGGGCCCGAGTAAAGTTGATGATCAACAACAAGACAGCAGTAGCTTACATTGCCCACCAAGGGGGCACCAAGTGTCTGTCTTTTCCTGTTACTTTTCATAACATAAACTTTTCGCTGGACGGAGAGCCGCTTACAGGCAGTTAAAGGCAGTCTACTTACCAGGAAAACATGATCCACTAACGGATCAATTAAAAATGTGAAAACCATTTATCATTTTTCTTTCACTTCATAATTGTGTGCCACTTTGTGTTGGTCTCTCACATAAAATCTCAATAAAATACATTTACATATTTGGTTGTTTTATTTATATTATTTATAAAATGTAAAATAATTAAGGTATTGTAGGAATTACTTTAAGATAGCAAGGATGAATACTACAGAGGCAGCCTATGTGAGTTTATATCTTTTTTACTTTGGTATACTATGAGACTAATTAAATAGTAGAAAACACAATGCAAAGAGAATGTAAAGAATGGAAAGAAAATATACTGTAAATTGGTTATATTTGTTAATACAAATATAACCAATTTACAGTTTATTTTCTTTCCATAGAATCGAGGATTAGCAAATTTAGAACCCAGTATCTGGTTCTTATAAAATTGTCTGAAAACCACCCACTCTGTGTATAAAAAGAGCATATCTTTTAATCCACTTCCAATATATCAGGCACACAGGTGTGCGCATTAGGGTGTGCACCCCAAAGCTCAAACACATATAACTTTCTCTGTGGCCTCAGCTGCATGGGGCAGTGAATGAATGGGAAGTGCTCTGTGATGAGTGGCTTCTTGTTCATTCACAAACTGAGGCATAGTAAACACATTTTACTATGCTTCAGTTATGAATGGATACAGTGAATGAGTGGTGAGGGGGGGGGGGGCAAAAAGGAGGGGGGTAAACCCAGGAAGTAGGGGTATTGGCAACACACCTATTGAATAGGGTGTGCCCAGGCACTCCTGGTACACCCCCTGCATATGCCTATGATCAGACTGTAGCAGACACAAGCCCTCTCTACAAAACAAGTCTATGAGTCTGCTGACGTAGTGTATAATGTACCATGGCTGACATTACTGTATATCTTAATTAGGGATGAGCCGAACACCCCCCTGTTCGGTTCGCACCAGAACATGCGAACAGGAAAAAAGTTCGTTCGAACACGCGAACACCGTTAAAGTCTATGGGACACGAACATGAATAATCAAAAGTGCTAATTTTAAAGGCTAATATGCAAGTTATTGTCATAAAAAGTGTTTGGGGACCTGGGTCCTGCCCCAGGGGACATGGATCAATGCAAAAAATTTTTTCAAAAACGGCCGTTTTTTCAGGAGCAGTGATTTTAATAATGCTTAAAGTCAAACAATAAAAGTGTAATATCCCTTTAAATTTCATACCTGGGGGGTGTCTATAGTATGCCTGTAAGGGGGCGCATGTTTCCTGTGTTTAGAACAGTCAAGTTTAGGACAGCAAAATGACATTTTGAAGGAAAAAAGCCATTTAAAACTACCCGCGGCTATTGCATTGCCGACAATACACATAGACGTTCATTGATAAAAACGGCATGGGAATTCCCCAAAGGGGAACCCTGAACCAAAATTTTTTTTAAAAAATGACGTGGGAGTCCCCCTAAATTCCATACCAGGCCCTTCAGGTCTGGTATGGATATTAAGGGGAACCCCGGCCAAAATTAAAAAAGAAAAATGACGTGGGGTTCCCCCTAAATTCCATACCAGACCCTTCAGGTCTGGTATGGATTTTAAGGGGAACCCCGCGCCAAAAAAAAAAAAAAAAAGGCGTGGGGTCCCCCCAAAAATCCATACCAGACCCTTATCCGAGCACGCAACCTGGCAGGCCGCAGGAAAAGAGGGGGGGGACGAGAGTGCGGCCCCCCCCCTCCTGAACCGTACCAGGCCACATGCCCTCAACATTGGGAGGGTGCTTTGGGGTAGCCCCCCAAAACACCTTGTCCCCATGTTGATGAGGACAAGGGCCTCATCCCCACAACCCTGGCCGGTGGTTGTGGGGGTCTGCGGGCGGGGGGCTTATCGGAATCTGGAAGCCCCCTTTAACAAGGGGACCCCCAGATCCCGGCCCCCCCCTGTGTGAAATGGTAAGGGGGTACAAAAGTACCCCTACCATTTCACTAAAAAACTGTCAAAAATGTTAAAAATGACAAGAGACAGTTTTTGACAATTCCTTTATTTAAATACTTCTTCTTTCTTCTATCTTCCTTCATCTTCTGGTTCTTCTGGCTCTTCTGGTTCTTCCTCCGGCGTTCTCGTCCAGCATCTCCTCCGCGGCGTCTTCTATCTTCTTCTCCTCGGGCCGCTCCGCACCCATGGCATGGGGGGAGGCTCCCGCTCTTCTCTTCATCTTCTTCATCTTCTTCTCTTCTTCTTTTCTTCTCTTCTTCTCTTCTTCTCTTCTTCATTTTCTTCTCCGGGCCGCTCCGCACCCATGCTGGCATGGAGGGAGGCTCCCGCTGTGTGACGGCGCTCCTCGTCTGACAGTTCTTAAATAACGGGGGGCGGGGCCACCCGGTGACCCCGCCCCCCTCTGACGCACGGGACATGACAGGACTTCCCTGTGGCATTCCCCGTGACGTCACAGGGAAGTCCCGTCAAGTCACCGTGCGTCAGAGGGGGGCGGGGTCACCGGGTGGCCACCCCGTTATTTAAGAACTGTCAGACGAGGAGCGCCGTCACACAGCAGGAGCCTCCCTCCATGCCAGCATGGGTGTGGAGTGGCCCAGAGAAGAAGAGAAGAAGATGAAGAAGATGAAGAAGATGAAGAAAAGAGCGGGAGCCTTCCCCCATGCCATGGGTGCGGAGCGGCCCGAGGAGAAGAAGATAGAAGACGCCGCGGAGGAGATGCTGGATGAGAACGCCGGAGGAAGAACCAGAAGAACCAGAAGATGAAGGAAGATAGAAGAAAGAAGAAGTATTTAAATAAAGGAATTGTCAAAAACTGTCTCTTGTCATTTTTAACATTTTTGACAGTTTTTTAGTGAAATGGTAGGGGTACTTTTGTACCCCCTTACCATTTCACACAGGGGGGGGCTGGGATCTGGGGGTCCCCTTGTTAAAGGGGGCTTCCAAATTCCGATAAGCCCCCCGCCCGCAGACCCCCACAACCACCGGCCAGGGTTGTGGGGATGAGGCCCTTGTCCTCATCAACATGGGGACAAGGTGTTTTGGGGGGCTACCCCAAAGCACCCTCCCAATGTTGAGGGCATGTGGCCTGGTACGGTTCAGGAGGGGGGGGCGCACTCTCATCCCCCCCTCTTTTCCTGCGGCCTGCCAGGTTGCGTGCTCAGATAAGGGTCTGGTATGGATTTTTGGGGGGACCCCATGCGGTTTTTTTTTTGGCGCGGGGTTCCCCTTAAAATCCATACCAGACCTGAAGGGTCTGGTATGGAATTTAGGGGGAACCCCATGTCATTTTTTTTTTTAATTTTGGCCGGGGTTCCCCTTAATATCCATATCAGACCTGAAGGGCCTGGTATGGAATTTAGGGGGACTCCCACGTCTTTTTTTTTTTTTAATTTTGGTTCGGGGTTCCCCTTTGGGGAATTCCCATGCCATTTTTGTCAATGAACTTCTATGTGTATTGTCGGCAATGCAATAGCCGCGGTAGTTTTAAATGAGTTTTTTCCTTCAAAATGTCATTTTGCTGTCAGACTGTTCTAAACACAGGAAACATGCGCCCCTTTACAGGCATACTATAGACACCCCCCAGGTACGAAATTTAAAGGGATATTACACTTTTATTGTTTGACTTTAAGCATTATTAAAATCACTGCTCCTGAAAAAACGGCCGTTTTTAAAAATTTTTTTTGCATTGATCCATGTCCCCTGGGGCAGGACCCAGGTCCCCAAACACTTTTTATGACAATAACTTGCATATTAGCCTTTAAAATTAGCACTTTTGATTTCTCCCATAGACTTTTAAAGGGTGTTCCGCGCCATTCGAATTTGCCACGAACACCCCAAATTGTTCGCTGTTCGGCGAACTTGCGAACAGTCAATGTTCGAGTCGAACATGAGTTCGACTTGAACTCGAAGCTCATCCCTAATCTTAATATTTGTTAAACAGATAAAGTTTCAGTCCACTGAGAGCTTTGTCTAATTCACAATTCACAAATCGCTGTATTTAACACATTATTTTAAAAGAATATGCTTGCAAAAATATGAAAACAAAATTTAATTAAGGTAAGTAACAACATATACATTCCATTTAAATGCTGCCTTTTGCCATAATAGAACTGCTTTACCTCGTTTGCATTTTTATGCAAAAAAAAAAAGCATAATATGACACAGTATTCACTATATTTCAAATCAAAGATGAAAGAACAGCAGCTACAATCTGAAACTCTTCCCACTGCAGCAAACTTTATTTAGTCCCAATATCCCTTACAAGCTGCTTAGGCAAGTTGTTTTGCTAATAAGCTTAAGTGAAATGCATCTGCAAAGGAGGACTGTGGCTGCCATGCTTTAATGTACAGTATATGCTGGATTATAGGTTAGGGAAGGCTGCAAAATATGCTGCCATCCTATGCAGGGAATGTGTAGGACATTGACCGAGAGCGAAGCTCTAGAGTACACTTTTTGGATTTTTAAATTAAAGCTACTGCATAATACTTTGTTCAAAATGTAAAGATGCACCATCAAATTACTTGTCCCATTATTTTAATGTGAATTTGACTGTGCCCACATTATTATCACAGACACATGTAAGGATGCATATCATACATTGGAGCAAAGCCCCTGTGTGCCTCAAATAGATGCAAGAATGCCATACCCATTTTAAATTGTGCTTTGTTGTACCTCCCATTTTAAAATCTCACCTACTCAGATGTACCACACTTTTTTACAATGACTTTTATTTAATTTATTTTTTATTTAGACATACAATAAAATAGTTTCATGAAAATACCCCATAGCATAATGACCTTCAGCTGTGTGTTTCCATGATTTTGGTGCTCAAAACTGGTCTGTTTTGTCACCTCTGTAGCAGAAGGAGTCTTGAAAGCTATACAGTACTCAGCAGCTGGATACTTCAGACACTACAAATTATGATATTCATAGATGAGGTTTCATTATACAAGCTTCCACTAACTGCACCCAGATTTTGGATTATAGTTCCTATAGGAGTGAATAGAGGGGACAGCAAAGGCATCAGCTAACCAGTAGACATTGCACCAATGCCATGCCTGATTAGTGCTAATGTTAGTAAGGAAAGCTGGGTAACCTGAGGCTGGCACTGAAAAATAAACTCACTGCTGCAATCACAATGTAGCTGAAATAACAGCAAATGCAGCAAAGGTTAAAAATTAAAGGTGCAGAGATGGCTCCACCTGAACTTCATACTCATCAGTAGGCAAGGAGGCATAACCAGAGAATGGTGGGGTGCCAATGCCCTCCCTGATAGGTTTCCTTGCACCTTCATGATTCATTGTGTGCAATTTCATTATATCTGCTCCATCCTTCACATCATGTTTGGCATCAATAGCAGCTAACTCAGCTTTGGAAAGGTGGTAGATGATGCCAGCTCCAAATGAATCACCAACCACATTGATTGAAGTCCTCATTCGGTCTCTGTTAAAACATATTGGGACATAGTTACATACAGTGCCTTAAAAAAGTATTCATACCCCTTGACGTTTTCCACATTTTGTCATGTTACAACCAAAAACGCAAATGTATTTTATTGGGATTTTATGTGATAGACCAACACAAAGTGGCACATAATTGGGAAGTGGAAGGAAAAAGGATAAATAGTTTTCAAAATCTTTTACAAAAAAAAAATCTAAAAAGTGTGACGTGCATTTGTATTCAGTCCCCTGAGTCAATACTTTGTAGAACCACCTTTCTCTGCAATTACAGCTGCAAGTCTTTTTGGGTAGGTCTCTACCAGCTTTGCACATCCAGAAAGTGACATTTTTGCCCATTCTTCTTTGGAAATAGCTCAAGCTCTGTCAGATTGGATGGAGATTGTCTGTGAATAGCAATTTTCAAGTTTTGCCACAGATTCTCAATTGGATTTAGGTCTGGACTTTGACTGGGACATTCTAACACATGAAAATGCTTTGATCTAAACCATTCCATTGTAGCTCTGCCTGTACGTTTTAGGGTCGTTGTCCTGCTGGAAGGTTAACCTCCGTCCGAGTCTCAAGTCTTTTGCAGACTCTAACAGGTTTTCTTCCAAGGCTGCCCTGTATTTGACTTCATCCATCTTCCTATCATCTCTGACCAGCTTCCCTGTCCCTGCTAAAGAAAAGCATCCTCTCTACAGTACATGATGCTGCCACCACCATGTTTTACAGTGGGGATGGGGTGTTCAGGGCGATGTGCAGTGTTTGTTTTCCGCCACACATAGTGTTTTACTTTTAGGCCAAAAAGTGCAATATTGGTCTCATCTGACCAGAACACCTTCTTCCACATGTTTGCTGTGTCCCCCCGCCCCATGGCTTCCCCAGCTGAAATTCTTATGGCTTTCTTTCAACAATGGCTTTCTTCTTGCCAATCTTCCATAAGGGCCCTTTCACACTGGGGCGGGGGCGGTGCCGGCGGTAAAATGCCGCTATTGTAAGCGGCGATTTAACATCGGTATTCAGCCGCTAACGGGGCGGTTTTAACCCCCGCTAGCAGCCAAGAAAGGGTTAATAACCACCGCAAAGCGCCTCTGCAGAGGCGCTTTGCTGGCAGTATAGCCACGCTGTCCCATTGATTTCAATGGGCAGGAGCAGTGAAGGAGCGGTATACACTCCGCTCCTTCACCGCTCCGAAGATGCTGCTAGCAGGACTTTTTTTCCCATCCTGCTAGCGCAGCGCTCCAGTGTGAAAGCCCCGAGGGCTTTCACACTGGAAAGACAGCAGCCTCACTTTCGGGTCGGTTTGCAGGCGCTATTATTAGCGCAATAGCGCCTGCAAACCGCTTTAGTGTGAAAGGGCCCTAAAGGCCAGATTTGTGGAGTGCACGACTAATAGTTGTCCTGTGGACAGATTCTCTCACCTGAGCTGTGGATCTCTGCAGCTCCTCCAGAGTTACCATGGGACTCTTGGCTGCTTCTCTGATTAATGCTCTCCTTGCCTGGCCTGTCAGTTTAGGTAGACGGCCATGTCTTGGTAGGTTTGCAGTTGTGCCATACTCTTTCCATTTTCGGATGATTGATTGAACAGTGCTCTGTGAGATGCTCAAAGCTAGGAATATTTTTTTAAAGCCTAAAACTGCTTTAAACTTCTACACAACTTTATCCCTGACCTGTCTGGTGTATTCCTTGGCCTTCATGATGTTGTTTGTGCACTAAGGTTCTCTAACAGACCTCTGAGAGATTCACAGAACAGCTGTATTTTTACTGAGATTACATTACATACAGGCCGACTCTATTTACTAATTAGGTGACTTCTGAAGGCAATTGGTTCCACTAGATTTTAGTTAGGCGTATCAGAGTAAAGAGGGCTGAATACAAATGCACGCCACAATTTTCAGATATTTATTTGTAAAAATGTTAGAAAACTATTTATCATTTTCCTTCCACTTCACAATTATGTGCCACTTTGTGTTGGTCTATCACATAAAATCCCAGTAAATTACATTTATGCTTTTGGTTGTAACATGACAAAATGTGGAAAATTTCAAGGGGTGTGAATACTTTTTCAAGGCACTGTAGTTAGTCTGGTTGAAAAAACACACAAGTCCATCCAGTTTTACCCACAGAGATAAAAGCATACAAAAAACACACACACACAGAAAATCTCCATATACACAATCCTTTGCACACAGTTGATCCAGAGGAAGGCAAAAAAACAAAAATGGATCCAATTTTCTCTAGCGGGGGGTTGGGGGATCTATTGCATATTTTCACAGTTCTTACTGTGAAGAAGACTTTCCGTATTTGGAGGTTAAATCATTTTGCCTGTATAGATAGAAAAAGGGGGGTTTATGGCGCAATGAGTGTTGTGTGTGTATACTGATGATATTATGAGTTCAGTAAAAAAGTCCATTAAGTTCAATTGGAACATCCAGGGCGGCTTCTTGCTGGCCTCAGACATTTGATGCAGCACCTCCTTAGAGACTGAAGTGGCTCAGGGTAAACTGATAGAGAAAAGAGGGGGCCCAATCTAAGTGTACTATAAAACATACTGTATATTTAGTGAAAGATAATTGGCAACTTATACATACAGTATAAAGAACTCGCTCATCAATAGGTTAGGGCGTCTGGTGGTAATCTTCAGCATAACATGACACCTTAGTACAAGCGAAGCGAACACATTAGGTGGACTGGTGGGTAACCTGTAGAGCCAAGAAGACACACCAGGGGGTGCCAGACTTTGCAGAAGATTACCACCAGAGGCCCTAACCTATTGAAGAGCGCGTTCTTTTAACTGTTTGTGTAAAATGCCAATTGTCTTTCCCTCCAATAAATACATTTTATATTACACATGGGTCACTTACCCCTTCTCTCTCTAAATATGTTTTCCTCCAGACATAGAGTGTGCCCCCTTGTCCTCTCTGATTACCTTACCATGAATAACTCTACACCAAGTTACTACAGGTATGAGGACCATTTATGTATTTAAACATGTTGATCATATCCCTCCTTAATCTCCTCTTCTCAAGAGAGAATAAATTCAGTTCAGCTAATCTTTCCCCACAGCTGAGCTCCTTCATGCCTCTTTTAAGTTTGTTCACCCTTCTCTGCAATTTCTCCAGTTCCCAACATCCTTTATGTGAACTGGTGCCCAAAAATGAACTGCATATTCCAGATGAGCCCTGATACTTTGATCAGTTTACGTGATTCCATCATCTGCAGCCTGCTATCTGTCTCCTGTCTCCTGTGTCTCATCTGTCCTCCTCCCCCTCCCCACCCTGCCTGTCTGCTCATACCAGCGCCTGCCCCCCCCCTTCCCTCCTACTCTCATAACTGCAACTAAATTGTCTTATTCCCTCTGTACCATAATAACAAGTGTCCCTGTGCCTGTGTAATGTAAACAATCTTCCGATCTGTACCTATATGAGCTCCTCTCCCGAAGCTCAGCTGACTGTCGGCTCTCTCTCTCTCCTCCCTTCCCCTCCTCCCGGCTGACATCAGCGGGAGGGCTTGGCCCCGCCCACTGAAGCTGCGAGCCTGGAAAGTGAGGTGATGCAAGGAATCAGCTGAGCGCCGGGAGCAGAGCTCATATAGGTACAGATCAAAAGACTTTTTACATAACACAGGCACAGGGACACTTGTTATTATGGTACAAAGGAGATAAGACGATTTAGTTGTAGTGGGTTAACAACCACTTTAAGACTTTTTAAAAGCTATAGATTGGTTTTATCAGAAACCAAGGTGACCCAGATAACCACTTTGATATGAGAAGCTGACACCATTTATAATGATTGACGCTTATTACAATATATGGTATATTTAAGTATATTTTTTATTTATATGCTAAGTTACTGTACCATTGTGTAAATATTTAAAGCAATTATAACAACAATGGGCTTTATATACATTTTCTCCAGTTACCCCAGTGACCATAGTGGTATGGGCTGGCATGCCTTTCTCCTTCTATGACCCCCACATCTACCATTATATGGGGGAGATTTGAGTTTGGCACATGGCTAAAGTGGCAAAAACAAGCAATAAATGTACACTATATTACCAAAAGTATAGGGACGCCTGCCTTTACATTCACATAAACTTTAATCTCATCCCAGTCTTAGACTGTAGGTTTCAATATTGAGTTGGCCCTCCCTTTGCAGCTATAACAGCTTCAACTGTTTTTGGAAAGCTGTCCACACAGTTTAGGAGTATGTCTATGGGAATGTTTGACCATTCTTCCAGAAGCACATTTTGAGGTCAGGCACTGATGTGGACGAGAAGGCCTGGCTCACAGTCACCACTCAATTCATCCCATGTCTTTATGGTCCTTGCTTTGTGCACTGGTGCAAATCATTTGGTGGAGGGGGTTTATGGTGTGGGGCATGTTTTTCAGGGGTTGGGCCTGGCCCTTTAGTTCCAGTGAAGGGAACACTTAAGGTGTTTAGCATACCAAGACATTTTGGACAATTTCATGCTCCCAACTTTGTGGGAACAGTTTGGGATGGCCCCTTCCTGTTCCAACATAACTATGCAGCAGTGCACAAACAAGGTCCATAAAGATATGGATTAGCAAGTTTGGGGTGGAGGAACTTGACTGGCCTGCATAGAGTCACACAACACAACACAATAGAACACCTTTGGGATGAATTAGAGTGGAGACTGTGAGTCAGGTCTTCTCA
The DNA here is from genome assembly GCA_037952925.1 of Lithobates clamitans. NCBI lineage: Eukaryota > Metazoa > Chordata > Amphibia > Anura > Ranidae > Lithobates > Lithobates clamitans. The sequence continues at coordinate 5,810,984 of JBBGZY010000700.1, read as the reverse complement.
TCCACATCAGTGCCTGACCTCTGGACAAATGGTCAAACATTCCCATAGACACAGTTATAAACTTTGTTGTCAGCCTTCCCAGAAGAGTTGAAGCTGTTATAGCTGCTGTCACATACCTGACGGCTGAGCCTGATGTGCAGAGGGAAGGCCTCTTGTAAATCCCTGGCTCGGAGACCACCTATGTTGTAACAGTGGCTGCGAGAGTGCAGTGATGTAAAGGTACCTGTACAGTCTTGCTTGTAACAGGTGTGTCACCAAGATGGATCAGATAGCTGAACAGCAGGAGTTGGCAGGAACAGCAGGTGTTTGCAGGAATAGCAGACCCTGGGCTGGTGGCAGCAGGCAGAAGTAGGCAGTGGCAGTAGCTGGTGCAGGAAGACTAATGGCCCATGATAGAGGCTGCTCCAGCGGGAGCTAGGCAGGTGCATTCAAGGCAGAAGTGACACAGGATGCATAGTCAGACAAGCTGGGTTGGTAACAGAAGGTCAGATGCAGGAATAGACGGCAGACAAGGAATGGTCAAGGTACAGGGAGAGATTGGCAACACAATTTCAGGCAGATAAGCAGAAGGTAGAGGCAAAGTCCAGATTCAGGCCAGGGTCCGGGTAGGATATAATCAAACATAGTCAGAGGCAAGCCGAGTCTAATACAGAAGTAAACAGGATCAGGTTCAAGAACACAAGTACAGCTGCAGACCAGACATCAATGTGCTAGTGCGACCGCTGCACTTATACAGTGCCTTGCAAAAGGTTGCCTCACAACCTGGAATTAACATGGATTGTTAGGATTTGCATCATTTCATTTACAGAACATGCCCACAACTTTGAAGATTTTTTTTAGATTTTATAGGACAAAATAACAGAAAAAGTCAGTGTGCATACCTATTCATATTTATTTATATTATTTATTTTTATTCACTTCCAATTCAGCCTATTGGCAAGGTTTAATGTAGGGTTTTTTCACTGACTTTTGTATAGGTTTGCATTCTTTCAAGTAGCGCACCTAGTTCTGTTTATATATCTTGTCAAAACCTTATGTTCAGGGTTTTTTAGGTTGCAGCACCTTTATTCACGTTATTATTGATTTCAAAGTTATTTAGCAACACATTTTTTGGCACTTTATTTGTTTGGGGGTAGCGCGGATTGTCCACGTTACACAGCTCCTCCAGGTTTACCTTAGGTCTCTGTGCTGCCTCTCTGATTAATGCCCCCCTTGCCTGTTCCGTGAGTTTTGGTGTGCGGCCGTCTCTTGGCAGGTTTTTCTGTTGTGCCATGTTCTTTCCATTTGGCTATGATAGATTTGATGGTGCTCCTAGGGATCATCAAAGATTTGGATATTTTTTTATAACCTAACCCTAACTTGTACTTCTCAACAACATTGTCCCTTACTTGTTTGGAGAGAACCCCGCACCAAAATTTAAAAAAAATTGCGTGGGGGTTCCCCTCAAAATCCATACCAGACCCTTCAGGTCTGGTATGGATTTTAAGGGGAACCACGCGCCAAAATTAAAAAAAAAAATGGCATGGGTCCCCCCAAAAATCCATAACAGACCCTTATACAAGCACGCAACCTGGCAGGCCGCAGGAAAAGAGGGGGGAACGAGAGAGTGGCCCCCTCCTGAACCGTACCAGGCCACATGCCCTCAACATGGGGAGGATGTCCCCATGTTGATGGGGACAAGGGCCTCATCCCCACAACCCTTTCCCGGTGGTTGTGGGGGTATGCGGGCGGGGTGCTTATCGAATTCTGGAAGCCCCCTTTAACAAGCGGGACCCTCAGATCCCGGCTCCCCCTGTGTGAATTGGTATTGGTCAATTCCTTTATTAATGACTCCTTCTTTCCCCGCTTCTTCTTCCATCTCCTTCTGGCCTTCCATCGGTTTTCTTCTTCTTCCTCCATCTTGTTCTTCCCCCACTTCTTCCTCTATCTTCCTTTGCTTCTTCCTCCGATCTTCTCCTCCGGCATCTTCCTCTGGTCTTCTCCTCCGGCATCTTCCTCCGGACGATCCGCCTCAATAGGAGTCTCCTGCTGTGTGATGCTTCTGTTCTTGTGACAACTCTTATATAACTGAAGGTGGGGCCACCCGGTGACCCCGCCCCCTTCAGGGGGTTCGCCTTAATATTCATTCCAGACCCAAAGGGCCTGGTAATGGACTGTGGGCGAATCCCATGCCGTTTTTTTTTTATGACTTTTATGTGTATTGCTGAGACCCGACAATTCATTTAGCCGCGAGTAGTTTTAAATTACTTTTTTTCCTTTAGAAAATACATTTTGCTCTTGGACTTTTCTAAACAGGGGAAACATGCGCCACTTTACAGGCATACGAAATTTAAAGGAATATTTTACTTTAAGCATTATTAAAATCACTGCTCCCGAAAAAACGTCCGTTTTTATAACTTTTTTTTGCATTGATACGTGTCCCCTGGGGCAATACCCAGGTCCCCAAACACTTTTTATGAAAATAACTTCCATATAAGCCTTGAAAATTAGCACTTTTGATTATTCATGTTCCTGTCACATAGACTTTAACGGTGTTTGCGTGTTTGAACAAATGTTCTGGGGGGTGTTCGGCTCATCCCTAAACAGATCATGTGACACTTAGATTGCACATAGGTGGACATCATTTCACTAATTATGTGACTTCTGAAGGTAATTGGTTGCACCAGGCCTTTTTATGGGTTTTATAACAAAGGGGGTGAATACATATGCACATGCCAATTATCAGTTTTTTATTTCTGAAAAATAGTTTTATGTACATATTTTTCTAATTTTACTTCACCAACTTAGACTATTGTGTTCTGATCTATCACATAAAATTCAGATTAAAAAAAACATTGAACTAAAGGCTGTAATGTAACAAAATAGGTAAAAAGCCGGGGGGGGGGAATACTTTTGCAAAGCACTGTATATGCCATTTGGTGCCAGTGTTAATGGCAAACCTCCATGCGCAAAGGCCTGCACACTTCCATGCAAATATTTGTATGCATGCACACATTCGTGCGCCCGTGCCTGGCAAGATGGGCACCTGCAGGATCACACCTGTGCATTTGCCTCTGAGCATCAGCTGCACTATGGCCAGCATGTCCCTGACAACTGCAAAGGGTGGGCCTACTCAATATTGACCCAATACTTTTGGTAATATAGTGTATATACATTCAGGTCCATAAATATTGGGACATCAACACAATTCTAATCTTTTTGGCTCTATACACCACCACAATAGATTTGAAATGAAACGAACAAGATGTTCTTTAACTGCAGACTTTCAGCTTTAATTTGAGGGTATTTACATCCAAATCAGATGAACGGTGTAGGAATTACAACAGTTTGTATATGTGATAATAGATAGAGATATGTGGCGCTACATATCTCTATCTATTATCTATCTTGGGGGAATTGAGTGAACCTATCTATGTTGGCAGCTCTCTATCGGGTATTTGACCATCAGTTTTAAAACTCTCTGTGTACATTTGGTTTTTGTGCACTGGTTCTTATATATTCAGTTTGTATATGTGCCTCCCACTTTTTAAGGGACCAAAAGTAATGGGACAATTGGCTGCTCAGTTGTTCCGTGGCCATGTGTGTGTTATAACCTCATTATCCCATTTACAAGGAGCAGATAAAAGGTCCAGAGTTCATTTCAAGAGTGCTATTTGCATTTGGAATCTGTTGCTGTCAGCTCTCAATATGAGATCCAAAGAGCTGTCACTATCAGTGAAGCAAGCCATCATTAGGCTGAAAAAACAAAACAAACCCATCAGAGAGATAGCAAAAACATTAGGTGTGGCCAAATCAACTGTTTGGAACATCCTTAAAAAGAAAGAATGCACCAGTGAGCTCAGCAACACCAAAAGACCTAGAAGACCATGGAAAACAACTGTGGTGGATGACCGAAGAATTCTTTCCCTGGTGAAGAAAACACCCTTCACAACAGTTGGCCAGATCAAGAACACCCTCCAGGAGGTAGGTGTATGTGTGTCAAAGTCAACAATCAAGAAAAGACTTCATCAAAGTGAATACAGAGGGTTCACCACAAGATGTAAACCATTGGTGAGCCTCAAAAACAGGAAGGCCAGATTAGAGTTTGCTAAACAACATCTAAAAAGCCTTCACAGTTCTGGAACATCCTTTGGACAGATGAGACCAAGATCAACTTGAACCAGAGTGATGGGAAGAGAAGAGTATGGAGAAGGAAAGGAGCTGCTCATGATCCAAAGCATACCAACTCATCAGTGAAGCATGGTGGTGGTAGTGTCATGGTGTGGGCATGTATGGCTGCCAATGGAACTGGTTCTCTTGTATTTATTGATGATCTGACTGCTGACAAAAGCAGCAGGATGAATTCTGAAGTGTTTCGGGCAATATTATCTGCTCATATTCAGCAAAATGCTTCAGAACTCATTGGACGGTGCTTCACAGTGCAGATGAACAATGACCCGAAGCATACTGCGAAAGCAACCAAAGAGTTTTTTAAGGAATCCGATTGAGCATTCATTTCACTTGCTGAAGACAAAACTGAAGAGAAAATGCCCCAAGAACAAGCAGGAACTGAAGACAGTTGCAGTAGAGGCCTGGTAGAGCATCACCAGGGATGAAACCCAGCATCTGATGATGTCTATGCGTTCCAGACTTCAGGCTGTAATTGACTGCAAAGGATTTGCAACCAAATATTAAAAAGTTACTTTTGGTCCTTTAAAAAGTGGGAGGCACATATATAAACTGTTGTAATTCCTACACCGTTCACCTAATTTGGATGTAAATACACTCAAATTAAAGCTGAAAGTCTGCAGTTAAAGCACATCTTGTTGGTTTCATTTCAAATCCTTTGTGGTTGTGTATAGAGACAAAAAAATTAGAATTGTGTTGATGTCCCAATATTTATGGACCTGACTGTATGATTTAAACCCATATAGATGATTATTATTATATATATTAGTTGCTGAAAAATATGTATTAATACTTAGTGTAACAGTTTAATTTTTGTGCAATTTATCTAAGAAAGATATGTATAAGTACTTATGTTATCCTTGCCTTGATCATTCATAGATATGCCTTTGATGCTCTCCTGACAAAGCAGGGCCTCTGTCACCAGTAAAACGAGTACAGATATCATCACTCCACTGACACAATGATAATCTTGGTCAAATTGTATGTTCTTTAATTGGGACATAATGGGATTGGTTTACTAAAACTGAAGAGTGCAAAATCTGGTGGAGCTCTGCATAGAAACCAGTCAGCTTCCATGTTTTTTGTCAAAGCTTATTGAACAAAGCTGAAGTTAGAAACTGATTGGCTACCATGGCTGCACCAGATTTGAACTGTACTGTAATTGTGTTGTCCCCCTTATACATTGTAAAGTGCTGCGTAAACTGTTGGCGCTATATAAATCTCGTATAATAATAATTTTACACGCTTCAGTTTTAGTAAATCAACCACAATGTGATATAAAACCCCTGGTAAAAAGTATGGAATCACCACTTGTGGAAATCGTTCATTCAATCGTTTAATTGTGTAAAAAGAAAAAACAAATTACAGACATGCCTCAAAACTATTTTCATTCAACATTCCAACCTTCTGGCTTTAAGAAACACTTAAAAAAATAAAACACATAAAGAAAACTGTAGTCAGTTGCAACTGTTTTTGCAGATCAAGCAGAGGAAAAATATATGACATCACTCAATTCTCGGTAAAATATTATGGAATCACCATGTACTTTGCAGTTCTAAAACAAACATCTGCATCAGCTTACATCCTGAAAAATGATGTAATCATCCCCAAATATTCTTTCATTTGATGGAATAAGAAAAGTGTCCAAAATCTCAATATAAACTTGTGCATTTATTGAAGATTTAATGACTGTCATCTCCCCCATACTTTTACCTGACATGCAACCCCATATCATCAATGATTTTGTAAATTTGCATGTTTTCTTCAGGCAGTCGTCTTCATACATTTCATTGGAATGGCACCAAACAAAAGTTCCAGCATCATCACCCTGCCCAATGCAGATTCGTGATTCATCACTGAATATCACTTTCATCCAGTCATCCACCGTCCATGATTGCTTTTCTTTAGCCTACTGTAACCTTGTTTTTTTCTGTTTAGGTGGTAATGATGGTTTTCGTTTGGCTTTTCTGTATGTAAATCCCATTTCCTTTAGCCGATGTCTTACAGTTCAGTCACAGACATTGACTCCAGTTTCTGACCATTTGTTCCTCATTTGTTTTGTGGTGCATTTTCTGTTTATAAGGCATATTACTTTAAAGGGTATGTTAACCCACTAGGTTAAAATTACATAATCCTCTCTATGTATTAATTCAATGTCCCCTGTAAAATTAATGCTGCAATATACCTGTTTCAGAGCTCTAATCTGCAGCCACGTGATCCGCTGGCTCTTTCTTCTCTCGGCCTGAAAGTTGCAGCGGGCGGGGCTCAGGATCCCCAGCTGACGTCAGCCAGGAGGGAAGGAGGAGAGGAGGAGAGAGGTGGCCCACCCCTGCAGCTGTCATGAGAGAGAGGAGAGAGATGGTGGATCACGTGACTGCCGATCAGTGCTCTGAAACAAATTTATTGCAGAATAATTTTTATAAGCCATAGACATAGGGCACATTACATTAATACATAGAGAGGATTAGGTAATTTTAACCATAATTTGAGCAGCAGGAGGAGAGGGGGGTGGGTAGCATAGAGGCACAGACATGGAGCTGACATGGAGGGAGGGAGGGGGGGAGAAAGCACAGAGGAGACAGACAGCAGGCTGCGGATGATGGAGGCACGTAAACTGACCATGGTGTCAGGGCTTAGCAGCCATAATACACCGTGGTCAGTTTACAGGGGAGAGGGTATAGCCAGGCAGGATCAGCCAGGTATTACAGGTGATAGAGGGGTCCAAATAACACAGCACAAGCACTGTGCTGTATAACATGCTTTAAGGGAACGGGATTTTTTTTTTTGGGTTAACAAACACTTTAAGTTTTCTAACTGGACGCTTTGATGTCTTCCCTGGTCTACCAGTACTTTTCCCTTTAACAACTTCCCCATTTGATATTTACGAAAACCATCATTAACACCTAAACAGAAAAAAAACAAGGTTACAGTAGGCTAAAGAAAAGCAATCGTGGACTGTGGATGACTGGATGAAAGTGATATTCAGTGATGAATCACGAATCCTCATTGGGCAGGGTGATGATGCTGGAACTTTTGTTTGGTGGTGTTCCAATGAAATGTATGAAGACGACTGCCTGAAGAAAACACAAATTTCCACAATCATTGATAATATGGGGTTGCATGTAAGGTAAAAGTACGGGGGAGATGACAGTCATTAAATCTTTAATAAATGCACAAGTTTATATTGAGATTTTGGATACTTTTCTTATTCCATCAATTGAAAGGATGTTTGGTGATGATGACATCATTTTTCAGGATGTAATCTGATGCAGATGTTTGTTTTAGAACTGCAAAGTACATGGTGATTCCATAAAAAATTCCTTAACCACTTAACAACCGGCCCATAGCCGAATGACGGCTACAGGGCGGTTGCTTAACTCTGATCGCGGCCGTTTACCATGTGATCGCTCCGTCAAGTGACGGAGCGATCACATGTTAACAAACCAGCGTGATATCTGGTTCCTCTTTCCCCTCTCCGTCCAGTGTGATTGGAGAGGGGAGAGATCGGTGGCAGCAGTGCTGTGGGCTGGATGTGTGGTGCCCACAGCGCTGCTCAGTGACAAATCCATCCATCCATCCATCCATTCTCAGCCATGCATACCCATCCATACTCCGCATACTCAGCCATGTATACCCATCCATGTTCTACATAACCATCCATCCATATTCATCATACTCATCCATACTCTGCATACTCATCCATACTCTGCATACCCAACCATCCATCCATTCTCTGCATACTCATCCATACTCTGCATACTCATCCATACTCTGCATACCCATCCATCCATCCATCCATGCTCTGCATACACATCCATACTCTGCATACCCATCCATCCATGCTCTGCATACTCATCCATAGTCTGCATACTCATCCATACTCTGCATACCCATCCATCCATCCATCCATACTCAGCATACCCATCCATACTCTGCATACCCATGCATCCATCCTCAGCATACCCATCCATACTCAGCATACCCATCCATACTCTGCATACCCATCCATCCATACTCTGCATACACATCCATACTCTGCATACCCATCCATCCATCCATCCATCCATCCATACTCAGCATACCCATCCATACTCTGCATATCCATCCCTCCATACTCTGCATACCCATCCATACTCTGCATATCCATCCCTCCATACTCTGCATACCCATCCATAGTCGGCATACCTATCCATACTCGGCATACTCATCCATCCATCCATACTCAGCATACCAATCCATACTCTGCATACCCATCCATACTCTGCATACTCATCCATCCATCCATACTCAGCATACCCATCCATACTCAGCATACCCATCCATACTCATCCATCCATCCATGCTCACCCATCCATACTCAGCATACTCATCCATCCATCCATGCTCACCCATCCATACTCGGCATACTCATCCATCCATCCATGCTCACCCATCCATACTCAGCATACTCATCCATCCATACTCATCCATACTCAGCATACTCATCCATCCATCCATGCTCAGCCATCCATCCATTCTCAGCAATACTCCACCCCCATCCAAAATTAGCCATACCCATCCATACTCAGTCATACCCAGCAATACTCAGCTGTACCCAGCCGTACTCAGCCATACCCAGCTGTACTCAGTCGTACCCAGCTGTACTCAGTCGTACCCAGCCATACTCAGCCGTACCCAGCCGTAACATCTATACCCAGCCATACTCAGCTGTACCCAGCCGTACTCAGCCGTACCCAGCCATCCCATCTATACCCAGCCATACTCAGCCATACCCGGCCATACTCATTCATGCTCAGCCATCCCCATCCACGGGTCATCCATCCCCATTCATGCTCATCCATGCCACATCCATGCCACTACAGTGCCTCACAAAAGTGTAATAGGTAGTTGAATTAGATTTGAAACTTATGTACCTAGAACACCTGATGGTGCTCCCTGCATGTTGGTCCTCTGTATGTGGCCAGGCTGTGAAAAAGTCACATGTGGTATCACCGTACTCAGGAGGAGTAGGAGAATCTATTTTGGGGTGTAATTTTTGGTATGTACATGCTATGTGTTAGAAATATTGTGTAAATGGACAACGTTGTGTAAAAAAAACATTTTCCAAAAACTTGTAGAAAAAAAATGACATGTTCAAAAGACTCGATATGACTCATAGATTATACATTGTGTTGTTTTCTTTCCAAAATTGGGTAATTTTGGGGGCGTTTCCATTGTTCTGGTTCTCCAGGGCCTTCAAAAGTGTAAGAGGTAGTCAAGAAATTATATGTGTAATTTATCCTCCAAGAACGCCTGATGGCGCTCCCTGCTTGTTGGGCCTCTGTATGTGGCCATGCTGTGTAAATATCTCACACATGTGGTATCACCATACTCAGGAGGAGTAGCAGAATGTGTTTTGGGGTGTAGATTGTGCTATGTATATGCTGTGTGTGAGACATAACCTGCTAATATAACAATTTTGTGAAAAAGAAAAAAAAAGAAAAAAAATCCTTATTTTGCAAAGAATTGTAGGAAAAAATTACAACTTCAAAAAACTCACCATGCCTCTTACTAAATACCTTGGAATGTCTACTTTCCAAAAAGGGGTCATTTGGGGGGTATTTGTACTTTCCTGGCTTGTTAGGGTCTCAAGAAATGAGATAGGCCGTCAGTACTTCAGGTGTAATCAATTTTCAGAGATTAGCACCATAGCTTGTGGACTCTATAACTTTCACAAAGACCAAATAATATACACTGATTTGGGTTATTTTTACCAAAGATATGTAGCGATATAAATTTTGGCCAAAATATAAGAAGAAAAATTACTAATTTGCTAAATTTTATAACAGAAACAAAGAAAATGCATTTTTTTACAGAATTTTTGGTCTTTTTTTCTTTTAAAGTGCAAAAAATAAAAAACCCAGCGGTGATTAAACACCACCAAAAGAAAGCTCTATTTGTGTGAAAAAAGGACACAAATTTCATATAGGTACAGTGTTACATGACTGAGTAATTGTCATTCAAAATGTGAGAGCACCAAAAGCTGAAAATTGGTCTGGTTAGGAAGGGGGTTTAAGTGCCAAGTGGTCAAGTGGTTAAAATTGAGTGATTCCACATTTGTTTCCTCTGCTTAATATGCAAAAACAGTAACAAATGACTTTATATGTTTTCTTTATTTTTAAATTTTTTTAACTGTTTCTTAAAGCCAGAAGGTTGGAATTTTAAATGAAAATAGTTTTAAAGCATGTCTGTGATTAGTTTTTTTTCTACACATTTATACAATTGAATTCACATTTTCCAAGAGTGATGATTCCATACTTTTAGCTAGGGATTGTATAACCAGTTCATATGGTCAGTGGAAATGTGAGGTATAACGCCTGGATGCTTTTTTTTAGGTGCTATAAGCCTACAGTCAAGATTATTGAATTCTTAGCAAACTTTAACAATGTATCATAATCTTATTAAATAAATGTAATGCTTTTAATGACTTGTTTGTGTTTTTGATGAGGTGAAAGTTCGACATTTTGCACATATAAATATAAATACCAAAATTCAGAGCCAGGGGCAGGCTCCTCCTTGGTTCTGGGCACATGACACAACCAAGGTAAGGACTTCCCTGACTCTAAACTGCCCCTGCATCTAGTAAGTTGATGAGAGAAATCTGTGCTGAAGGGGTATGTGCTGGTGGTGGTGGGGGCGCGCTGTACTGAGGAGTTGGGCTGTGAGGGGGGTCTGTACAGACAAGGTGGCTCTGTACAAGGATAGACTTGGAGGGTGGTTTAGGGCTGTGAGAAGTGATCTGTACAGTGTGGGATGTGCTCTTGGTGGGGTGATTTGACTGGGAGGAGGGGGTAACTTTTAGTTGTATTCTGTACAGTGGCCTGTGTGTTACGCACTTCTGAACCCTGCACTTTCTGTGTTACCCACTCCTTCTCCTGCATTATGTGCGTTACACACTTTTTTCCCCACTGCATTCTGTGAATTATTCATTCCTGACCCCTACACTCTCTTTGTTACCCACTCCTCAGCCTTGCACTCTCTACATTACCCACTCCTGAGCCCTGCACCCTCTGCACTTCTGGTCCCTGCATTCTGTGTGTTATGCACTCCTGAACCCTCCACTCTCCGCATTTCACACACCTAATCTCAGCACTCTCTGTGTTACACACTCCTGACCCTTACACTGTATGTGTCTGTTATAATCTCACTTGTAGCATATTAATTACAGCATATTTTGTGGATATAAGGACTGTGACATACTGTATGTGTGCTGTGTATACTGTGAGTAGGCTCAGGTTTTATTTCATTATGCCCCTGCAGGCACCTCCCAATGTCAGCATAGTCTGGTGTTCTGGGATACATGTGCTCCTTTATTACTTAATATATCCTTCTTGATCCCATTCAGTCTGAATTTCGTCCTCAACACTCCACAGAAGCTGCTCTCCTAAAACGAACAAACGATCTACTAATGGCCAAAACCAATGGACATTATTCTGTACTCCGATTCCTGGACCCTTCTGCTGCCTTTGATATGGTTGACCACCCCCTCCACCTCAAAAAACTCCACACCATTGGTCTCCATGACTGGTCCTCTTCCTACATATCCACCTTTAGCGTTACTTACAATTCTACTTCCTCCTCTCCTCTTCCTTTCTCTGTTGGGGTCCCCCAAGGTTCTGTTTTTGGACCTCCCCTTTTTTCAATCTACACCTCCTCCCTGGGTCAGCTGATAGCCTCCCATGACTTCCAATACAATCTCTATGCTGACGACACCCAATATATTTCTCACTCCCTCAGTCTCCTCACTTTTTTACCTAACAGATATATCAGTCTGTCACACCACTTCCTCAAACTCAATCTATCCAATACCAACTTATAATATTTCCTCCACCATGTGCCCCTTCCCCTGATCTCTCTGTCAAAACTGATGGTACAACTATCAGCCCATCCCCGCATGCCAAGGTCCTAGGTGTTGTCCTGGAATCTGAACTCTCCTTTAAGCCCCATGTCCAATCACTGTCCAAATCTTGACACCTCAACCTCCTCAACATCTCACAAATACACCCCTTTCTAACCAATAACACAACAAAGCTCTTAATTCACACCCTGGTCATCTCTCGTCTTGACTTCTGCAACTCCCTTCTCATTGGCTTACCTCTACATAGGCTACCCCCCCTTCAATCCATCATGAATGCTGCTGCCAGACTCATCCAGCTTTCCAATCGCTGTGTCTGCTACTCCTCTCTGTCAATCCCTCCACTGGCTTCCGTTCACCCATCGAATTATATTCAAAATACTAACAACAACTTAAAAAGACATCCACAATTTAGCCCCCAGCTACATCACTAGCCTAGTCTCAAAATATCAACCTAATCGTTCCCTTCATTCCTCTCAAGACCTCCTGCTCTCAAGCTCCTTCGTCACCTCTTCCCATGCTCGCCTCCAGGACTTTTCCAGAGCCGCTCCAATCCTATGGAACTCCCTACCCCAATCTGTCTGATTATCTCCTACTCTATTAGCTTTTAGACGATCCCTGAAAACCCTCCTCTTCAGAGAAGCCTATCCTACCCACACCTAACAAATGTATTTTCATTTTCTCCATCAGTTCATCCCCCACAGTTATCACCTTTTTTTTCACTTGACCCTCCCTTCTAGATTGTAAGCTCTAATGAGAAGGGCCCTCTGATTCCTCCTGTATTTAATTGTATTGTAACTGTACTGTCTGTCCTCATGTTGTAAAGCGCTGCGCAAACTGTTGGCGCTATGTAAATCCTGTATAATAATAATAATTAGAATTTTTTTTTTTCATGTTGAATGTTAAAAATGATTGGCCCTGGGTTCCAGATATGCCAGGAATGCCACTGCCCAAAACAACTCTAGTTTCCCTAAGAGGAACACTAATCAATTACACTGTTATAGATTTTGATGCAAATGCACAGTAGCAGTGCGAAAGCAGTCTTAGGGCCCTTTCACAAGGATCAGTTTTTTAGTTAAAAAAAAGGGTAACAAAAATGCATGAAAAATGCATCCCTTTAAATCCTATGGAACTCTTCACACCAGTCAGTTGCCTTTCATTTGGTGTTTTCTGGTGCATGTTCGGTGCATGTTAAAAAATCTCACCAAAATGCACCTCCATATTGAAATGAATGGAAAACATAGCAAAAATGCATCAAAAGCGCATCACTTTTGCGTTTTTGGTACCTTATCTGAGTCACATGTCCATTTTTCACAGGTGCAAGCAACCAGAAAATGCATTGGAAATGCATCAGAAATGCATCAATTCAAGGCAAAACCATAGCAAAACACATATGCATTTCTAACATGTTTTTGCAATCAAACAGTGTGAAGGCAGCCTTAGGCTGACAGATGTGTTCCTGACAATGTTGGTCAGGGAGACATTACCCGGTCATGAAACGGCTGGGTGCAACAATTTTGCTTGCAACTGTTTCTTCCTGGGAGTTACTTTCACTTAGCTACAGTATAGCTGTCCTAAAAAGGAAGGTCTAATTTCTAAAATAATATTTTGTAATTTTCCCAAAAGGTCAGAATAAAAAAGCAGTTTACTCACAGTAGCCAGTCCACTGCAATGAGCAGACTGATGTCTTGAGTTGGAAGGCCCACAGCTGTTAGGATGAGAAGCATAGTGACAAGTCCAGCACTTGGAATACTGGCTGCCCCCACGCTTGCTAATGTGGCTGTAAGACTACAAGGCAAGAAAGAAACAGTAAATATAATTCTACGAAATGTTAACAAGTCAGTATGTTCCTGTCACACCAATTCAGTTTACCTGACTGTTACTATCTGACCAGCATCCAAGGAAATGCCATTCATCTGAGCAATAAAAATGGCTGCCACTGCCTCATAGAGGGCTGTGCCATCCATATTGATAGTGGCTCCAATAGGAAGAACAAAGCGGGTTACTCGCTTGTCGATCTTCAGATTCTCTTCCAAGCAGCGGAAAGTTACAGGAAGTGTGCCGGCACTGAAATAGGAAATACTCTATGAAGTGTATTAAAAGTCAGAGGAGAAACCTTTAACATAATTATATTGCTTTGTAATTGCAGAACATGTACGTCCATAATTTGATAATATTTATAAGCTGCAGCTATCCACCCACAATACTTTAACGTAAAATTGTTAAACCTGTTAATTTGTAAAACTTAAAAAAATTCTCTATTGTATGTTAACAATATAATTTTACTATTATAAACAGAAAGGATACCTGTGAAAGTAAAGGAATACATATAATACATATTATTCCATGTTAAAGCTGTATTTCAGCTGTATAAATAGTCATGAACACTGTTACCAGTCACTCAGAACCTAGTAAATATTTAGATGTTACTACCACTTAATAGTCACAATAGCAATAGTGCTATAAATAAGTCTTGATGTACACTGATGTTAAGGTTGCTCCGACGAAATGTCCCTGTGTGGGCCCCAACCATCTGTGTATATTGGGGCTATCATGCCTATTTAATAAAAGTCTGATACCATGACATATTAAAGTGCTTATAGTTTCTACAGGTTTATGGGATTTGAGTCAATGCATCTATCTAAAAATAAAACGTTCAAGAAATCTTTCCGTGGATGCTAAGTCTTGGACTACTCTTGTAATCTATACATCCTGTAGAGTTAGATATAAATTCCTAACAGTTAAGGGTATCTTTGGCCCAGACCTGCTAGGTCGATTGACAGCAGAGAAGCAGGCTTGTGAAGAGCCAGGTACACGGATAGGGAAAGCGATTCGCTGCTGAGAATGTCGTCATAAATGGCCTGGACTACAGAAGGGGCACGCTTCTGGAGTGCAAGAGACAGAGAAGGAAAAAGTTCTTCCCTACTGTGTGCAATTTCACAAATACAGGGTTGGCATGCTTACACTGTGCTGAATAAGTAACAAATGCAAGGCTGCTGCAGTCATGTGACTACCCCATATAGGAACGAAAAAGTCATGAGGTTTTATTTTTTTTTATTTTTATTTTTTAACTGTATTGATTTCTATTAGCCATTGCACAAATTCCGGCGGAGTGGGTCTCATCCAGAATCTGGCTATGATTTTGCGGGCAGAGAAAAGCGTTTCATGTAAAAATATTTTTGTGAATTTATCAAAATCTGGGTCTGGAAAAATTCCCAGGAGGCATGGCATTGGCTGCAGTGTGATGGGGGAGCCCATTTTGTCGTGTAGGAACTGCACCACCTGCATCCAGAAGGTTTGAATCTTTGGGCATTGCCACAATAGGTGAAAATAAGTGCCCACTGCCTGGCTACACATTTGGCAATTAGTAGATTGGTTACTTTTGTATTTAGAAACTCTAAGAGGCGTAAGATACGCTCTATGTGTTATGAAAATTTGTGTTAAGCGATCCGATAATTTAGGAGACACTAGTTTGCATGTGTCGAGTGCATCGCTCCACTCGGAGTCTTCTATAGGGCCCAGTTCCCCCTCCCACCTGGACTTGAGTGCGTATGCAGATGAAGTTGCCTGGGGGAGTGTTAGCATGCTGTAGAATTGTGAAATCAATTTATTTGGGTCAGGACATTTTACTGCTGCCAGTAGGGGGTTATCATTCAAGTTTACATCAAGGGGAAACTGTGCACGAAATGCATGTCTTAATTGTATATATCTGTAAAACATTTGTTCTGGCAGTGCAAATTCTGTTTTTAAACTATTGAAAGACTTCAGTTTCCCATTATGAGTGATTTGAGCCAGATAAACTATTCCCCTTGAACTCCATACTCTATTATCATGCAGAAGGTTAAACTCTGGTAGGGACGTGTTTTGCCAAAGATGAGTGCAGCTATGGGGAGATATAACATTCATTCTATCAGAGGCCATCTCCCACACCCTCCTGTATTGGTATAAAAGTGATTTTCGGTCCTTCTTTTGACCCTTGTCTCTTCCTTCACCCGTTATTGCTACCAGGGAGTCTAGAGTTTGCCTAGTCCATTTTGGACAAAGAGAGTGTAAAAATCTATCCCTGTCTACTTTATCTATATGGAAAATCTGCGATAGTTGAGCCGCTATATAGTATGTATTAACCCCTTCCCGCCGACCGTACGCACATATGCGTACTCGGCTTTCCGGGGTTATACCGGGATGATGCCCGCAGCTGCAGGCATCATCCCGGTACCGTTGTTTTCAGCGGGCGATCGGCTACCCGTGTATAACAACCGATGTGGCTAAAAGCCGCTCGGTTGTTATACCGGGGGAGCGGGAGGGGACATCCCCCCCCTCCCGCCGCCTCCCGCCGCTGTTACCGGGACTCCCGTGCAATCGGGAGTCCCGATGTCCGTTTGGCTGCCTTCGGCGGCTGGGGGCGGACTGGAACGAAGCTGCGAGCGGCTTCGTTCCAGCCTTCTTGTTGAAAACGCGGAAGCGACGTCATGACGTCACTTCCCGTTTACTCGGCTGCCAATGGCGCCGAATTTAAAAAAGTACACAGTATTCAGAATCGCCGTTTTCGGCGATCTGAATACTTTGAAGTGTAAAGGAGGGATGGGGGGGTCTTTTAGACCCCCGATCTCTCCATAAAGAGTACCTGTCACCACCTATTACTGTCACAAGGGATGTTTACATTGCTTGTGACAGCAATAAAAGTAAAAAAAAAAAAAAAAAATTTAAAACACAATTTATAAAAGTACAAAAATAAATAAAATAAATAAAAAAAAAAAAAAAAATTTTTTAAAGTGCCCCTGTCCCCGCGAGCTCGCGCAGCGAAGAAAACGCATACGGAAGTCGCGCCCGCATATGTAAACGGTGTTCAAACCACACATGTGAGGTATCGCCGCGATCGTCAGAGCGAGAGCAATAATTCTAGCCCTAGACCTCCTCTGTAGCTCAAACCTGGTAACCGTAAAAAATTTTTAAAGCGTCGCCTATGGAAATTCATAGGTACCGTAGTTTGTCGCCATTCCACGAGTGCGTGCAATTATAAAGGGTGACATGTTTGGTATCTATTTACTCGGCGTAACATCATCTTTCACATTATACAAAAAAATTGGGGTAACTTTACTGTTTGGATTTTTTAAAATTCATGAAAGTGTCACTTTTCCAAAAATTTGCGTTTAAAACACCGCTGCACAAATACCGTGTGCTAAAAAATAGTGCAACAGTTGCCATTTTATTCTCTATATTCTCTTCTAAAAAAATATATATAATGTTTGGGGGTTCTAAGTAATTTTCTAGCAAAAAATATGGATTTTAACTTGTAAACACCAAATTTCAAAAATAGGCTTAGTCATGAAAGGGTTAAAATCAGGTAATGCCATTCCGGCAAGATCCGTTGGATGTTTTAATTTATGCCAAGGGAGTTTGTGCCTGTTGTTGCCCCAGACAAATGGTTTGATGAGAGTCTCAAGTATTTTGAAATGCTTAAGTATCAAATACACCGGTGAATGCCAAAGCATATATAGAACCTTTGGCAAAAGGACCATTTTTATTAAATGTTATCGTCCCATCACTCCCAGTGGGAGGCGGGCCCATGCCTGTGTCTTTTGTCTAAGCATTTCCTGCAGTGGCGCAATATTAAGTGGAATATAGTCTGATGGTATTCGGGTGGTTCGTATTCCCAGGTACTTTATGGTATTTACTCTCTGTAAGGGAAGTAGAGCCTTATCCTTAGGTGGCAGAAAGCTATCTAGAGGAAGTATTTGGGATTTGTCCCTATTAATCCCAAGTCCAGAGAATGCGCCAAAACGCTCTTTAAGGGCCACTGCTAGTGGTAGGGAATCCTCAGAGTCATCCAGATACAGCAGGGTATCATCAGCATATGTGCTTATTTTTTCCACTATCTCCCCCCTCCGTAGGCCCACTATTCCTGGATGTTCCCGTATAGCTATTGCAAGGGGTTCTGCCGCCAGTGCATATAGCAACGGCGACAGCGGGCATCCCTGTCTCGTACCCCTGGACAGAGGGAATTGCTCAGAGGGCCCTCCATTTGCCAAAACTCTCGCCACCGGATCCTGGTATAAGAGCTGGATCCATTTTATAAATCTGGGACCCAGCCCAAACCTACCCAGGCAGGTCCACAAGTACCTCCATTCGACTGAGTCGAATGCCTTGGCTGTGTCCAAGGCAACGACTATTCTGGACCCAACGTTATCATGTTTCGTTTGGAGATTGATAAACAGCCTCCGGAGGTTGAAAGACGTGTTTCTCCCCGGCATGAACCCGGCCTGATCTCCATGAACCAGCGACAAGATAACTGTGTTAAGGCGAATGTCGAGAATTTTGGCAAGAATCTTAATATCCACCTGAAGCAGGGATATGGGACGATAAGACTCCGGAAGATGTGGATCTTTTCCTGGTTTGGGGATTAGTATTATAGTAGCTTCCCTCATAGAGGCTGGGAGATCTGAATTTTCAAAAATGGAATTGTATAATGTGAGTAGTCTAGGGATCAATTGGTCTGAGTATGTGGAATAGAATTCCACAGGCAAGCCATCTGAGCCCGGGGCCTTAGACCTGGGGAATGTAGCGATCGCCTTAAATATTTAATCTCCTGTTAAAGGGGCTTCTAGTTCTTTCATTTGCTCCTCTGTTAGTTTAGGGATTGATATTTCAGCTAAAAAAGATTTCATTAAGGTGACATCATCTGGGGCTGTGGTTGTGTATAGAGCAGCAAAAAATTCTTTAAATAGGGATGCTACTTCTGTAGGTTCTGTCACCAAAACTCCATCTTGTGAACGAAGGGAGATCACCACCGGGGGTCTCTCCTCACAATGCACCATATATGAGAGTAGCTTCCCGGCCCTTTCTCCATATTCAAATGATTTTTGTCTATGGAAGAAGAGCTTGCGTTTGGATTTTTCATAGTGTATCTGATCTAATGATCTGGAGCATATTTTGAGATTATTGGCTTTGTCTGTGGTAGGATCAATTAAAAAGGCCTCCTCTGCCGCTTGTAAGTGTTTAATTGCGATGTCAGTAGTTATTGCAGAAGCGCGTTTCAGCTTATTGATACGCATGATAAGTATCATGCGTGCATGTTTTTTTAATGTTTCCCAAACTATTTGCGGTGATGCAGAGTCGCCATTAATCGCAAAAAATTGATCCCATTCAATAGCGAGATCATCGTCTTCTGGAAACAGAGTCAGCCAGAAGGGGTTCAGTCTCCATGAATGTGGAGGTCTTGTGTGTGGCAAGGAGAGTGTGGCCCAATACGGGCAGTGATCAGAGAGTGATCTAGGGTGAAATCCCGCTTCCAACAATCTAGGGAGTAGTATTTTGGATATAAGAATAAGATCTATGCGGGACATAGAGTTGTGTGAAGTGGAGAAGCATAGTAGGCCCTTAATGTGGGGTGTTTATATCTCCATGTGTCGACTAGATTAAAGTCGTCAAGGAGCCTTGCAAATCTTGTTGGGTGTCGGGGTGTAGTCGTAGAGAGGGATCCCGCTAATCTGTCTAACGTTGGGTCTAGCACAGTATTAAAATCACCGAGCCATATAGCTGGTGTATTAGGATACATAGCCATGAAATCAAATCCCCTAGTCAGGGTGGAGAACTGAAATGGGGGAGGTACATAATACGCCAGTAATAGTATGGGGTCACCATGTATTTTAGCTTTCAGAAAGACATATCTACCTTCTGGGTCTGTCTCCAAACCCTGGAGCTCAAAGTGTGTGGTTTTAGTGACTAGTATTGATACTCCTCTAGAGTGGGTGGTATGCACTGAGTGGTACGCCCATCCCATCCATGGACGCTTAAGTGTCCTCTGCACTGAACCCTCTGCGTGGGTCTCCACCAGTACCACCACATCAGCTCTTTGCTTTTTAAGTTGAGCAAAAACAGCTGATCTTTTTATTGGGTCTCTAACCCCTCGCACGTTCCATATTACTAGTTTCAATGAGGCCATGGGGTGAAGTGCTTATAGGAATCAGCCCCAGGATTCGGATCATCCCCAGAGTTAGTTGGTGGTAGAAGCAGTCTCCAATATGTAACTGTCAACAATATTGTCATTATTTCTCCATGATTCCCCAAAAGACCCGTTTGTACATAATAAAAGACTTTGCCTTGTAACTTTATTAACCATATATCCCCCCTCCCCGCCCTGCACTGTCCCCAACTGGTGCGGGCTATTTCCCTTAACTGCCAACATGGCATAAACATTGTCCAGCCTGAGAGGAGAACTGCATTAACTAAACAAATACAGAAAAGGGCGTTTGATAGTCGTACCGCGAACCTCATATTGGTATCTGCAGACGCAGCAATTACAGCAAAAAAACATGCATGTCCTCCCAGGCTGGAAACTGTGGCTAGTGGGGCGGCTTTACGCTGCATAACGTATTATTGAGTAGGACTATGCTCACTGCTACCGTGAGCTCACAGGCATAGTGCTGCCCTCCGCCGAGGGAAATGTTGAGCAAGCATTTTCAGAGAACAAATAATAAATGTATGTGTAACCCAAAATTAGTATGAAAGTTGGAGGGCTGTTTCCCCCCTCCCCTCCCCCCCGTATACCTCGTATAATGATACCAAGCTGCAATGCTTATGCAAAGTCACTCTCAGCCATGTAGGAGGCATTACACTAGAGAAGTCGAATAAGTCATTCCAGGCATAGTTACTAGTATAGTGTAACATCTCACATCACAGAGGTAGCAGTCTCAGAGAGCTATGTCTGAATGCATCCCCCTGCCTCTCTCTCATTTGGAAATATTCAAAGGAGCAGGGCACCTTTCTTTAATGTAGTGACTGTACACCTTGTTCTAGGCTTGTGTACTGGTAGGTGGCTTCTCTTTGTATCACAGGAGCAACAACATCAATGAGCAATGTCTATATGCTTTTGTATAGGTGAGCATATAGGTGTACAATAGGGTTGCTATGATCAGGCACGCATGCACACTGTTCCAATCATGGTCACTGGCATAGTACAACATCCTCCAGTCCAGGAGTAACAAAAGCAGAAAACAGTGTTTATATGCAAGACATAGCCCCCTTCCTCTTGTATAGAAGTGTTCAGGGGTGTGTATCAGAACAGCGTATTAACTTTGAGGCACAGGGTAAGGGACATAATTACTTATCTGCGATCTTCCCTTTGCTCCAACCATGAAATGACTGCTTCCGGATCATCAAAAAAGTAAACGCGATCATCTCCCTCTACGCGTAACCGAGCTGGGAAAAGCATTGCATATTTTACATGTTTAATGCGAAGCCTTCGTTTGGCTTCCATGAATGTTTTGCGCTTTCGCTGCACTTCTGCCGAGAAATCTGGAAATACCGCGATCGTTTTGTTACCAAAAGGGATATTGCCTTTTTCTCTACTGAGGCGGAGTATGGCATCCCTGTCTTTGAAATTGAGAAATTTGGCTATAAATGTGCGCGGGGGCGCTCCATTTGGTGGTGGTCTGCCCGACATGCGGTGCGCCCTCTCCACAACAAAGGTGGGGGAGAAGGCCTCTCTGCCATAGGTGTCACAAAGCAGTGATTCAAGGAACGTGGTAGAATCACCCCCCTCTGCTCCCTCAGGGAGACCTATGAATCTGAGGTTGCAGCGTCTGATTCTGTTCTCCAAATCGTCCTGCTTTTGGAGGATTTGGTTGACCTGCAACTGTATAGCTTCTGTGGAGTGTTGGAGGGGGGGGAGGGAGTCCTCTACTATACCCAGGCGGGTCTCAGCCTCAGTGACTCTGTCTCTTAGTTTCTGAAAATCCTGTCTCACCAGGGAAATATCTACCTTCACTTCTTCAATTCGTGCTGTGAGTGTAGACTGACATGCAGCCACTGCTTCCTGGCAGATGGTTATGGCTTCCAGTACCTTTGCTGTGTCTGCATTTACAGCGGTCTCCTCTCCCCTCGTGGCGCCGCCATCTTGCCCAGAGGATTCTTTCTCCTTCTCCTGTCGGCGGTATTGATCCAGCTTGGATGTCGTTGCGGCCGGCTTCTTCGGCGGTGACATGATCCCAGCAGTATTGTGATGCAGTCAGGGTCAGTTTGGGGTCTTGTTAGTCGAGTAAATTCTCAGGATTTGTTCTTAAGGATAGACTGCCGGCGGAGCTCTGCTGCCTTGCGTCCTATCCCATGCCGCTCCAGGCCACGCCCCCTCTCCAGGCCACGCCCCCAATGAGGTTTTATTTTTACATGCATACATGCAGTTATAGGTCAAATATGATATTTTCTTTGTTACAATGTCCTTTAATGGCAGTGTGTTCATATATACTTTATTTTTCTTTATCGTACATCATGAAACACAGAGCAGGTTATAATCATGGGTTATGCGCCACCTATAGGTGACTGTCAGGTCAATCAAACAGGAGGTCCTCGCCTATATAATCCCTCCTATACATGAAGCACCTCGTTTTTTTTGCCAGTGTCTGTAAGGTGATGGTCACTGATCTGCTGCATCTGCTGTTGGAGCACACTTGGAGGTCCGGGATGATTCTGCTGAGAATCATGGACTTCAATCGGATCCATTCAAAATGCTTGTCAGCCAAAATGGATGGTACCCGAGCCTTGCTTGATAAGGAGAAGAATCCTCAAGGTTTGCTGTAATGCAGCCTTACAGCACTGGACTCTGCTTAATGGAACCCTGTGCAGTGTTTGTTTTGACCAAGGTGCTTTCCAGCAGGGTACTATACAGGTCCAGGAGAGTGGACACCACATGTAAGTGGGACCGAGTCCTTGAAGGTCTTTTTGACATAGCCCACCATGATGAGTGTTGGTTGGACTCCTGTTATGATTCAGAGTCCTAAGGTTGGAATGGTAAGTTTGCATTTGCAATATTTCTTGAAAAAAAAAAGAGAGAGATCCGACTGTCTGGTCATTCTCCTGGTGGCCACTGGGGGCAGTGTGCTCTGTGTGTGTCTCAGGAGGATTGGACTGCAGTTTTTTCCTCCAGGCACTAGAGGAGTGCGGGGTCATTCAGTATAGCCTACTCTTGTGGAGTGGAGGCAGGAAGTAGAAGGACTAGCCTTTTTTGCTTATGTTGAAGTCACACATGAGCTGAAGGATCAGTGGAGCTCCTAGAGACACGGAGCAGTCTGTAGCTGTTCTATCTATGGGAGAGCTGCGTGAGCTGACAGGACACAATTATATACTGCATTAGTGCATAGTTTGCATTAAGGCATACTTGTATACTTGCTGCCTAATACGGGGGGGCTTGTACAACTGCTTGTTGATACACCCCTGCACAAGTATCAGTGCACTTAAAGGAGCTGTGTCTCCAGAGTACCGTGCATTTAATCTGCAGGAGCTTACAATTAGGCTGCACTGAAGCGACATAGAAGCTGCATTCAGGATGTGTTGGATGCATATGTGCCTGGCTAGTCCTGCAAAACTAGTATGGGGTCAAGTGCAGTTGTGCAGGTGCAGCATAATATGTCATTATGACATGCATGCCTGTATGATTCTAGAACTGCATACTTATACGTGTATTGCATTATCTGCATAGTTACAGTGCTTTGTAAAAGTATTCTTACCCCATGAAATTTTCCACATTTTGTCATGTTACAACCAAAAACGTAAATGTAATTTATTGGAATTTTATGTGATAGACCAACACAAAGTGGCACATAATTGTGAAGTGGAAGATAAGTGATAAATGGTTTTAATTTTTTTTTACAAATAAATATGTGAAAAGTGTGGGGTGCATTTTTATTCAGTCTCCCTGACTCAATACTTGTAGAACCACCTTTCACTGCAATTACAGCTGCAAGTCTTTTTGGGTATGTCTCTACCAGCTTTGCCCATCTAGAGTGTGAGATTTTTGTCCATTCTTCTTTACAAAATAGCCCAAGTTCTGTCAGATTGGATGGAGAGTATCTATGAACAGCAATCTTTAAGTCTGCCACTAGTGCCTCTTGCTCTGTTTAGTTATCATAAAGACATATGGATAGCCATCATAGTGTAGTATGTAACTCTCATTTTATTAAAAACTTAAAAAACATAGTTAAACTCGCATGTTGTAGTGCCTCTAAGCTTCATGATGATGCAAACTGTATTGCGAAACGCGTAGAGGCTGCTGGGAAATTTTCTCGTCACTTCCGGTCTAACAAAAGTGAGGCTTGGAACGCACGCCATCGTGAGGAGACACAGTGATGGAGTGGGAGATAGATCGAGATCCCGCTCTCCATACACACGGCTGGATTAGCTTGGTGCCGGCTTAGAGGCACTACAACATGTGAGTTTAACTATGGTTTTTTAACTTTTTAATAAAATGAGAGTTTACTTAACAGAGCAAGAGGCACTAGTATACTTCTTGGAAAAGATGCTACTGGACCCATCACAAACGGAGTGGTTATCCATAATAAATGAACCAAAGGCGCATATTCTAATATATCTGGTGAGTGGCCATTGCACTAGGTGGTGGTGAAGTCACGTTAAGTGGTGGAAGTAGAAGCACTAAATATTGAGAAGGAATGTCACTATTGCACAGACGTGATCACTCACTGAGGACATTCAGTGTACTGTGGTGTACACATATATGTTGAGGACATTTATTGCACTGTGTTGTATACATATATGTTGATATTTGAGACCTAATGGTTAGAGAGTAATATTGACACTTATTTATTTTCTATTTTTTATTTTCACTTTATCATTTTTTAGCACTTGCACTTTAAATCGCTGTTGGCAGTATCGTAAGGTATTTTCATCAGTGGTATTACTTTCACTAGAATTATGATGTGGTGTAAAAAAATTTGGACACATAAATAGTTGGCACAGAAAAGCACGCTATCAAGGATATTCATATATGTTTTATTTGCATATTTTGTTTCATATTTTAGGAGTGGTAATAATATTTATAGAAGTTAGTGCAATCCATCTATTACATTATTCTTTAATATTCTACCCTTAGGGTGGTGTGCATATACGATTGCAGCAAACTAGGTTGTTGATTTATATTTTTAGTTTTTTTGCGCCGGTAGCATACCTTTTTTGGATTGACACAGATTCTTAATTGGATTTGGGTCTGGACTTAGACTGAGCCATTCTAATACTGAATATGCTTTAATCTAAACAATTCCATTGTAGCTCTGGCTGTATGTTTAGGGTGGTTGTCCTGCTGGAAGGGGAACCTCCGCCCCAGTCTCAAGACTTTTGCAGACTCTAACAGGTTTTCTTCTAAGATTGCTCTGTATTTGGTTCAATCCATCTTCCCATCAACTCTGACCAGCTTCCCTGCCCTGCTGAAGAATAAAATCCCCACAACATGATGCTGCCACCAACATATTTCACAGTGGGGATGGGGTGTTCAGGGTGATGTGCAGTGTTAGTTTTCCGCCACACATAGCGTTTTGCTTTTAGGCCAAAAAGTTCAATTTTGGTCTCATTTGACCAGAGCACCTTCTTCCACATGTTTGCTGTGTCCCCCACATGGCTTCTCGAAAACGGCAAATTGGAAATTTTTATGGCTATCTTTCAACAACTGCTTTCTTCTTGCCACTCTTCCATAAAGGCCAGATTTGTGGAGTGCACGACTAATAGTTGTCCTGTGGACACATTCTCCCACCTGAGCTGTGGATCTCTGCAGCTCCTCCAGAGTTACCATGGGCCTCTTGGCTGCTTCTCTGATTGGTCTTGGTAGGTTTTCAGCTGTGCCATACTCTTTCCATTTTTGGATGATGGATTGAACATTGCTCCTTGAGATGTTCAAAGCTTGGGATATTTTTTTATAGCCTAACCCTGCTTTACACTTCTCCACAACTTTATCCCTGACCTGTCTGGTGTGTTCCTTGGCCTACATTATGTTGTTTGTTCACTAAGGTTTTCTAAAAAACCTCTGAGGGCTTCACAGAACAGCTGTATATATACTGAGATTAAATTACACACAGGTGGACTCTGTTTACTAATTGGGCGACTTCTGAAGGCAATTGGTTCCACTAGATTTTAGTTGGGGTATCAGAGTAAAGGGGGCTGAATACAAATGCACGCCACACTTTTCAGATATTTATTTGTAAAAAAAAAATGAAAACCCATTTATCATTTTCCTTCCACTTCACAATTATGTGCCACTTCGTGTTGGTCTATCACATAAAATCCCAAGAAAATACATTTACGTTTTTAGTTGTAACATGACAAAATGTGGAAAATTTCAAGGGGTATAATTACTTTTTCAAAGCACTGTATATGCGTATTGCATTAAACTGCATACTTACATGCGTATTGCATTAAACTGTATAATTACATGAGTATTTGCATTTAACTGCATTCTTACATGCTTACTTGCATTTAACTGCATTCTTACATGCTTACTTGCATTGAACTGCATTCTTACATGCTTACTTGCATTGAACTGCATACCTACATGTACATTTGAAGTGAACTGCATTTTTATTTTATTGCTATTTAAGGTAGAAGAACAATACAATGTATTATATATCGAATCACATGAAAAATATCAAAACAGCCATTCAATCACATCTTCCTATAGCTAGCAAAATTATCCCTTAAATCAGATGTAGTTAAAATATACAACATGTTTCAAACATAAGTATAACTTACTTTGTCTTTAAACACAAACCTTTAATTTTTAATTCAATCCCTCTCCCCTTCGGGGAAAAAAAAAGAAAAGGGAGGAGGGAGAGAATAGCAAAATAGGAAAAAGTTTAAATAGAAGCAAAGAGAAGAGAGAAAAAAAGGGGGGGGGGGGACCAAAAAAAAGGGTGAGGGCCTACAACAAATAGGTAAATAATGCTTTCAGAATGTTAAAAGATAATTAATATTGACTGATCTGTCATATTCTGCCTTACTTTACTTAGGAGTCTGAGATTATTTCATTATATAATGTAGTAGTTTTAAATTCAAACCAATTTGCCCATGTCTTAAAATATTTTCTGGTCAACCCCTTATTCCTGCATGTAAATTCTTCCATTAAGCAAAGGTCAAAAGGTCATTGACCCTTCGTAACTATTGAGAAATAGTAGGTATAGATTGCTTTCCCCAATAAAATGGGATCAAAGATTTACCAGCATTTAATAAATGTGGTGTCATAGACATCCTATATTGACCTATTGATTCCTTCGTACAATTAAATAGGAATACTATCTGTAAATCTGATTTGCAAATCTGCTTCCCAGCGACCTATATAATCTGGATAGCCTGAATTTTACAAGGTCAATAAAGCTTTGTAAAATTGAGAAATACAATGTTTTGGTGGGTCGTTATATTGCATAATCGATTCGATAGAGTTCAGTTCATTCAGAGAATGAATAGGCTGTGAAGGACTCCGGATAAACTGAGTCAACTGTACATATCATGGTATCCATGATACTACCAGAAGGTTGGTATCTGCCATTGCCATTTCAAGTTCAACCCAAAGTTTAGTTTCTCTAGCATATTTAAAATCTGCCATGTGTGTCATAATAATCACTTGGTAGTATCATTTAAAATTTGGTAAGGCCAGTCCCCCCAATCGTTTGGAATGGTATAAAGTAGTTTGTGTTACTCTAGTAAAATGTCCCCTCCAGATATAGTGTGCAATTATAGACTAATGCCGCGTACACACGATCGGATATTCGGCCAGCAAAAGACTGATGAGAGCTTTTGGTCAGAAAATGCGACCGTGTGTATGCTCCATCGGACTTTTGCTGGCTGAATTCCAGCCAGCAAAAGATTGGGAGCATGTTCTCAATTTTTCGGTCGGAAAAAGTTCCTATCCGAAAATGCGATCGTCTGTATCAATTCCGACGCACAAAATTCCTACGCATGCTCAGAAAAAATTTGATGCATGCTAGGAAGCATTGAACTTTATTTTCTCGGCTTGTCGTAGTGTTGTACGTCACCGCATTCTTGACGGTCTAAAGTTCAGAGAACTTTTGTGTGACCGTGTGTATGCAAGCCAAGCTTGAGCGGAATTCCGTCGGAAAAAACAAGATTTTTCTGATGGAAAATCTGCATTTGGAAGACATATAAAACTCAGGGAACAACATTCATTTTTAAAACATTAATCTTGCCTAACCATGAGTGACGCATAGAATTATTGTTATTATTATTATACAGTATGTATATAGCGCCAATAGTTTACGGAGCGCTTTACAACTTGAGGGTAGACCGTACAAATACAATACACTTTGATACAGTAGGAATCAGAGGTCCTTGCTCCTTAGAGCTTACAACCTAAGAGGGAAGGTCAAGAGATACAAGAGGTAATAACTGTGGGTGATGTTCTGATTGAGAAGATAAATGTACAGTTGTTAGGTGGGGGCCAGATAGGCTTCTCTGAAGAGATGAGTTTTCAGGGATCGTCTGAAAGTGGATAAAGTAGGAGAAAATCGGACGGATTGGGGTAGAGCATTCCAGAGGATGGGGGAGGCTCTGAAGAAGTCCTGAAGGCGAGCATGGGATGAGGTGACAAGGGAGTTTGAGAGCAGGAGGTCATGGGAGGAGCGAAGAGAACGAATAGGTTGGTATTTTGTGACTAGGTTAGAGATGTAGCTGGGGGACAGGTTGTGGGTGGCTTTGTAAGTTATAGTTAGTATCTTGAATTTAATTCGGTGACTGAGTGGCAGCCAATGGAGGGATTGGCAGAGGGGTGTAGCAGACGCTGAGCGGTTTGTGAGGTGGATGAGCCTGGCAGCAGCGTTCATGACGGACTGAAGTGGGGATAGCCTATTTAGAGGTAAACCAATGAGGAGGCAGTTGCAGTAGTCGAGGCAGGAGATGACCAGGGAGTGGATTAGAAGCTTTGTGGTGATATTGGTTAGGAAGGGGCGTATCTTGGAGATGTTGCGGAGATTGAGGCGGTAAGCTTTGGATAGTGATAGAATGTGGGGTCGAAAGGTTAGTTCAGAGTCCAGGATTACACCTAGGACCTTGGCGTGGGGAGATGGGTTGATAAGTGAGCCGTTGATATTGACAGGGAAATCAGGGGAAGTGGCAACTGAGGGAGGAAATATCATGAGCTCGGTTTTAGATAGGTTGAGTTTGAGGAAGTGATGTGACAGCCAGGCTGATATGTCTGCTAGTAAGTTGGTAATGCGTGAGGAGACAAATGGAGAGAGCTGGGGGGTGGAGAGATAGATTTGGGTGTCATCAGCGTAGAGATGATATTTAAAGCCATGGGAGGCAATCAACTGACCCAAGGAGGTGGTGTAGATTGAGAAAAGGAGAGGTCCAAGAACAGAACCTTGGGGGGCCCCAACGGAGAAAGGAAGAGGAGAGGAGGAAGAAGAGTTTTAAGTGACACCGAAGGAGCGGTGGGATAGGTAGGATGAGAACAAGAGAAGAGTACAGTCACGGAGACCAAAGGAGTGGAGTTTTTTGAGGAGGAGGGGGTGGTCCACTGTGTCGAAGGCAGCAGAGAGATCCAGGAGAAGTAGTACAGAATAGTGTCCATTGGCTTTAGCCATTAGTAGGTCATTTGAGAGTTTAAGGAGAGCAGTTTCCATGGAGTGTTGAGGGCGAAAACCAGACTGAAGGAGATCAAGAAGTTTATTCATGGTCAGATAGTCGCTTAGTCGGTTGTAGACCAGTCTTTCAAGGAGTTTGGAGGAGAAGGAGAGTAAGGAGATGGGACGTAAGTTGTTGAGATTGGTGGGGTCCAGTGAGGGCTTTTTTAGTATGGGGGTGACTAGCGCATGTTTTAGAGAGTTTGGGAAGATGCCACAAGAGAGGGAGAGGTTGAAAATGTGAGTTAGAGAGTGTAGAATCGAGTCAGAGGGTGAGCGTAGGATTTGCGAGGGAACAGGATCCAGGGGGCAGGTGGTTAGATGAGTGCTAGATAAAAGTTTAGCAACCTCAGTAATAGTAGCAGGGTTGAATGAGGGAAGTAATGATTGTGTCTGTAGACATGGGGTGTTGCATGGGGGAGGTTTTTGCGCATTGGTGATCTCCTCATGAATTGTATCAATTTTAGTTTTGAAGTGATTGGCAATCTACTGGGCAGTGAATGAGTTGGTGGGTGGAGGCAGTGGAGGACAGAGTAGAGTGTTGAAGGTAGAGAAGAGTTGACGTGGACTGGATGAGAAGGTGTTAATGAGTGAGATAAAGTAGTGTTTGGCAGTGTGAAGGCAGGAGTAGTATTTTAGGAGGGCAGATTTATATTGTGTGAAGTCTTCCTGGGTCTTAGTCTTATGCCACAGATGCTCAAGAGCGCGGCTACGTTTTCTGAGACTTCTGGTGTCGTCTGTTTGCCAGGGTTGTAGCAGTCGGGGCCAAATTCTGCGTGTAGTGAGGGGGGCAAGCTTGTCTAGGGAGGAAGACAGTGAGCTGTTGTAGATGAAAGTAGCTAGGTTGGGGCAGGACAGAGGTGAGATTTTGTCATAGAGGTGATCAGTAGCAGAGTAGAGAAGAGAAGGGTTCAGGTGGCGAAGGTTTCTACGTGTAACTGTTAGGCGGTTGGAGGGAGAAGAGGTGGAAGACAGGGAGAGAGCTAAACTAATAAGGTGGTGATCAACGAGTGGGAGTGGATTGTTGGAAAGGTTGCACGGAGTGCACAGATAGGAGAAGACAAGGTCAAGGGTGTTGCCGTTGGAGTGGGTAGGAGCCTGTATCCATTGCTTCAGGTCAAGCGATGAGGTTAGACTGAGAAGTTTAGAAGTAATAGTAGTGTTAGTGTTAACAGGGATGTTGAAGTCCCCAAGAATAATTGTGGGGATTTCAGAAGAGAGAAAGTAGGGTAGCCAGGCAGAGAAGTCATCAAGAAAGGCTGATACTGGTCCAGGGGGCCGGTAGATGACAGCAATTATTAGAGAAATGGGAGAGAATAGACAAATGCAATGTGCCTCAAAAGAGGAGAGTGTCAGAGAGGGAGGTGGGTGAAGTACCTGATAGGTGCTGTATGGGGCTAGAAGGATTCCCACTCCACCTCCCTTCCGTCCACTTGGTCTGGGGGAGTGAGTCCAGAGAAGGCCCCCATGGGAGAGGGAAGCAGGAGAAATGGTATCTGATTCATGAAGCCAGGTTTCAGTAATGGCAAGTAAGTTAAAGGAATTTGTGATAAAGAGGTCGTGAAGGGCGGTGAGTTTGTTGCAGACAGAACGTGCATTTCACAGGGCACAGGAAAAGGGGGGGTCGGTTTTGGAAAGAGGAATAGAGACCAAGTTCTGTGGGTTGCGGCTCCTGCCAGAGGGTGTAGGGGGATGGGAGCGTTGGGCAAAGACAGATGATGGTGGCCCAGGGTTTGGGGATATGTCACCAGAGATTAGGAGAAGCAGGAGGGTGAGGGAGGTAATGTGGGAATGTGATTTATGTGAAGGGGCATGTCTCAGAGTACTGGAGGTTTTATCAGTATATGGATGTAGAATGAGCAAGAGTTGGTAGGAGCAGTAGTAGGGAGAAGACAGAAGGCAGGGTGATATGTATAAGCAGGCGGGTGAAGAGAGGGGGTGAAGGTAAGAGCGTTTGAGGAGAGAGGACAGGAGTGTCAGAAGCAGTGGTAGAGAGTGCATGTTACAGAGTGGAAGGAGAGCTTATTAGAGAGACAGGGTCACCTGCAGTCTGTTAGGTGCTTTCCAGTGCAGATTGCTGTATTTGTTTGCTTTGTGCAATCGCTGAAGTGCAGAGATTGAAGTACATATCACTTGTAGAAATAATCACTTAGGAATAGAAGCCTTAAGGATACAAGCCATTGCAATGTGCTCCCCCAGCAATGTGCTCCCCCCTTAAGGATGCTCAAATTTATACTGTTATAAGGGTGGGGTTGAAGTTCATTAATTAATCATGAGTGACTATAAGAATGCCTAACAATCAAAGTGGACTTTTTGCTTCTAAAGTCAGAATAGCAAGAGGCCATAGGCCAAGATAGGATCAACACATAAAACGTAGCTAAGACAGTCCAGAGCAACAAATAACAACATCATGGTTATGCACACAGGGCAACAGATAGAGAAGGCCACATACCAAAGACACACGCAGAGACAGCAAGCAAATCCCAATTTCATTTAACGGTGGAAGATGTGGTTGAGCTGACACATACCAAAGACACACACGCAGAGACAGCAAGCAAATCCCAATTTCATTTAACGGTGGAAGATGTGGTTGAGCTGACACATACCAAAGACACACACGCAGAGACAGCAAGCAAATCCCAATTTCATTTAACGGTGGAAGATGTGGTTGAGCTGACACATACCTGTAAAGAGACAGTGAAGGAATGATCAGCTGAAGCAGAGATTGAAGTGCATATCACTTGTAGAAAGAATCACTTAGAGATAGAAGCCTTAAGGATAGAAGCCATTGCAACGTGCTCCCCCAGACCATTTACGTAAGTCTAGTTTAATTTTATTAAGCAAAGTGAGATAATTATGTTGGAATAAGTTAAAGGTAAAGGGAAATAACAGTTTTAAGATTTCAGCTTCATGAATGGGTATTGGTATATTTATTATTTCAGATGTAGTCATATTAATTTTAAAGTTAGATATTGGTTGAAATTCCTGTATTAACCTAACTAAATTCGGCAAAGTGATCCTTGGTTGTTGAACATAGAATAATAATGATAGAAAAAATGGTGCGCTAATTAAAAAAAAATAAGAAATATGCATAAATAGCTATCTTTATTTTTATAAACATATAAATGCAGTGGTAAGTGATTATATATCAGAAATGTGATAAATTGCTCAGATCAAACACAAATAATCATCTGATTATTAAAATAAGACCCAGGTAATAAAGTGCATGTGCATCAAATAGTGATGAAATCACGTGCTCAATAGTACAGTTCTTGAAAAAAGTGAACACAATTGTTCCCACTGTCCGGGCATCCACCAGAAGTGTGCCCTAGCAGCTCATCTTGAACAAAGACCACAACAGGTCTAGTAGTGCCCTGGTATACAAATCCCTTTACAGCAGTTCACGTACCACTCCCCCCTCCTGCATCAAGATCCACAGCGAGTTTGGCAAGGTTTTAATGTATGGATCATTTATGGACAATCACAGTCTACTCTTATAAAGCCCAAAGGTTACTATGGAGACTGATAAATACTGTCCCAGAGATCAAATGAACTCACAGCCACTGATGGGAATTACAAGGAAAAAAAACCCCAGTGGCCGCAGACAAGCATTGCATGTCCCAAAATAATTAGGTCAAAAACGGTATATACTATTAGGGCGATCTCCCCTTCCTTACGCTGCTTAGATTTTATTTCAATTGTGATCACTTTTATCCATTTTTTGTATGGTATTTTTAGAAATAAAAATCCCTGGTTTACCTGCACTATGCAGAAGCTTTTTATTTTTTATTTGCATATTATCCCAATGCAAGAAACTGCCTTCCAGTAGCCCTATTTCCATCACGGGGTCTGGATCAAATCTGTCCCCGACTTCTCCTTGGAACACATCCTTGAGGTCTATTGGCTGATATCCAGTTGGCGGCCCTTCCTGATGTTTCTTCACCCCACCGGAGAAGTCGAGAAGTTAGACAGGGGTTCCACCGTTCCGGATATCGTTTTCCAGCCTAGGTTTGGCTCCATGCACCATTGACTCCATGTCATACGACAGTGGAGTCCACATCATCTGGTAAGAGTACCCATCTTATCTTACTTCCTGATGTTTTCATTCTGATGCCCCATATCGAGATGTTGGTTTACAGCTACGGAAGTTCTGTACCCCGTTGTTGACTCACAGTCACAGATCCACACCGTGCACCATTGACTTTAATTTCCAGTCTCACATCATTTTTTGGTCCATACCAGTTCCTCTTATTAATTTAAGTTTGGAATCATCCATTTACCATATGTGGACACTTTATACTGTGTTTGTTCATTTCACTTCACTTATGGTTTTTGCACATATGCTTTACTGTTCAGTACAGCATCTCTTACGTAATTGTTTCACTACACCCTAACTTCCCAATAATTCTTAGCGCTGCATTTTTTCCCAGTTATTAGAATAAACCACAACTCATTGATACCTATATGATCAAAAAATTAAAAATAATAAATAAATTAAAAATAGATTACATATAGATCAAAAATTACAAAAATTACCAAAAAAAGCATAAAATAAATTGAAAGAATAAATAAATAAAGCAAAAATAAATAAAGTTAAATAAAAATATATTGTTGATGCATATTATATATTGTATATAGACTACTGACATCTAGTGGGGGAAGATATAAACACACCTAATTGACCAGACCAATGATAAAAGGCAGAAATAGCACCATCTGAATATAAAAATATAAAAAAAAATCCTAAAAAAATATAGATTTTTTAAATTATATAAAGACACAGTGATAGCTAGAAAAATCTAAATAATTGGAAATGAAACAATTAAGGTCAAAGTCAATATTCATTCCTCAAGGGTATAACAAACTTAACTCATAAATCCATTTAGATTCACTTTTACTTAATTGATTAATCTTATTACTCCCTCTCCAATGGGGCTTAAATTTTTCAATAGCCCAAAATTTTAGTACTGTAGGGTCTTTCGAATGATGTTGTGCGAAATGTCTTGAGACACTATGTTTGCGTATACTCTTCCACATAGGGCGTTTGGTTCTCCCTACATACTGCATAGAGCAAGGGCACTGGAGGACATAAACCACACCCTCCATTCTACATGAAATGAAATTCTTAATAATATATTCTTTTCGAATAACACTAGAACTAAAGTTTCCACCTTTTTGACTATTACAGTTGGTATTTGTACAGGCATAACATCTTTTGCATTAAAAAAAAACTTTTCCCTGAAAAAAGTGAAATTGCTAGACAACTTGGGGGTCTGTGATATTTTTGGTAATAATATCACATAGCATTGGCGCTCTCCTAAACGTGACTTGAGGTTGTTCTGGCAAGATTGTGCGTAACTGATTATCCGCTTTTAATGTGGGCCAGGGTTTTCTAAATAATTTTAATCTGCTTGTGTTGTACATTATAGTTTAGCACAATGGTTAAATCATAATAGGTCTTTTCATTTCTCGGTTTGTCTTCAATGAGGTAATTTCTTTCCATTTTAGACACTTCTTCAATTCTGTCATTAATGAAGTTTTCATCAAATCCTCTCTGCACAAATTTTTTTTCCAATGAATTTGGCATGTTCGTTGAAATCTTCTTCTTTACTACAATTTCTTCAAAGTCTGATAAGTTGCCCTTTTAGTATGTTTACATGCCAAGGATCATAATGGCAACTATCCACTGGGATATAACTGCTATGATCAACCAGTTTGAAAAATATTTTAGTTAATATTTTCTGGTCCTTTATCTCAATCCTCAGATCAAGAAAATGGATGGTTTTAGCATGGTACTCTAATGACAGTTGAATATTTTTATCAATGTTATTCAGCCATTGGAAGTAATTGATTAAACTTTCCGCATCCCCAGCTCATATCACTATCAAATCGTCAATATACCTTTTCTATAGAATCTAAAGAAAAAACTTCTGCGCTACTAAATAGGGCTAAATAAAATGAGCTATGAAGGTGATACGTATTGGTGCTGCAAAAAACAGATGTAGTGAACACTCTTCACTACTAATAAACTCAAATGTGTGCAATCGTGTCAGATTGTGAACGTGTTTCTGCGCAAACAACAAATTAATAATCAAGTGAAAAACCTGCTTGTTTCAAAATACAATCCCGACTGGGATAACACAGTTTAAACAAATAAATGCAGGATGAAAGTCCATACAAGACGTGCATCAAGGTGACTGAGGTGGTAATAAAATCATACAAATCATGAAATCATAAAGTATAACACTTGTGACTAGTGAGTGAACATGCGTTGCTAGGTGATCTGGTGACTGTTCGTGGAAAAGGACACCCACTCGGGGCTCCCAGAACTCTCACCTTCCTGGCACAATATAAGTGCCTGTAGCTTTCAATAGATATGAAGTTACTCCAGTCCGGTGGTGGTAGTGGCGTCCTGGACCTTTTCCGGGGTGGTGTCACTTCCTCTAATGGATAGGCTCCATATGGTGGTGATAAGGAAACAAAAAGGCTCCAATAGTATAGTAGGTTTAAGCCAAGGAGTTTAATAAGTGTAATAAAATGGCTGCTTACATCAAAGTAAACGAAAAAAGTGCCAAACAACAGTGGGGACAGCTTGTTTGCGATACTCGCTACGTCACTTCCGGTCCGCGTTATCGTATTTATTTTCTATAGTAAAAGTTCAGGTGGAGGATCCCTGAAAACAGATTCCTTTTCCATCTTTGCCATAAATACATTGTCAACGTTTGGTGCAAACTTCGCACTCATCACGATGCCCTTAATTGGCATCGTGATAATAATCCGAATTGTGGCAAAAATATTTTGTGATGTAAGCCATATTCTAAACATTTAAGGATATAAGATTTTTGTTTGGACACTAGTTCACTAAATTTGTCCAGGGCCCATTTGTTGCTTGTAAAGCTTCATAGTGGTTAATGACAAATTTAAGACAAATTTAGTGATGCCCAAACAAAAATCTTATATCCTTAAATGTTTAGAATTTTTTCCAATGGCCGAGTAACAACGATAAAGAAATTCAACTGTCATTAATTTAACATGCTAAAACCATCCATTTTCTTGATCTGAGTACAAGAAAATATTAACTAAAACATTTTTCAAACCGATTGATTGTAAAAGCTATATCCCAGTGGATAGTTATCATTGGGATCCTTGGCTTATAAACATACCAAAAGGGCAACTTATCAGACTTCTGAGAAATTGTAGTAAAGAAGAATATTTCAATGAACAGGCAAAATTGGAAAAAGATACGTGCAGGGAGGATATGACGAAATCTTCATTAATGAGAGAATTGAAGAAGTCTCTAAAATGGAAAGAAATTACCTATATGAAGACAAACTGAGAAATGAAAAGACCTTTTATGATTTACCCATTGTACTAAACTATAATGAACAACACAAACAGATTGAAAAATTATTTAGAAAACACTGGCCCATATTAAAAGCAGATAGTCAGTTACGCACAATCTTGCCAGAA
The DNA here is from genome assembly GCA_037952925.1 of Lithobates clamitans. Taxonomy (NCBI): domain Eukaryota; kingdom Metazoa; phylum Chordata; class Amphibia; order Anura; family Ranidae; genus Lithobates; species Lithobates clamitans. Next base: position 5,774,042 of record JBBGZY010000700.1, on the reverse strand, counting down.
CTTCCTAAATTCACGTATAGGAGAGCGCCAATGCTATATGATATTATTGCCAAAAATGTCACAGACCCCCCACCCCAAGTTGTCAAGAAATGTCACCTTTTTTCAGGGAAAAGGTTTTTTCGTGCAAGAGATGTTATGACTGTAGGAATACCAACTGTAAAGGTCAATAAGGTGGGCACTAGTTTTAGTGTTACTAGAAAATTATATATTATTAAGGATTTCATTTCATGTAGGACGGAGGGTGCTTGTTTATGTCCTCCAGTGCCCTTGTTCGATGCAGTATGTAGGGAGAACCAAACACCCTATGTGGAAAAGTATACGCGAGCATATTCAGATTGTTCGTAAAGGCTTTAGCAAACATAGTGTCTCAAAACATTTCACACAATATCATTTGAAAGACCCTACAGTACTAAAATTTTGGGCTATTGAAAAATTTAAGCTGCATTGGAGAGGGAGAAATAAGTAAAAGTGAATCTAAATGGATTATTGAGTTAAGTTTGTTTCATACTAAAGGAATGAATATTGACTTTGACCTTAATTGTTTCCATTTCCAATTATTCAAATTTTTCTAGCTATCACTGTGTCTTTATATTTAAAAAAAATATATATATTTTTTTTAGGATTTTTTTAAAGATATTTTTATATTATTTTTTATCATTTCACATTGATTTCAGGTATTTTTAATGTCAGATAGTGCTATTTCTGCCTTTTATCAATGGTCTGGTATATCTTCCCCCACTAGATGTCACTAGTCTTTTATTTTTTTTTTTTAAGATATTTTTATTGAATTTTATACATCAACATACAAAAGAAAAACTTTGGTTATTAATAGCATTGCGTTTTACAGAAATACACTTGGGTGGGCAATAAACATATTTCAATTTACACGTCTCTTGTGATTATTAAGTATAAAGTTACAGGGAATGGTCAACATGCACTTCTCCAGTCACAAAGCAATCCGGGGGGGTTACATAGTTACATAATAGGTGAGGTCGAAAAAAGACACAAGTCCTTCAAGTCCAAATTATGTGTGTAATTATATGTCAGTATTACCTTGTATATCCCTGTATGTTGTGGTCATTCAGGTGCTTATGTAATAGTTTCTTGAAACTATCGATGCCCCCCACTGAGACCACCGCCTGTGGAAGGGAATTTCACATCCTTGCCGCTCTTACAGGAAAGAATCCTCTACGTAGTTTAAGGTTAAACCTCTTTTCTTTTAAATTTAATTAGTGGCCACGTGTCTTGTTAAACTCCCTTCCGCAAAAAAGTTTTATCCCTATTGCGGGGTCACCAGTACGGTATTTGTAAATTGAAATCATATCCCCTCTCAAGCGTCTCTTCTCCTGAGAGAATAAGTTCAGTACTCGCAACTTCTCCTCATAACAAATATCCTCCAGACCCTTTATTAGCTTTGTTGCCCTTCTTTGTACTCATTCCATTTCCAGTACATCCTTCATGAGGACTGGTGCCCAGAACTGGACAGCATACTCTAGGTGCGGCCAGACCAGAGTCTTGTAGAGCAGGAGAATTATCGTTTTATCTCTGGGGTTAATCCCCTTTTTAATCCCCTGGGAGATGTCAGTAGTCCATATACAATATATAATGTACATCAACAATATTTTTTTATTTTAACTTTATTTATTTTTGTTTTGTTTATTTATTTTTTCAATTTATTTTATGCTCTTTCCTTTTTTTTAGTAATTTTTGTAATTTTTGATCTATATGTACTCTATTTTTAATTTTGTGATCATATAGATATTAATGAATTGTGGCTTATTCTAATAGTATGTACCATTTTCAGCCTACTTATTTTGGGAGATGCAATGCTTGTCTCCGGCCACTGGGGTTTTTTTTCTTTGTAATTCCATCAGTGGCTATGAGTTCACTTAATCTCCGGGACAACATTTATCAATCTCCACAGTAACCTTTGGGCTTTATAAGCCCGACGTCCGTCACCTGTCTCCCATCCATGAAAAAGTAACGTGACTAGTGACGTAACACATTGGAAAGTCAGTGACGTCACTTCCGGTCACGGCCGAGACCCGAAGTCCTGAATTTATTGATACTGCTCATTTCTAATTTAGATGTAAGGTATTATATTTTTAAAAAAATACTTTTCATATGGAATTACTGCACTATGGAGATTTTATCTATTTTGTATGGCTTATGAATGAAGGAGAGGAGGAGATCTAATACAGCATAGTGGATATCTATCCTTGATTACTGTGCCATGCACCACATCCTTGGTTTTATGTTATAAGGAAAGGAGAGGAGAGTGGAATGTGATTGTTCATAAAGGATCCATACATTAAAACCTTGACAAACTCGCTGTGGATCTTGATGCAGGAGAGGAGAGTGGTACATGAACTGCTGTAAAGTGGTACACCAGAGCGCTACTAGACCTGTTGTGGTCTTTGTTCAAGGTGAGCTGCTAGGGCACACTCCTAGGGGATGCTTGGATGGTGGGAGCAATTGTGTTCACTTATTTCAAGAACTGTTCTATTGAGCATGTGATCTTCACATTTCATCACTATTTGATGCACATGCACTTTATTACCTGGGACTTATTTTAATTTATCACATTTCTGATATATCTTTGCATACCACTGCATTTACAGTGCCTTGAAAAAATATTCATACCCCTTGAAATTTTCCACATTTTGTCATGTTACAACCAAAAACATAAATATATTTTATTGGGATTTTATGTGATAGACCAACACAAAGTGGCACATAATTGTGAAGTGGAAGTAAAATAATAAATGTTTTTGAATTTTTTTTTTTTTTTACAAATAAATATCTGAAAATTGTGGTGTGCATTTGTATTCAGCCCCCTTTACTCTGATACCCCTAACTAAAATTAGGGATGAGCTCGATGTTCGAGTTGAACATAAGTTCGACTCGAACATCGGGTGTTCACCCATTCGCAGAACAGCGAACATTATGGGGGGTTCGCGGGAAATTTGAGCGCCGTGGAACGCCCCATAATGCACTGCAAGATCGCAGTGCATTGCTGTATGATAATTGGCTAAAGCATGCACCTGACCTGCATGCTTTGGCCAATCCATGCGCCCTCTGCTAAGAGAGCCATAATTGGCCAAAGACAGGGTGCCTTTGGTCAATCATGGATCACAGTTATGCCTTCCATAGCCCCACCATCATGCATGAAGGAGTCCCCCGAACTATTCGAACAGTGTCGGGTACATGCTGCTGGAGGATGCGCAGCGATTAGAAGGCTCCGATGTTGGTTCCCAGGTTGAGGAAGAAGGGAGTAACGTGAGCCTAGAGAGAGGGGGTGCCCAAGAAGGACAAGAAACTGGCAGTTATGTTCCCCCAGCCGCAGCATCCTGCCAAGTTTGCTCCAGTGATGAGGAGGGAGGGGATGATGAGTTCTCTGCACTCAGGCAAAAAGAGGCCATGTGGTGCTTGAGTTGGTCTGCTTAGGGGACAGGAGCCACACTGGGGCAGAGATTCTGTCAGCTCTGCAGGGGCGGACTCAGATGTGGTTGAAGCCACGCCAGCTTCAGCCAGGAATAGTTGTATGCGACAATGGCACCAACCTGCTCTCCGCTCTCCGACAGGGACACTTGACCCATGTCCCATGTTTGGCACACGTCCTGAATTTGGTGGTGCAGCTGTTCTTGAGCAGGTACCCAGGCTTACAGGATCTCCTGAGGCAGGCCAGAAAAGTCTGTGGTCATTTCCGCCGGTCGTACAATGCCAGTGTTCGGCTGGCTTACATTCAAAGGGAATACCACCAACTGCCTCATTTGTGACATGCCCACCAGGTGGAACTCTACATTGGCAATACTGCAGCAGCTGCACTGCAGCAGAGAGCCATCAGTGAGTACCTGTGTGAGCACCAGGACAGCGTCAGGGGAGCTTAGCTTTTTTTTGCCACGCCAGTGGCTACTGATCAAGGATGCATGCACTGTCCTGTCACCATTTGAGGAGGCCACGAGGATGGTGAGCAGCGACAATGAATGCATCAGTGATACTGTCCCTCTTGTCTTCCTGTTGGAGCACATGCTTTGTGGAATAATGGACAGGGCACTTGAGGCAGAACAGCGGGAGGAAGAGGAGGACTTCCTTACCTCTCAAGGCCCCCTTTATACAGATAGTATTCCTGTGGGCCTGCCAAACACACAGGAAGAGGAGGAGGATTGTGTCAGCATGGACATGGAGGATAACACTCAGGAGCAGTCTTCAAGGGATGGTTTTCAGTCCAGAGAAATCCAAGGAGTTGTATGTGGCTGGCAGGTGGTTGTTACGGATCATGTGATCCTTAGTGACCCAGAGGACTCAGAATCGAATGCCTCTGTAAACTTACGCTGTATGGCCTCCCTGATTCTGCAAAGCCTGCCAAATGACCCTAGAATTCATGGTATCAAGGAAAGGGATCATTACTGGCTGGCAACTCTTCTTGATCCACATTACAAAGGTAAGGTTGCAGAATTCATGCTGCCTTCGCAGAGGGAGCAGAGGATGAAACATCTGAAGGAGGCCTAGAAGAAAGGTTTGTGCAATGCGTTACCATACCTTGGAAGGTTACATTTTCCTGGTGCTGGACAACATGTTGCTAAGGCTTTTTTCAGTCAGAGGAAGAGCGGTGGAGAAGGTGGCTGGCTGACCGATGCCTTTAAACAATTTTTCAGTCCTCAGCGCCAGGGTCTGATCGGTTCAAGCAACCATCGCCAGCGTCTGCATTACATGGTGCAGGAATATCTAGGGGCAAGAGCAGACTTGGAGACCTTTCCAACAGACCATCCACTGGGTTACTGGGTCTTGAGGATGGATCACTGGCTCAATATGCAATTGCGCTACTGGCCTGTCCTGCATCCAGCGTTCTTTCTGAACGCACATTCAGTGTTGCTGGAGGGTTTGTAACGGATCATAGAGTGCGCCTGTCCACAGACTCCATTGGTAGGCTCACATTCATAAAAATGAATCAGTCTTGGATCAGCAGCTATCAAGCACCTGATGCTGATGTAACTGGTTGATTTTTCTATGGATGTGGGATCCCTTGAAGACTGCCTATGCTAAGTGACTATCCTATTCCTCCTCAAACTTGATGATCCTAGCTTCCAACAATATTTTTGGTTTAGGGCACCACCACCACTGCCTAAGGCTCAATTTTTCAGTCTCTGTTTAACAGGGGCATGTAATTACAATTTTTGATCTAATATTTCACAGCAGGGCCCGTTCCTGCGCCCAACAAGAGTATTTGTGAGGGGTTACAGTGTTGTGGCACCCCCACCACCACCAAAGGCCCAATTTTTCTGCCCTTGTTTAACAGGGACATGTAATTACAATTTTTGATCCAATATTTCACAGCAGGGCCCGTTTCTGCGCAAAACAAGAGTATCTGTGAGGGTTTACAGTGTTGTGGCACCAACAAAGGCCCAATTTTTCTGCCCCTGCTTAACAGGGGCATGTAATTACAATTTTTGATATATGTATTTCACAGCAGGGCCCGTTCCTGCGCTCACCAAGAGTAACTGTGAGGGCTTACAGTGTCCTGGTACCACCAACACCTAAGGCCCAATTTTATGCAGAGTATATAGGGCAGGCCTTATAGTATATATACTTCTGTTCAGGGTACATAGTGCCTGGGGGCCCCCACGCCATTTTTTAAAAAATTTAGGTGCACAGATAACAGATGAGATAAAATGGAGATAACAGATGAGAATTTTTTTTAGTAACAATCAATGTCAACTCACTCTATACCAACATTATACAAGAGGATGGTATTAGCAGTGTAGAATGGGCTCTGCAGACCCAAACACAGCTAAAACAAGCCCAGATCAACTATATTTTAGAAGGTTTAAGGATGGTTATGAGCCACAACTTCTGTTGGTACAAGGGAGAATATTACACACATACTAAGGGAGTAGCTATGGGGGCCAAATATGCCCCCAGCGTCGCAAACCTGTTTCTTAATAGATGGGAGGAGGAACAAATTTATGGTGTGAAAAGAGAAAATCTAAAATTGTACAAACAGTACATTGATGACATCATTATTATATGGAGAGGCACAGAAAATGATTTGAAGAGTTTCATTCAAGAAATAAATCACAATATTTATGGCATTACGCTCACAGGAGTATGGAAAAAACAAAGCATTGATTATCTGGACCTCCAAATTTTTAAGGCAGGAAGGGAATTAGACACCAGAACTTTTTTCAAGAAGACCGATCGCAACGGATACATTCCAACTAATAGCTGTCATCACCCCAAATGGGTAGGAAATCTACCAAAAGGCGAACTTATGCGCATCCACCGCAATTGCAGTACCCTCAAAGACTGATTACCAGGCCAATATACTCATTGAGAGGTTTTTGGAAAAGGGATACAAAAAGAAGAACCTGGAATTCCTAAAGGATCAAATCAGAGCAATGGACAGAAATAACATGATAGAGCAGAAGAAGAATGAGAAAAATAATCGGTACAACGAGATGGCCTTCCTCACAGATTTCAGCCGACAACATAAATTAGTAGAAAAGGTTCTTAAAAAACACTGGCCTGTTCTTCGTCGGACAACATTTTAAGAAACTCACTTCCTAATAAACCCTCTTAGATTTACAGAAGAGCTCCTGCTCTAAGAAATAGGTTGGTGCACAATGCACTAGATCCCCCTAAACAAATCAAGATTTCCAAAGATCTAAATGGATTTTTTAAATGTGGAAAGTGTCTTCCCTGCAGAAAAAGCAAAAAAAACAGAATGAAAGAAGGTGGCTTTTTAGATCTCTTACTACAGGGAAAGAATACAAAATAAAGGAGTTAATAACATGCACCAACACACATGTCACATATGTTCTGGAATGCCCTTGCCACAAGCAATATGTGGGCAGAACTACCACACCCTTATTCGTCAGGAACACATAAACAATATCAAAACAGGCTTTACAAAACATGGTGTATCCAGACACTTTAAAGAGTGCCACAATGAGGACCCATCTGGGCTCATTTTTTAAGGTATAGACAAGATAAAGGGACATTGGAGAGGAGATAATAAAAGAATAAAAATCTCCCAAAACGAGACCAAGTGGATCTTTACTTTAGACACCCTTCAGCCTAAAAGCCTGAACATTGCTTTAAACTGCTTCCTCACCAACTTCTAATTTTATCTCCTTTTGTCAAAGTTTTTACTATAAAGGGTTCCCCCATCAACTATGGTCTTCATCATATATTTTTAAAGCATTTCTGTATGCATGTGATACATCTGACATACATTTCTCAGCAATTTTAGCTATTTGCGGCTTTATGCAATTTATGGCGTTTTTTGCAATTTTTGGCTTTTTTGCACTTTTGCTGCAATTACACCTTATTTTTTCCTATTTCTCATGACCTATTGATGTTACTACACTATACATTACTTCCACCTTTAATCTAAGATGCCACTAGTATAACACCATTACACTATTTTGAATTATGAAGGCATTTTTGTATGTATAAATGCACTTTACATACTTTTTTTAGAAATTTTTAGCAACTTTTTTGCATTTTGCGACTTTATGAGACTTTATGCGACTTTATGCGACTTGCTGCGATTTTCTCCCTTTTTTTTCATTTTTGAATGATAAAGGCATGTATAAATGCAATTTTTAGCATTTTTCTAGCAATTTTTTTGCAACTTGCGACTGTATGCGCCTTGCTGCGATTTTTTTTGCAATTTTTTGCATTTTTTATCGCAATAATACCCTCTTTTCTCTTATGTCCACCTTCAGATGTCACTATACATCCTCTAACATCATTTTTTTACCTCTAGTCCAGCACAATACCATAATGCAATTATATTTCTTACCCATTTTTTAACTTAAATTTAATTTTGTAATATTGTGTATTATGATATGTATTTTGGTATTATGCTGTGTGTCTGTTACAACTTGGAGTTAAGTAGTCCTTTTAAAATAATCCCTCGTCATGTTGCGGAATAGTGTTGTCTATTGGCATTTTAAATCACACTACTAGCAATAGCATCCGCCATGCCGAAGCCTGGACTAACCAAAAATGGCCGCGGTCACATGGCCATCAATTTAGGACACACCTCATACCATATAAAAACCGGATGGTGTAGCAGGATGGCACCGCTCCAGATGACGTCCCATTGACGAAACGCATATTGCGGGACTATACAGCATCATTGCATCACTTCCGGTTTTGAGCCGTGGAGTGCAGATCGCTCCAGTTTCCTGTTTTTAAATATTGTTTTCGCTTTTAATGATTTTTAATAAATGTGAGTACCCATCAGTATTATTAATAAATGTTTGGATATTTGTACGGTATCACACTATGGAGTCTCTTTCCTCTCTACATGTGGGCAACATCTAAGAGGTTAACAGTGAGGAGACCACTTACATCGCAGACAAGGAGGCACTTGGAGAACAGAGGACAGGAAGTTTCCTCCCCCTCCACAGGCTGATGAGATGAAATTGTGGGGTGAATAATAGCGGTGAGTGCATTTCTTATGGGGCACTGTTTTCCAAGAAGCACAGAACAATTTGAAGGAGCACATTGTCACTTAATTGGACTTTTTTATACACCAGGGTTTAAGGATGGTATATGCATATTTCTGAACCCAGTTTCACAGCAACAATATACACCAGTTACATATGTTTGATTTTTTTGCACATAAATGTCACTTTGAATTGCAGGTTTTGCACAGGATTATTTTATTTTCATTTGAACATAACAATATGCATTATATATAAGCGGTTAGGAAGTTTACACAGGATTTTTTTGTGGATTTTTGTGAATATACAAATATTTATTTTCTGCACTTTTATTGTCACTTTTTGCACTAAATTCACTCGTGACACATACCCTTCAAGTATTTAGAGGTTGTAGGCCACCTCTTAATAAGAGCAGTGCCATACCTATCCCCTCTTTTTCACATTTCTTCTAAATTCACCTTAAGGTGAATTTATCGATAAAGGCTGCAGCTCCTCATTTTTCATTTTCACCATAAGCGCGGGGGTCTAATAATTTTTTCAGATCAGGGATAAAGCTGTGGAGAAGTTTAAAGCAGGGTTAGATTATAAAAAAATATTCCAAGCTTTCAACATCTCACAGAGCACTGTCCAATCCATCATCGGAAATGGAAAGAGTATGACACAACTGCAAACCTACCAAGACATGGACATCCACCTAAACTGACAGGCCGGGCAAGGAGAGCATTATTCAGAGAAGTAGCCAAGAGGCCCAAAGTTATTCTGGAGGAGCTGCAGAGACCCACAGCTTAGGTGGGAGAATCTGTCCACAGGACAACTATTAGTCGTGCACGCCACAAATCTAGCCTTTATGAGAAGCCATGTGGGGGACACAGCAACCATGTGGAAAAAGGTGCTCTGCTCAGATGAGACCAAAATTGAACTTTTTGGCCTAAAAGCAAAATGCTATGTCAGAAAACTAACACTGCACATCACCCTGAACTCACCATCCCCATAGTAAAACAACATGGTGGCCTCATCATGTTGTGGGAATACTTTTCTATAGCAGGGACAGGGAAGCTGGTCAGAGTTGATGGGAAGATGGATGGAGCCAAATACAGGGCAATCTTAGAAGAAAACCTGTTAGAGTCTGCAAAAGACTTGAGACTAAGGCCGAGGTTCACCTTCCAGCAAGACAACGACCCTAAACATACAACCAGAGCTACAATTGAATGGTTTAGATCAAAGCTCCTTCATGTGTTAGAATGGCCCAGTCAAGTCCAGACTTGAGATTCTGTGGTAAGACTTGAAAATTGCTGTTCACAGACGCTCTTAATCTAATCTGACAAAGCTTGAGCTATTTTACAAAGAAGAATGGACAAAAATTTTACTCTCCAGATGTGCAAAGCTGGTAGAGACATATCCAAGAAGACTTGCAGCTGTAATTTCAACGAAAGGTGGTTCTACAAAGTCTTGACTCAGGGGGGCTGAATACAAATGCACGCCACACTTTTCACATATTTATTTGTAAAAAATGTTGAAAATCCTTTATTTTTTCCACTTTACAATTATGTGCCATTTTGTGTTGGTCTATCACATAAAATCCCAATAAAATACATTTATGTTTTTGGTTGTAACATGACAGAATGTGGAAAATTTCAAGGGGTATGAATACTTTTTCAAGGCACTGTATATGTTTATAAAAATAAGGATAGTTATTTATGCATATTTGTTTACTTTCTTTTGAAATAGCACACCATTTTTTCTATTGTATGAGAGTGTTGAGGTCACTATCTAATGGTTGCAGCCTTTTCATGTGTATTTTAGAATGATACTAGCACACACATTACACAATTTCTTGAAATCTATTTTGCACACTAGTTTTGTTGTTTATGGTCCATAGCAGTGCACAAGTACCCTATACGTATTTTTGAACATAAAATAACTTATCATCTGGATATGCGGATAGTTTATGTTCCTTTCCCTTCACTTTTACGCCATGTATACAGTATTTGGATTGATCCGTATAGTCGAAAGAAGGGGTTCTAAATGAATAGAAAATAAGATTGGTGACAATGGGCAGCCCTGATGCGTACTGTACTTAAGGGTAAATATGTTGCATAAAAGACCATTAACTCTTATTCAGGTGGTTGGTTGTGCATATAAAGATGCAAGTCGATGAAACATTCTTGGGCCTAATCCTAAAATCTTTAAAGTTATCATCAAATATTCCCAGGCCACCATGTCAAATGCCTTTTTGGGCGTCGGTTGAGAGTAACAGGGCGGGCTGGGAGCTGCCCCATAAATAAGAAATTATGGACAAGGTTCGTAGGGAATTGTCCCTAGCTTCACAGCCGGGGATAAAACCTGTTTGGTCTAGTCCTATCCACTGCAGGATCAAAGGGAGTAGTCTAGTAGCCAAAATGTTCACGTACAGCTTTATATCCACATCCCACAATGGAATTGGCTTAGGAAGTCAGATGGGCTTCCCACAGGACATATTCAGGCATTTCAGATGATTTATTCTTTGCAAAATAGCAAACAAACGTTTTTGAGACATCCGTATAAGCTTATGTCTCAAAGAGAAGAGAATCGTTCAACTTCCAGTTACATTGTTGTTTTGGCTGACCAGAAAATAACAAACTAATTGTCACAGGGGCATGGTCTGAAACAGTACTAGTCCCTATAGTGACAGATTTTACCAAAGGTAGATGATAGTGATCTACAAATATATTGTCGATTCTGGAATAAGAATCGTGGGTTTTTAAATAATAAGAATAATCACGTTCTTTAGGATTTAAAATCCTCCAGACATCTACTAATTGGGATTTATGTAAGTTGTTCTTTAGATGAGAGAGATTTCTACAAGAAATATTAGAATACCCTCAAGAAGTGTCCATTTGTACAACAAAGGATCCAAGAAGATATTGATATCTCCTGCTAAAATAATAGCACCCTTGGCAAAATCTTCCAATCTGGACAAAATACATATGAATAAAAATTGATTGTTTAATATTCAGGCAGTCAGCAATCATTTGATCTAATATAAAGGATGTGTTCTTATGAAAACCAATGGGAACACCTTTTGCCTTATTGGTATATGATAGACCATACCATCCTACCATATAGGATAATGCGTAGATTTTATATGAGTTGATGTACAATGCGTTGCAGTTCTCTTAAAATCTGATGTAATTTACCCAAAGTGTTCAGACCCCTAACATTATATAAAGTCACAGTTAGTGTGGTCATGACTAGAACACATCCTTTAGCAGATAATCTAAGTCGCAGGGGGGAAAGGGGTAGAAGAAAAAAAGAGGGGAGTGGGGAGGAGGGATGAAGAGCAGTAAAAAATAACAAAAGAAAACGCATTGTAGCCTAGCTACACTACGCAAAATACTGCAGTGGACCCCATGAGGACAGAGTTCGGACCACCCGGCCACACTCAGGCATCCAGGCCCCAGTATACAGCAGGGCATCCGATCCCCATTAGGGATAGGGGGTGGTCACCAAAAACAAAAAGAGGTGCCCAAAGCACACACTGAACGAGGGTGATGGCTCCCCGTCTGAAGACTGGTCTCAGAGTTAGAAGAATTAGCCAAAGAGAAAGGAACTTATACATTGTCATCAAGTACTCATGCTTTTAAAAAAAAAAGAAACCCCCCCACCACCACACCCACCATGTTCATTATTATTCAAGTTCTCATACTCAAAAAGAGGAGAAAAAAAATATTTTTTTATTTTAAATATTTCAACAGTAGAGTACTCGCAGTTCTTCCTCCATGCTGCGTCGGGAAGTACAGGACTGATTGCAACACCTGACATGTCTGTAGAACATAACTTATCAAGAAGAGGTCTCAGCGTCCGTCGGCGTTCGAGTGTTAAATCAGAGAAAATAAATATTGGGATGCCTTTAAAATTTGCAGTTGCTGTTCCCCACATTTTCAATATAACTGTGTTTTTCTCTTCAAAGTAATGCAATCTACAGATAACATCATGCGGTAGAAACATTTTGTGGTTAGACTCTGGCTGATTCATGATTTTTTTAACCGTATTTGGCATGTCTTCATCTTTAACTTTCTCAGGTACGGAGATTGTTCCTCCTGTTCCTGTTTTCTAAATATTCCATCTTATATAACGCTGCTCTATGATCTGTTGTTAACTTTGTTACCTTTTCCTGAAGTTCTGTAATCGTCTCCTCTTAGTTGCCTTGTTGCTGTTCGTTATCTTCTACATGTAAGAGCAGATGAGAAAGGTCAGTGCAGGCAGCAGCCATCTCTCTTTTGATTGATTTTTCTACATTGTGAACATGCCCACCAGCAATTGCTTCAAGGTCCGCATAACAGTTGATATTTCTGAGCTCTGGTCCTCAGGGCATTCAGAACCTGTGAGGGATGCAGTAGAGCTCTGATAGGGGAGGCAGCATGTATAGATGGTGATCTGCTTGCTCCTTGCGATGAATAAGCCCCTCAAGAGCCAGATCTGCCCATTCTGTCCGATCTTTCTATTGTTTTGTCTGGTGCTCTGTCTCCTGTCAAGTGTTTTTTCATTGGGCTTGCTTGAGTGCTGTGTCTGTTGATTCTGTTTTGAGGCCGAACAACCTTTTGAATGCCCTTTTGAGTGTTTGCCTGATGGTGGTGCCTGTGAAATAGGGCGTGATGTAGCTGAGCAAGTCGGCATGTTATCCTTATTAGACAGCTAGCAATAGTCAACAGGTAGTATGTAACAGGTTTAATAAGCTATAATTTATATACAGTAAGTATTGTAGGTACTGTACTATAGGTATATGTGGCACAGAATATATTGCAGAGATTCAAGGTTGCAGATAAAATGCAGGTGAAATACAAAGCTCTATTCTTACAGTCCTTCAGCGCCTAATATCAGACCACCGCATATTAATTGAGCAATTCCACCACTGCCCAGCTGGCCTTGGTACTCTCGTAGCTCCTCTGTGTTCTTCGGCCGACTTTGGCTAAATTCTGCAGAACCCGGCAAGACTCAGCCTGCTTCAGCATTCCTTGGCCACTGCCACAGCTTGAGTGAGAGTGAAGAAATCCCCTCCTCGGCTTCAGAGCACTGTACAGGTTGTGAGGGCCTCGGTAGCTGCCCCAAAATCAAACAGGGACACAAGGTCTATCTTAGATCTCAAGGCACTAGACAAATTTATAAACATCCTTCTGTTTCAGATGGGATCGGTCTGTTCAGCCATGGCCTCTCTGCAAGAGGTAGATTTCAGGTGTACATAGTCATCAATGATGCATATCTTCTTGAGCCAGTTTTTCCAGGCTCATCAAAGGTTTCAGCGATATGCAGTAAAATATTATCATTTTTGTTTTGTGACACAGCCCTTCGGGCTAGATACGGCCCCCCTAAGGGTTCACAAAGCTCCTAGCCCAGGTGCTGGACTTAATGAAGACAGGGGGTGTCAATTTCAGAATACCTCAACAATCTTTTGTTCAGGGAGCGGTCAATTCCAGGTTTAAAGTGAAATATAAGAAGTGAAAGGTATCCTTAGACACATCTCTGCATGAGGAACTGGTGTCTACATTGAAGCAGTTCCCTACGTTCAGTTCCATCCAGGTCTTTTGTAGAGGAACATTCTCTCTGTCTGAAACATGAAGGTCCAAGCATTGGATTAACGGAAGGCTCTGTCCCCAGGGTATTGCAATGCTCGAATTGGTGATTGATTCAACCTGGAGGGGACATTTTTCCTTCCAGTGACATGGAAGATAGTAACCACTGATGCCAGTCTCTCCAGTTGGGGGACTAGCTTGGAGGTGGCTACAGTTCAGGGGCCTTGGACTCCACAGGAGAGAATACTGCCCATCAATATCTTGGAACTTCGGGCAGTACACCTTGCTCTGAATTACTGGGCAAACCAATTGCACAGGATTGTGGTCAGGGTTTAATCTGACAATGCCACTGCAGTGGGGTATATCATCCACCAGGGTGGCACCAGGAGATTGTATGGCTCAAGAAAAGGTGAATCACATTCTGTCTGGGGCAGAACAGCATGTGCCATCTCTGTTGGCAGTACATATTCCAGGTACAGAGGGGATATGATTTCAATATACAAATACCGTACTGGTGACCCCACAATAGGGATAAAACTTTTTCGCAGAAGAGAGTTTAACAAGACTCGTAGCCACTCATTAAAATTAGAAGAAAAGAGGTTTAACCTTAAACTACGTAGAGGGTTTTTTACTGTAAGAGCGGCAAGGATGTGGAATTCCCTTCCACAGGCAGTGGTCTCAGCGGGGAGCATTGATAGCTTCAAGAAACTATTAGATAAGCACCTGAATGACCGCAACATACAGGGATATATAATGTAATACTGACACATAATCACACACATAGGTTGGACTTGATGGACTTGTGTCTTTTTTCAACCTCACCTACTATGTATGTAACTATCTGCCAGCATTAGGGAATCTGGCAGTGGACACTTCTTGGAGTCTATAGGTCATAGGTCCAGACCTATGATCTTCGGTCCTGTTATCTCTGCACTGTTGAGCACCAGGAAACCAGCTTCAGGGAGCTTCCATTATAGGACTTGGGACTCTTATATGCCTGGGTGAGCCAGGGAGTGGTGCCTGTGGAAATATGTGAGTGGGAGATTTTTCCTTTCTACAATTGGGGGGGTAAATTAAATTGGCTTTAAGTACCATTAAGGGTCAGATTTTGTCTCTATCCATTTTTTCCAGAGACCTTTGTTTATCACTCCTTGATTCTTACTTCATGCAGGGTGTAACACCTACAGTCCTACCTGTCAGGCCACCCTTGTGTCCTTGTAACTTAAACCTGGTCTTGGCTGTCCTTGCAGAAGCCACCTTTTGAACCAATTCAAGAAACTCCATTAGTCTTTTGACTTGAAAGGTGGCTTCTTTGGTTTCTATCAATCCGGTAAGAAGAGTGTCAAAGCTGGCTGGCTCTTTCATTTAAGGAGCCGTTCTTGGTCTTGCATCATGATAAGGTGATGTTGCATCCTCATCCATCTTTCTTGCCTAGAGTAGTTTCTAGTTTTCACTTATATCGGGACACTGTCTTGCCTTTCTTTTTTCCTAGTTCACAGTCGTAGAATCACTGCATACTCTGGATGCAGTTCAGGTGGTCAGGATTTACTTGAGTTGGCGGCACAGGTCAAGAATCCTGGTTTGTGCTGCCAGAAGAGCCCAGGAAGGGCAGGCAGCATCCAGGTCAACTATTTCTCATTGGATCTGCCTGTTATTCATTTAAATCTGTGGTTTGATAAGGCAAGGTCCCACTCTTTCTGGTGAGAGAGCACTCTACCAGGAGTATGGGGGCATCTTGGGCTATCCGCCATCAGATTCAGTGGCTCAGGTTTGCAAGGCCGCTACATGATCTTTGGTTTATACATTCACAGTGTTTTACCAGGTGGATGTCAGAGCCACAGAAGATTCTGCGTTTGGCCTCAGTGTATTACAAACAGCAGAGTAAGTCCTTCTCTGGTGATGGTTTCTGTGATGGTGTCTCCCTCCGCTCAAGTGTATTATGCATCCCACACCATTATGATTATAACCTGCTCAGTGTCCCGTGATGTATGATAAAGAAAATTTGATTTTTTTCTACATACTTACCTGTAAAATCTATATCTTAAAGTACATCATGGGACACAGAGGTCCATCCCCTCTTTTCTGGGAATTCATTGCTTGCTACAAAACTGAGGTGCTTCCTGTATAGTTGGGGTTATATAGGGGAGGACTTCCTGTTTGACTGATCTGCCAGTGTCCATTCACCTATAGGTGGTGCATAGCCCACATAGTTATGATTTTAACCTACTCTGTGCCCCATAATGTACTCCAAGAAATGGATTTTACAGGTAAGTATGTAGAAAAAATCAAATTTTTATTAATAAAAAAGGAGAAAGTGGATATGCTTTCAACCAGCTTTCAACCAAAAAAAATGATGCATCAGTCACATAACATATAACAGATCACACAGTGAACGCGTTGCTTTTTTTGCATATAAAATGATTTGCACAGGGGCGCATGCGCTGTGCGATGTGTGAAGGACACCTGCAGTGTGAGCTCTGCAGGCTGCAGAGACTTACAACACTGACCTGGGGCCAACTGCCGCATCCCTGGGGGACATATTGGTGCATGCCGACACACAAGTCTCGCCACAGCAAGCCAGCTCAGAATTCCCTGACCAACTGTCTCCTCTGGGTCTGGGAGCAGAACGGAATGTCGCAAAATCGCGCACAGCAACCACGTGCTCGGGCAGCAGCCCACAGCCCAGCTCACTCTTCAGGAGACTGTGAGTACCCAGTACATCTCACAAAGGCGGAGCTGTATGCCAGCCTGTAAGCCAAGTACGAAAAACTGGCTGACAAATTTCAAGTTGAGCTCCACAAGTCTACTAATACTTTAACCCAGGAACTGGCAGCACTGGGGTGAGAACAGACATGTTAGAGACAAAGCACGACAAACTCCACCTAGCCTATTCAGATCTCCACAGAGACCATGAATCCCTTGCAGAGATGGTTACCCAGCTGCAAACTAACCTTGAAGATTTAGAAAACAGGAACAGGCGTAACAATCTGAGGATTAGGGGGGTCCCAGAACAGATCACACATTTACTCCCAGCAATTAAGAGACTGTTCCAGTCCCTGTTGCCTGATACCCCAGATACCTCTTTTGCCTGTGACAGGATCCATAGGGCTCTGCGCCCCAAACCACCAGATGATAAACCACAGAGGACATTGTGCTTTGCCTCAAATACTATCTCATCAAAGAAGAGATACTGAGAGCCTCTCGCAATACTCCTAATATACAATTGGATGGGACCAAGCTCCAGATCTAACTGGATCTTTCTCCTGCGAAACTGGAGAAACGCAGAAAACTGAAAGAAATTACCACTGTACTTCAGTCAGCTAGAATTTGCTATAGATGGGGCTTCCCCTTAAAATTGCAGGTCCCTCACAAGGGCACTGCCTATACAATCACCACACGAGTGGTCAACGAGTTGTTGATCAAGTTGGGATTCCTAGCCCCTGAACACCTACCCAGGCAGCCTTCTACTCCACGTCCAACGCCGATCTGGGCCACCCCCTCTCCCGGGGGACATAGTCGACGACAGGAGCTTTGTGAATTTATGCACTGACGCACCCCTTCGACTCCCTGGTTAATTAATCATATGGAGAAGATTATCAGTTATAGTAACTATAATATACTGATGACTTTCCTATTCCCTTTTTTGTTGCTCTAACATATGTCGCAGGACGGCTACTAGGTCTTGTTGCGCCCGTCTGATTGACCCCTTGCTCTAAATTCACACAGGCCCAGATTGTTGGCCACAGGAAGCCCTCCAGAGAGTGGACATCCGGGCCTCTAGTCCAGGCGAGAGAATCCGTATTGAACTTTAGAGGTTCATTTTCGTTTAAGAGTATTGGACTATATAGTCCTCCAAGTGTTTTTTTCTGTTAGTCTGTTTGTTTATGGCACAGAATGTTATAGCTGTTTGAAGGCACTTTCACAAAAAATATAGGATATAGCGTTTACAGTATGCCTTATAGTGTATGTACCTTTTATGTTTCCAATTCCCGTTAGGGGTTAACCAGCTGATGACCACCTCTCTATCCCAGACATCTACTCAAATTATCCTCCCTTTAAGATATACTAATGGGTATTAGGATAATTTTACATAACATCAAAGGCTTTAATTCTCCACAGAAGCGAAGGAAAGCCTTTAGGTCCTATAGACACCTGGGAGCAGACAGGTAACTATAATATACCAGATATAATAATATAATATATCAGAATCCAACCACCCTAGATACTTTGACCTCCTTTATAAGCAACATTTTTTTACTACATATGACTCTAGGTCTAGGGGGGTGGCTATATTTAATAAAAATTCAGTTTTACTGGATGTGCAGCATATGTACAAGGACCCCCCAAGTAGGTTTCTGATAATTCAGGGCTCGATTTGCGGCAAAGCAATTATCATAGCAAATGTTTACGCTCCTAATGACTCACAAGCTTCTTTCTTTACTTCATTCTTTCAGGTACTAGACAGATATCTTTCCCCTCACCTAGTGATTGGAGGAGACTTTAATCTGGTGGCACATTCAGGGCTGGAAAGAAGCCGAGTTGTAAGTAATGTCAACACTTTCCCAAAGACCCTCGCCCGTTTGCTCAGCTCCCATCAACTTATAAATTCCTGGCGGGCTCACAATGTGGGCGCTCGGGACTATACCTTCTACTCCCACCCCATGACAGTTACTCTAGGCTAGACTATATTTACAGTACTCCTGTCCTGTTAGCCACTCAAACTCAGCAAACATACATCCTTGCTCATGGTCTGATCATCACACGGTACTGCTAGCTATTTCACATATAGGCATTTCACCAACAAACGCCACTTGACGCGTTAATGACTCCCTTCTCTCAGATCCTGAATTTGTTACTAAAGTCTCAGACCGCTTAGATGAATACTTCACATTATCAACACACAACATACTCCCCCCACTATTTGGTGGACTGCCCACAAGGCGATAATTCAGGGACATCTGATAGAACTAGCCACGGCAAAGAAAAAACACAAACTAGCAGATATCACTAGACTCTCCCGGGAGCTGACTAGACTGTACCATATACACAACCAATCCCATTCCTCTGACACTCTCAGATAGATTAACAATAAGAGGACCAAATTAGACACAATCCTCTCTAAGCAAACGGAAAAGACCTTGAGATGGTCAAAAGCCAGGTTTTTATTGCACAACAACTCGGCTTCAGCAATGTTCGCCAGAAAACTGAATTTCACCATCAACCCTCCACACTCTTATAAACTTAGGAATGACAGGGGTAATACTGTCACCCACCCCTCGTAGGTACTCAAAATCTTCTCCAATTTTTACCAAGACCTATTAGCGGCCCCCTCTTCCCTGCCTGACCCGGGTTCCAAATCCTGGCTGGAGAATATGTCCCTCCCATCCCTGTCTGAGGAGCAAATTAAAACCCTGAATGCCCCCTGCAGAGAGGATGCTATAATTGCATCCCTGAAACCTCAAAAGCCCCAGGTCCAGATGGTTTTTCTTCCACCTACTACAAAAAAATTTCTAATCAATTAGTCCCCCATCTTAAAATTTTTTATAATTATATACATAAAGGTTACACCTTCGTTACAGTTTTGGTCTCTATATAAATCATCGTACTCACTGGCACCCCACAGTCCTCACTTAGCCTCATTTCTAGGCAACCCTAGATCCCTTCTGCATTCCACTCTATCCAAGATTTCTCCCACTGGACACAGAGTGGCTTAATCACTCTAGATGCCCTGACCCAAGAACCCCCTTTTAGCTCTTTCACCTTTCTGCAAGAAAAACATGCCCTACCTAGAACAGAGTTCTATAAATATTTACAGATTAGACACTTTGACTACTCACTACCGCAGGGAGGTGACAAATACCACCAATACTTTTGAACATGTGTAGGTTCTTCTCCAGAGATAAAGGTACTATCTCAACCATGTATCAATATCTAAATGAACGAAACCTCCCCATAAAATCACTAGCAATGCTCAATTGGGAAGCTGAAACGAGTCTAGAGATGACCCCTGAGGATTGGTTAGATATGGTGTCAAATATGCACAAATGTACGAAATATATGGCAGTAAAGGAGACAGTGGTAATTCTACAAACCACATGGTACTATACACCTTCAAGATTGAATAGATTTTGCCCCTTGGTCCCGGGGAATGGCTTTAGAGGTCGCACTAATCGAGGCACACATCTCTACATATTTTGGAGCTGTAGAGTTATGCACCCCCTATGGCAGAAGATAGCTACCAAGGTTGCTCAAATCACTGGGATTCACCATACCCTGACTTATCAGATGTGCCTCTTTTTCGCAGAACACCCAGAGGTTACCCCCCAGCTCTGAAACTCGCCCACATGCTATTCAGTGCAGTACACTGAGCAATAGCGCTACATTGGCGCTCGCCAGCAGTCCCCTGGGACCAAGTTTTAAGACGTATGGAAGCAATTAGTCCTATGGAACGAATCCACCACACGTTGATGGACACTATGCCAGTATTTGAAAGGAAATGGGCCTCCTGGTCATCATATGGTTTTTAAGGTTCAGGTTTGTTTTGGCATACATACACAATATACCTTACAGCTGGAGTGCCAGTGTTCCCCTCCCCTTTCCCCTTTCATATGATTTTGTATTTTCTCTTATGCATAATTTTCTCTTATGCATATATGCTAGTTCCAGATACATGACAGCCACAGGACATGGATAACCTTATTAATGCTGTATGTAATCATCTGCCACTCGTTATGTGGCCCCCATCGGCTTGAATATGAGATGGTATCAGATATTATGTGCATGGCTATGTTTCGTATCTGATTGTATGTCTTTTTCTTTGCTATGAAATAAAAATCATTTGTAAGGAAAAAATAAAATGATTTGCACTTATTATTTATGAGTTTATAAAACACACCAACAGAGATGATGTACTCCAGACATGATTTGGGGCTATCACATTTGACGTTGTTCTGTATATATTTAAACTGTTGCTTAGAAATGAAATGTGAGTACTGGCATTTAGGAAAGATTTATTTGTGCCTCTGTTTTTCAAACTATTATCTCTAATGGATTATCTGTTAATACCTGGAAGCTGTCCCAAGTGCAGTGATCCATGCCTGGAATATGCCAGCATAGAAATTAAAGGGGTTTTTCCTGGTGATGGAGAAAAATATAAGTGGCAGGATCATGACTCCATGGATCACTAAGCCAACAATCACCGTAACCATGTACATGCCCAGCTGCCGAGCAACGGTCTCTAGATCTTTGATGCCTGCAATTTTCCCACAGATAAGAGAGGCAATCCCAAGAGGTGAGTACCTAAACAGAAGAGACACTGTTAGTAAGCAATAAAAAAGGAATACTGAACAGATTTCTAAAGCCTGCTTTCCTACTGTAGAAGAAAGCGATAAATAAGAACAATGCACAAAGTGGGACACAAATAGCCACAGACAGAAGAAACTGTAGTATGAAGTGCTTCAATAACATTCATAGCTCCCCATCAATAAGTTCAGGGAATTCTATTGTCATTCAAATGTTAAATTTCAAATAGTAAGAAGAAGATGATGGCAATTTAATGTAAATCTGCAGGAACCAATAAGTGTATACACATGACATTCTTTATCCTCTTGGTCACCTCCAGAACCCCTGTACATGGGGTTCTCAATTAGGGATGAGCCGAACACCCCCCTGTTCGGTTCGCACCAGAACATGCGAACAGGAAAAAAATTCGTTCGAACACGCGAACGCCGTTAAAGTCTATGGGACACGAACATGAATAATCAAAAGTGCTAATTTTAAAGGCTAATATGCAAGTTATTGTCATAAAAAGTGTTTGGGGACCCGGGTCCTGCCCCAGGGGACATGGATCAATGCAAAAAAAAGTTTTAAAAACGGACGTTTTTTCAGGAGCAGTGATTTTATTAATGCTTAAAGTCAAACAATAAAAGTGTAATATCCCTTTAAATTTCGTACCTGGGGGGTGTCTATAGTATGCCTGTAAAGGGGCGCATGTTTCCTGTGTTTAGAACAGTCTGACAGCAAAATGACATTTGGAAGGAAAAAACTCATTTAAAACTAGCCGCGGCTATTGCATTGCCGACAATACACATAGAAGTTCATTGATAAAAACGGCATGGGAATTCCCCACAGGGGAACCCCGAACCAAAATAAAAAAAAAAAAATGATGTGGGGGTCCCCCTAAATTCCATACAAGGCCCTTCAGGTCTGGTATGGATATTAAGGGGAACCCCAGCCAAAATTGAAAAAAAAAATTGACGTGGGGTTCCCCCTAAATTCCATACCAGACCCTTCAGGTCTGGTATGAATTTTAAGGGGAACCCCGCGCCAAAAAAAAAAAAAAAAAACGGCGTGGGGTCCCCCTAAAAATCCATACCAGACCCTTATCCGAGCACGCAACCTGGCAGGCCGCAGGAAAAGAGGGGGGGACGAGAGTGCGGCCCCCCCCCCCTCCTGAACCGTACCAGGCCACATGCCCTCAACATTGGGAGGGTGCTTTGGGGTAGCCCCCCAAAACACCTTGTCCCCATGTTGATGAGGACAAGGGCCTCATCCTCACAACCCTGGCCGGTGGTTGTGAGGGTCTGCGGGCGGGGGGCTTATCGGAATCTGGAAGCCCCCTTTAACAAGGGGACCCCCAGATCCCGGCCCCCCCCCTGTGTGAAATGGTAAGGGGGTACTTACCCCTACCATTTCACTAAAAAACTGTCAAAAATGTTAAAAATGACAAGAGACAGTTTTTGACAATTCCTTTATTTAAATGCTTCTTCTTTCTTCTTTCTTCCTTCATCTTCTTCTGGTTCTTCTGGCTCTTCTGGTTCTTCCTCCGGCGTTCTCGTCCAGCATCTTCTCCGCGGCGTCTTCTATCTTCTTCTCCTCGGGCCGCTCCGCACCCATGGCATGAGGGGAGGCTCCCGCTCTTCTCTTCATCTTCTTCTCTTCTTCATCTTCTTCTTCATCTTCTTCTTCTTCTTCCTTCTTCTCTTCTTCTCTTCTTCTCTTCTTCCTGTCTTCTGCGGGCCGCTCCGCAGCCATGCTGTGGCATGGAGGGAGGCTCCCGCT
Source organism: Lithobates clamitans (assembly GCA_037952925.1). Classification (NCBI taxonomy): domain Eukaryota; kingdom Metazoa; phylum Chordata; class Amphibia; order Anura; family Ranidae; genus Lithobates; species Lithobates clamitans. The sequence goes on along the minus strand of JBBGZY010000700.1, from coordinate 5,750,977 downwards.
GTGTGACGGCGTCTCTTCGTCTGACGGTTCTTAAATAACGGGGGGCGGGGCCACCCGGTGGCCCCGCCCCCCTCTGACGCACGGTGACATGACGGGACTTCCCTGTGGCATTCCCCGTGACGTCACAGGGAAGTCCCTCAAGTCACCGTGCGTCAGAGGGGGGCGGGGTCACCGGATGGCCCCGCCCCCCGTTATTTAAGAACCGTCAGACGAAGAGACGCCGTCACACAGCGGGAGCCTCCCACCATGCCAGCATGGCTGCGGAGCGGCCCGGAGAAGACAGGAAGAAGAGAAGAAGGAAGAAGAAGAAGAAGAAGAAGATGAAGAAGAAGATGAAGAAGAGAAGAAGATGAAGAGAAGAGCGGGAGCCTCCCCCCTCATGCCATGGGTGCGGAGCGGCCCGAGGAGAAGAAGATAGAAGACGCCGCGGAGAAGATGCTGGACGAGAACGCCGGAGGAAGAACCAGAAGAGCCAGAAGAACCAGAAGAAGATGAAGGAAGAAAGAAGAAAGAAGAAGCATTTAAATAAAGGAATTGTCAAAAACTGTCTCTTGTCATTTTTAACATTTTTGACAGTTTTTTAGTGAAATGGTAGGGGTAAGTACCCCCTTACCATTTCACACAGGGGGGGGGCCGGGATCTGGGGGTCCCCTTGTTAAAGGGGGCTTCCAGATTCCGATAAGCCCCCCGCCCGCAGACCCTCACAACCACCGGCCAGGGTTGTGAGGATGAGGCCCTTGTCCTCATCAACATGGGGACAAGGTGTTTTGGGGGGCTACCCCAAAGCACCCTCCCAATGTTGAGGGCATGTGGCCTGGTACGGTTCAGGAGGGGGAGGGGGCCGCACTCTCGTCCCCCCCTCTTTTCCTGCGGCCTGCCAGGTTGCGTGCTCGGATAAGGGTCTGGTATGGATTTTTAGGGGGACCCCACGCCGTTTTTTTTTTTTTTTTTTGGCGCGGGGTTCCCCTTAAAATCCATACCAGACCTGAAGGGTCTGGTATGGAATTTAGGGGGAACCCCACGTCAATTTTTTTTTTCAATTTTGGCTGGGGTTCCCCTTAATATCCATACCAGACCTGAAGGGCCTTGTATGGAATTTAGGGGGACCCCCACATCATTTTTTTTTTTTTTTTTTGGTTCGGGGTTCCCCTGTGGGGAATTCCCATGCCGTTTTTATCAATGAACTTCTATGTGTATTGTCGGCAATGCAATAGCCGCGGCTAGTTTTAAATGAGTTTTTTCCTTCCAAATGTCATTTTGCTGTCAGACTGTTCTAAACACAGGAAACATGCGCCCCTTTACAGGCATACTATAGACACCCCCCAGGTACGAAATTTAAAGGGATATTACACTTTTATTGTTTGACTTTAAGCATTAATAAAATCACTGCTCCTGAAAAAACGTCCGTTTTTAAAACTTTTTTTTGCATTGATCCATGTCCCCTGGGGCAGGACCCGGGTCCCCAAACACTTTTTATGACAATAACTTGCATATAAGCCTTTAAAATTAGCACTTTTGATTTCTCCCATAGACTTTTAAAGGGTGTTCCGCGGCATTCGAATTTGCCGCGAACACCCCAAATTGTTCGCTGTTCGGCGAACTTGCGAACAGCCAATGTTCGAGTAGAACATGAGTTCGACTCGAACTCGAAGCTCATCCCTATTCTCAATATACAAATTATGACTTCCAGCCCTGAAGGTGACCCAGAACAAGCATGCATCCACAGAAATAAATTCATATAGGTCTTGGGTTTGTGGCTCAGAAAGCATTGACGCTATTGGATTAGCATGACAGTCACATACTGTAACAAGATGGAGAGGTCAGTAATGTAACCTAACAACTTTAAAGATAATTGAAAATCAAATACCTCCTTCATGGCATGTGATTCTGTTTGATGATATTAATTGGAAATATTGCCCTATACTTGTAAGTCTACACTAACAGAAGCAGCAAAAAATATTGCTGTAAAAAAAGTGTAATGAAAAAATGCATTCATATTAAATGATTAGTCTACAAATAGTGCTATCCGCAGCTAAAATGCAAAAGTAATAAGTAGGGAAACTTAATGAAAGAGGGAAAATGGGTTTTTGCTTTACTGATACCTGGTCAAAGAGCCTCTATAAGAGCAACCAATAGAATCCTGCAGTGGCGGCTGGTATTTTTTTTGGAGGGGGGGCAAACAACCACCCACCCACAGCAGCACCCTACCCCCCGAGTGGCAGCCCCCCCCCCCCCCCGCTGTTTGCCGGTTGGTCTGGCACTTGCCCCATCAGGCGGTAGGCAGCAGGCAGCGTTGTGCAATGGCTCCGTGGCTCTGTATCCTTTCCTCCATGGTGGCTTCCAGCTCCCCCTGTCCTCCTCCTAGGCATCCAAAAGGATTGCCTGTCCTTTCAGCCAGTCGGGTGACCGATGTCAAAACCGGCTTCCTGATTGCCCTGAAAGAGGATCAGTGTTATAACAGTGAATTCATTCGCTGTTGTAACAAACCTCAGTGGGACTGGAGCAAACTCTTTGCGACCCGAGCCCACCCTATATTGAAGCTTATTAGAGCCTCTGGCTCTAATCGGTGCTTACAAAAAACAGCCTCCCGCTTTACAGTCCATGCTCCGGTGTCCTGAAAGGGGCCCGGATGCATGGATGAGGGGGGAGGCACCCATGCGCCCTTAATGAATGGGCCGCCCCTGGAAGCCTGAAAAGCTGAAAGGCTTATCTTAAACCTGTTATCTGCTTGCACAGGATAAAACAAGTTAATGTAATGTCTGCCCAGTAGCCCATACTTACCTTCCTTTTGCTTTCCTGATGCTCCATAAAGCACCATTTACAGTCAGGTCCATAAATATTGGGACATCAACACAATTCTAATCCTTTTGGCTCTATACACCACCACAATGAATTTGAAATGAAACAAACAAGATGTGCTTTAACTGCAGACTTTCAACTTTAATTTGAGGGTATTTACATCCAAATTAGGTGAATGGTGTAGGAATTACAACAGTTTGTATATGTGCCTCCCACTTTTTAAGGGACCAAAAGTAATGGGACAATTAGCTGCTCAGCTGTTCCATGGCCAGGTGTGTGTTATTCCCTCATTATCCCATTTACAAGAAGCAGATAAAAGGTCCAGAGTTCATTTCAAGTGTGCTATTTGCATTTGGAATCTGTTGCTGTCAACTCTCAATATGAGATGCAAAGAGCTGTCGCTATCAGTGAAGCAAGCCATCATTAGGCTGAAAAAACAAAACAAACCCATCAGAGAGATTGCAAAAACATTAGTTGTGGCCAAATCAACTGTTTGGAACATCTTTAAAAAGAAAGCACCGGTGAGCTCAGCACCAAAAGACCCGGAGGACCACGGAAAACAACTGTGGTGGATGACCGAAGAATTCTTTCCCTGGTGAAGAAAACACCCTTCACAACAATTGGCCAAATCAAAAACACTCTCCAGGAGGTAGATGTATGTGTGTCAGTCAACAATCAAAAGAAGACTTCACCAGAGTGAAAACAAAGGGTTCACTACAAGATGTAAACCATTGGTGAGCCTCAAAAACAGAAAGGCCAGATTAGAGTTTGCCAAACAACATCTAAAAAAGCCTTCACAGTTCTGGAACAACATCCTATGGACAGATGAGACCAAGATGTGATGTGTACCAGAGTGATGGGAAGAGAAGAGTATGGAGAAGGAAAGGAACTGCTCATGATCCAAAGCATACCACCTCATCAGTGAAGCATGGTGGTGGTAGTGTCATGGCGTGGGCATGTATGGCTGCCAATGGAACTGGTTCTCTTGTATTTATTGATGATGTGACTGCTGACAAAAGCAGCAGGATGAATTCTGAAGTGTTTCGGGCAATATTATCTGCTCATATTCAGCAAAATGCTTCAGAACTCATTGGACGGCACTTCACAGTGCAGATGGACAATGACCCGAAGCATACTGCGAAAGCAACCAAAGAGTTTTTTAAGGGAAAGAAGTGAAATGTTATGCAATGGCCAAGTCAATCACCTGACCTGAATCCAATTGAGCATGCATTTCAGTCAACAATCGGGGCATTTCAACAATCAGGGCATTTTAGGGCAAAATATGTCGGGGTGCATGGCCTGGATGGAGCTAGACTGAGGTTGCTATCACCTATTACACACCAAGCTTGTATGGTGTGCGGTGGCTGAGATTTTTCTCTCCATGCAAAAAATTATGCTTTATCTGTACAGGTTTATGGAACATGATGAAAACACGTATTGCGTTTGCGGTTATTTATTGTTCATGGCACCCCAAATGTGACAAGCACACTTTGCTTTTTGCAAAATGTGCAGTAAAAAATGCATAAAAATAAATACAACAAAAAGCTACTTGAACTACTTTAATGCGTTTTAAGCACATAGGGCAGACCATTGAAAAAAATGGGCTGCCTTATGTGTTTTGCAAGAAGGAAACAAACAAAAGAAAGACACGTCAAAAAAAGCTGGGTGAAAATGTTATGTTGCGTTGCCTGCACAAAGAGTGCCCTGCTTGTTGCTGCAGGTGTTGACTTGTTTATAAAGGTATTGCCAGGGCCTGGACTTGAACCTGGGCCCTCAGCTGTGTCTAGCAATGATTCTTCTCACTGAGCTACCTGAGATGTTGGACAGAACCCTGTCTGATCCATTGGACAACCCTGCCCTGTGCCTTGACTTCTGTTTAATTTTGAACTCTTTGCTCCTCCCATGAACTTCCTGTTTTAAGCCATGTCTCTGTACTTCCTCTTTGCCAGGTTATAGTGCTTTCTTAGCCAGTGCCTTGCTCTTGTCTTCCCTGCTGTCGCCCGCGTTTTGCTATCACTCGTGATCAACCTGTGGCTTATTCCTCAACTACTCTTCTACCTGATCCCAACCTGCAAATACACATTATTAAACTATTGACTTGTTTACTGACAACGCTTCCATTTAATCCTTATCTGCTTATCCGCAACTGGACCTCGGCTTGCTCACCTCCTGGAGGGGTGATCCTGAAGAGCGTGACCTGCTACTAACACGCAGCTAAATCCATCTCCACCATCAGGAGCTCTGGTGAACACCAGTTAGTACTTAGACTCCACACCTCAGGTGAGCCTGCATCATCTGCCAGAGTGACTGCCTGTGTGCTAGGGATGAGCCGAACACCCCCCGGTTCAGTTTGCAGCAGAACATGCGAACAGGCAAAAAATGAATTTGAACACGCAAACACCATTAAAGTCTATGGGACACGAACGTGAATAATCAAAAGTGCTAATTTTAAAGGCTTATATGCAAGTTATTGTCATAAAAAGTGTTTAGGGACCCGGGTCCTGCCTCAGGGGCCAGGTATCAATGCAAAAAAAGTTTTAAAAACAGCAATTTTTTCGGGAGCAGTGGTTTTAATAATGCTTAAAGTGAAACAATAAAAGGGAAATATTCCTTTAAATTTTGTACCTGGGGGGTGTCTATCGTTTCCCTGTAAAGTGGCGCATGTTTTCCGTGTTTACAACAGTCCCTGCACAAAATGACATTTCTAAAGGAAAAATAGTCATTTAAAAGTACTCGCGGCTATAATGAATTGTCTGTCCCGGCAATACACATAAAAGTCATTGAAAAAAACGGCATGGGATTCCCCCACAGTCCATTACCCGGCCCTTTGGATCTGGTATGAATATTAAGGGGAACCCCGAACCAAAATTTTAAAAAAAATTGCGTGGGGGTCCCCCCAAATTCCATACCAGGCCCTTCAGGTCTGGTATGGATATTAAGGGGAACCCCGCACCAAATTTTTTTTTATAATGGCGTGGGGGTCCCCCTCAAAATCCATACCAGACCCTTCAGGTCTGGTATGGATTTTAAGGTGAACCCCGCACCAAAATTAAAAAAAAAAGGCATGGGGTCCCCCCAAAAATCCATACCAGACCCTTACCTAAGCACACAACCTGGCAGGCCACAGGAAAAGAGGGGGGATGAGAGAGCACCCTCCCTCCTGAACCATACCAGGCCACTTTTTTTGTGAAATGGTAGGGGTACATTTGTACCCCGTTATCATTTCACACGGGGGGGCCAGGATCCCGGGGTCCCCTTGTTAAAGGGGGCTTCCAGATTCTGATAAGCCCCCCGCCCGCAGACCCCCATAACCACCGGGCAAAGGTTGCGGGGATGAGGCCCTTGTCCCCATCAACATGGGGACAGGGTGCTTTGGGGGCCACCCCAAAGCACCCTCCCCATGTTCAGGGCATGTGGCCTGGTATGGTTCAGGAGGAGGGGGGCACTCTCTCATCCCCCCTCTTTTCCTGTGGCCTGCCAGGTTGCATGCTCAGATAAGGGTCTGGTATGAATTTTTGGGGGGACCCCCACACCATTTTTTTTTAATTTTGGCACGGGGTTCCCCTTAATATCCATACCAGACCTGAAGGGCCCAGTAATGGACTGTGCGGGAATCCTATGCCATCTTTTTCAATGGCTTTTATCTGTATTGCCGAGACCCGACAATTCATTATAGCTGTGAGTAGTTTTAAATGACTCTTTTTCCTTTAGAAATTTCATTTTGTGCAGGAACTGTTCTAAACAGGGGAAACATGTGCTACTTTACAGGCATACTATAGTCACCCCCCCCAGGTACAAAATTTAAAGGAATATTTCACTTTTATTGTTTCACTTTAAGCATTATTAAAATCACTGCTCCCGAAAAAACGACAGTTTTTAAAACTTTTTTTGCATTGATACATGTCCCCTGGGGCAGGACCCAGGTCCCTGAACACTTTTTATGACAATAACTTGCATATTAACCTTTAAAACTAGCACTTTTGATTTCTCCCATAGACTTTTAAAGGGTGTTCCGCGGGTTTCGAATTTGCCGCGAACACCCCAAATTGTTCGCTATTCGGTGAACGAGCAAACAGCCAATGTTCGAGTCGAACTCATGTTTGACCCGAACATAAAGTTCATCCCTACTGTGTACCTATCCTGCTGGTCGGTGGTAGTCCTGCAACTGCTATAGCAACTGGTCCTTGAGCCTGACACCTGATTCTGACAGGTATCCTATGTTAGCAATTAGCCCACTAATTGCCTGTGCTGTACAGACATGTACCTCCTGCTCTCAGTTCCACTGCTACATTTCATTATACTGTATAAACTCATTGACAACAGACGAGCAGAGGGGGAAGGTATTGTTTTAAAAAAATGCAAATATGGCTTTACTGTACTGTACCCTTTTTTTGCAAATTGTTGTGCAAACTGTAAAATCCTGTATAATAATAAGAATCTGTCAGGTTGTTTACCTTTTCAGCAATGTGATATTCATACCTCTGTCATGTACTGTAGATGTCACTATTTACAGTTGTTACTTGTATGATCATTTCTATACTCTGTACAAGTTAGTTCCAGGTTTCTGTTCACATTATAATATACTCATGGATATCTGAATTTGTTAAAACGGCACTCTAGAACTACTCTGTCTCCCAGACTACAGGGCTCAGATTGGAGACAAGGATGTCTCTTCTGCTTCTACAGCAGTGTTCGCTTTTTCTTCTACCCCCCTGAGGAGTCTTCAATACCATTTACTGCTTTGATTTATACTTTTGGGAATTACATACATGCTGCTAATCAGGAGGACTTACCTATTGTTAAAAAGTGTAATTTACAGGGGCATGGCTAGAGGCTGACCGGGGTGGCTGTGTAGCTCTGAAACCCTGGCAGCTTGCAGTGAACTGAAGCAAAATACAGCCACTCAGGGCACTAAATCTGTCTGCAAAAGCAGCAATCTGACTCCCCAGCTTGTCACCAGCTTGATCAGGATTCAGGAAGCATAAAGAGGACCACCAGCAGAAGAACGCACAGCTTTCTTCTCTCCGAAAGCCACAGCTGCATAGCCAAGAGCCGGCTTATCCTCTTCTCCTCCATGCTCCCACTCTCCAGATCAGAACATGCAGACAAGCAGATCTTTGCGTGGTAGCACCACACAGATTGCTATGTCTCCTGCACTTTCCACTTCACTGTCTGACAACACAGCGAAAGCAAGATTTAGGATGGATGAGCAGGCTAACCAGCATTATGAGTTGAGTTCTAATTATGACTCTTTTGATGATACCAGGGAGCTGGCAAAAACTATCGACTCATTTCCCACATTGAACCAGAATGTGCTTGGCACCACATTGAAAAACATGTTAATATCTCTCAGGGGCACATTGCATGCTGATATGCAAAAAGTCAGCACAATACAAGCTGCAGGCAGTACAATTAACCACATTGAACACAATGGGTTCATTTGCCTCCACCATTAATGATCTGGTGGATAACCATGACATGCATGGAGATGGGCACATTTGGATAAAAGCAAAGTTAGCAGATCTTGAAGCCAGATCTAGGTGCAATAATGTAAAAATTAGAGGTATACCCAAAACAGTCCAGCAATCAGATCTACACAGATTTGCTGCTGATATGCTTGCTACCTTACTACCTGATCTGAATACCTCTGAATTGATTATCAATAGAATACACTGTTTATCCAGATCTTCCCCTCTACCTGACCAAGTGCCTGGAGATGTTTTACATTTTTTTGTTCACATGAAAGAGCAACATATGCTCAAGGAATACTAATCAACATCCCACCCCATACTCCAAATTTCAGTTCTATGCAGATCTTTCACAACATGCTCTACATAGGCGTGTATACGGGGTGTACCGACTGTGCCTGGGCACACCCAAATCACCGGTGCCTGTTAGTGTAGACGAAAGCCGTCTGTTTCCCGAGATCTCCATCTTTGGCACTGAGGGTAGTGAGATACCCAGAGGAGAGGCGACTGTGCTGTTGGCTGTCATCTATCCCCCTCCCCGCTGGAATCCTACTACTATCATAGTATCCCCCCATCGGCTGCCCACTGGGCTGCTGTGAAAGGATGCATCCAAGGAGTGTGTAGACTACACTGCCTGTGAAACCTTCACATTTCACATTCAGCAGATAGTGCAGCTTTGCAAGAGCCACTCGTTGTGTGTGAAACTGTCCGGGAATGTAACTGCTTCCAGGGAGAAAGACCGGCTGTCAAAACTCAGCAGTCATGTCGGGGGTGGGCAGGACTGAACAGCTATCAAACATCATCCAATGGGATGGGGTCTGGGCAGGCCACTAGGTTCATATTGCTCTGCCCCATTTCTTAGGCAGCCCAATCATTGGCTGGTGTTTGATAGCTGTTCGGTCCCGCCCACCCCTGACATCTCCGCTGAGTTTTGACAGCTGGTCTTTCTCCCTGGAAGCATTTACATTACCTGACAGTGTCACACAAAATGAGTGGCTCTTGCGAAGCCTCACTATCTGCTGAATATAAAACTCCCCCTCTCCCCTTTCAGTGGCCATTAGTGCTGCCTATCAGTGCTAATTGGTGCCCATCAATGCCCTCTATCAGAGCTAATCAGTGCTGCCTATCATTACCACCTATCAGTGCCCATCAGTGCTGCCTATCAGTGCCCACCCATGCTGTCAATCACTGCCCATCATTGCTGCCTATCAGTGCCAATTAGTGCCCATCAGTTCTGTCTATAAGTGCTGCCAATCAGTGCCAATCAGTGCTGCCTATCATTGCCAATTATTGCTGCCCATCAGTGCCACCAATCTGTGCCCATCAGTGCTACCAATTAGTGCCCATCAGTGCCACCAATCAGTGCCCATCAGTGCCACCAATCAGTGCCCATCAGTGCTGCCAATCAGTACCACCTATCAGTGCCCATCAGTGCTGCCAATCTATTAGTGCTGCCAATCAGTGCCACCTAGAAGTGCCCACCAGTGCTGCCAATCAGTGCACATCAGTGCAGCCTCATCAGTGCCCATTAGTGCTGCCAATCAGTGCCGCCCATCAGTGCTGCCAATCAGGACCCATTAGTGCTGCCAATCAGCACTTATCAGTGCACTGAGTGAAGAAATGGGAAGATGAACTCAGCAGCCAGGCACATTGTCCATGGGGGGGGGGGGGCGTCTGGTGGGGCACAACTGAAATCTGTCAATGTTTATTAATGCCACATGCTGATCTTTAGTATAATCGGTAATCACCACACTACTATTTACAATAAACTACTGGAGGCAAAATAAAAAAGTGTCAGCAAAAGGCTTGCTGCTATGTGTTCCCACAACACAAAAAAAGAAAAAAAAATGCAGCGCTAACTTACTCATCATTAACTTAACAATAATGGGGGAGCCCTCTAATGTATCTAAATTTCAATAAGCTTCAATATTACCACAATACCGGTCTCTCAAGGGGGGGCCCACTGTGACCTGCACTGATCACCCTCGACTGTCCCCCTGTGTTCTGCTCCGGCCCCTCTGTGTTCTCCTCCAGCCCCCTGTGTCCTTCTTTTATGACACTGTGCACTGGCCCCCAAAAGGCATTTTGAAAATATGAAAAAACAAATTTTAAAAAAATGAAATTGGCTCCTATGATTGTCTATCATAGGAGCCCACCCGGTCCAGGAGGCAGGACTTAGTGTGACACTGAACGCGCTGGGCAAGTGGGAGATCCCCAGGGGGGGCCTGCTCTGTGTAAACCGGCTGCGAGCTGCGGCGGCTCTCCTCGATGCCTGGGCACAGCAAGGTAAGGCTGATGGGATGTGTCCGGCACTGATGACGAGGCTGTATTAATGGGCACTGATGGCTGGGGACCAATAAAGCTGTATTAATTGGTACTGATAGTATTTATGGGCACTGATGGTATTGATAGGTACAGATGAGGCTACATTAATGGATACTGATGGTATTATTGCGTACTGGTGGTATTGATGGATACTGATGGTATTGATGGGCACTGATGTTATTGATGGGAACTGATGGTTGAGCACTGATGAGGCTGCAAATAATGAGCACTGATGGCTGGACACTGATGAGGCTGTATTGATGGGTACTTATGGCTGGGCACTTATGAGGCTGTATTGATAGGCGCTGATAGTACTGATGGGTACTAGGGATGAGCCGAACACCCCCCTGTTCAGTTCGCACCAGAACTTGCGAACAGGCAAAAAATTTGTTCAAACACACAAACACCGTTAAAGTCTATGGGACACGAACATAAATAATCAAAAGTGCTCATTTTAAAGGCTTATATGCAAGTTATTGTCATAAAAAGTGTCTGGGGACCTGGGTCCTGCCCCAGGGAACATGGATCAATGCAAAAAAAGTTTTTAAAACGGCCGTTTTTTTCAGGAGCAGTGATTTTAATAATGCTTAAAGTGAAACAATAATGCTGTCAGACTGTTCTAAACACAGGAAACATGCGCCACTTTACAGGCATACTATAGACACCCCCCAGGTACGAAATTTAAAGGGATATTACACTTTTATTGTTTCACTTTAAGCATTATTAAAATCACTGCTCCCGAAAAAAACTGACGTTTTTAAAACTTTTTTTTGCATTGATCCATGTCCCGTGGGGCAGGACCCAGGTCCCCAAACAGTTTTTATGACAATACCATGAATATAAGCCTTTAAAATTAGCACTTTTGATTTCTCCCATAGACTTTTAAAGGGTGTTCCACGGCATTCGAATTTGCCGCAAACACCCCAAATTGTTCACTGTTCGGTGAACTTGCGAACAGCCGATGTTCGAGTCGAACATGAGTTCGACTTGAACTCGAAGGTCATCCCTAATGGGTACTGATGGCTGGGCACTGATGAGGATGCATTGATGGGTACTGATGACTGGGTGCTGATGAGGCTGTATTAATGGGCACTGGTGAGGCTGCATTGATGGGCATTTCCCATCAGTGCAGCCTCACCATTGGCCATCAGTGCAGGCTCACCAGTGCTCATCAACGCAGCCTCACCAATGCCACATGTGCATTACACTCTCCTGAACCCAGCGCTCTGTGCATTACACTCTCCTGAACCCAGCAGTCTGTGCATTACGCTCTCCTGAACCCAGCGCTCTGTGTAAAACATTCTGACCCCAGCGCTCTGTGTATTTTGCTCTCATGAACCCAATGCTCTGTGTATTACGCTCTCCTGAACCCAGCACTCTGTGTATTACGCTGTCCTGAACCAAGTGCTCTGTGTATTATGCTCTCCTGAACCCAGCAATCTGTGTATTACACTCTCCTGAACCCAGAGCTCTGTGTATTATGCTCTCCTGATCCTGAACCTAGCACTCTGTGTATTACGCTGTCCTGAGCCCAGCGCTCTGTGTATTATGCTCTCCTGAACCCAGCGCTCTGTGTATTACGCTGTCCTGAACCCAACACTCTGTGTATTACGCTGTCCTGAACCAAGCACTCTGTGTATTATGCTCTCCTGAACCAAGCAATCTGTGTATTACGCTCTCCTGAATCCAGAGCTCTGTGTATTATGCTCTCCTATACCTAGCGCTCTCTGTATTATGCTCTCCTGAATCCAGCACTCTGTGTATTATGCTCTCCTGAACCCAGCGCTCTGTGTATTACGCTCTCCTGAACCCAGCACTCTGTGTATTAGGCTATCCTGAACCCAGCGCTCTGTGTATTAAGCTCTCCTGAACCCAGCGCTCTGTGTATTACACTCTTGTTCTCCTGAACCCTGTGTTATGCATTTCTGGTTTTATTGAACAACGTCCCTTTAAGACCCTCCCACTCTACAGTTTGCCCACAGCCACCCTATGATGTGGCATGTGCCCCTGTGGGAAGGGGGTGGGGTTCCTGCAACTATTCAACTATGCCCAGCCGTCCAAAAAGAGCAGGCTGCGCTCAAAAAGCAATGGGCCGACAGGGAGAGATCTCCCATGGCCTGAACGGTCCTGCATTCCACATGCATCACCTTGGCATGGCAGGATTAATAACGAGCACCATGGGCAGTCCTAATGTAAGCCAGGTATTCACCTTCTGTAGTGCTGTGTTAGGTCTGCACAGTGCCCTTCAACCTCACCTCAGGGCATGCCACGCACAGGGATGCAGGGCTCTTATGGAAGCCTGGGACTTCCATAGCATTGGGCCTGCCACCCTTTCACTTTCACCTCAGGGCGCATGCCGATGCACAGACATTAAGGTCCACCAAAATCCTCAGCACCAGACCCATAATGCTCTTGATTTGGCCATGACTACCCACCACCATACACTTCACACTCCTCTCCCTGCACATACTACATACATACTGCACATACTACCCACCGCCATACACTCCACACCCCTCTTCCTGCACATGCTACCCACCGCCACACACTTTGCACTCCTCTCCATGCACATCCCACCCACCGCTATATACTCCGCACTCCTCTCCCTGCACATACTACCCACCACCATACACCCCACACCCCTCTCTCTGCACATCCCACCCACCACTATACACTCTGCACCCCTCTCCCTGCACATACTACCCACTTCCATACACACCGCACTCCTCTCCTGCACATCCCACCCACCACTATACACTCCGCACCGCTCTCCCTGCACATACTACCCACCACCATACACTTCACACTCCTCTACCTGCACATACTACCCACCATCATACACTTCACACTCCTCTCCTGCACATACTACTTACCACCATACACTTCGCACTCCTCTCCCTGCACATACTACCCACCACCATACACTTTGCACTCCTCTCCTGCACATACTACCCAACATCATACACTCCGCACTCCTCTCTCTGCACATACTACCCATCGCTGTACACTCCGCTCCTGTGCGTACTACCCACCGCCGTACAACCCATACTCCTCTCCTGCACATAATACCTGCCACCGTACATTCCACACTGTACATTGCCTATTTAACATTACCACATTTAGCACTATGCAGTGCTGAGAGTCCTGCAGTGGTGAGTTAATGAGCCCAGCTGAAGTAAGTTGGCTCAATAGAGCCTCTATGAAATTCCCAGCATGCTTAGAGAGGGTGCTCCATCCTGGAACCAGTTTTGTGTCTGTGTAGACTGAGCATGATACCTGTCCTGTGCTGTGAGACAAAGCCTGTGTGACAAACCTCTAAAACAGAGAGCTAGGTGCTGGGGACAGCACACATAGGGAACCTGCATGTGTAGTAAGTGGCCAAGTTGGCAAGGATTTATTTTCATACTTCATTTTGTTTTGCTGTTATTTTTCCATTGTATATAGTCTAAATAAACCACACCTTTGTTTTTCACCTTCAATGCTGTTTGCTATGCCTACTTGTGTGTAGTAAACTCATCCAGGGGGGTCACACACACAAGCTGCCGAGCTAAACCCCTCACAGTTGGTGGAGGAGCCCCACAAAGGAGCAAAAAAGGCGGAGCTTGCAGCAGAAGGAGATGGACGCTCACTAGCTGAGCTCCTCTGCACTCAGGGGAAAAAACGGCACACATCACCTGTTATACCCAACAGAAAGGCACAACATATACCAGCGGACCCGCAGCACATCCCGGTGATCCGACTGAACATGCCGCGGAGGAATAAAGAGCCCCGTAAGCCGCAAAAACTTACCGAATACTATCCGCTCGGGCCTAAGCAAGATGGCGGCGGCCTGAAAGAACGAGGTATGTCTAGTACTCCTCAATACAGCCAAGGGAAAAGTAATCCACAGTTGGTGGAGGATGCGGCAGTTTTTTTTAAATAAAGGCCAGAATGGAAGTGTTGCTGAGAGAGCTTGTTGTGGCAAATGCCAATTAACAACAAGCGAATCTAGAGCAAAGGCATCCAAATGAACAAGAGCAGCAGAGTCTGGAAGCTCAGCAGCAAGCTCACCAGCAGAGTCTGGAAGCTCAGCAAGAAGCCCAGCAGCAATCAGAGACTTGCTTTATAGACCTTAGACCTTTATATCCGGGGCAGAGATGCCAACCACAAGTGGACACCTTAATGCAGCAACATCCGCAGACCAGTGAGGCATCGCATCATTTTGTTCGAGCCATTTACTGCCAAGAATGACTGGAGAGGCTGATCCTGAGGTGTTTTTGACCACATTTGAAAGGACTGCTGAAAGGAAAAAGTGGCCTAAGGAGCAGTTGGCTGAACTGGTGGCCCCACTATTATCTGGTGAATTGCAGAAAGCTTATTATGACCTAGAGCCTGATCAAGCAAAAGACTATGTTGTGCTAAAAACAGAAATATTGGCACGGCTGGATGTCACCCTGGCCGCCCGGGCTCAGCGTGTGCATAAGTGGACTTTCCGGCTTGAATAAGGCCCCCCCCCCGGTCTCAAATGTATGATCTCCTTCACCTGTGCAGGAAGTGGCTGCAGCCAGAGACTTTGACCGCACCAAAGATTGTGGAACTTGTTGTTATGGATCAGTTCCTGAGATTTCTTCCTACTGCCATCCAAAAGTGGGTAGGCCATGGAGATCCAGAAATGGCTGACAAGCTTGTGGATGTGGTTGAGAGGTACTTAGCTACAGAGAACCTGACCGCCTCTCCGAGGGACTCACATACTTTCCACCCTATGACCAGACCATCCACAGTGTCGGGTAAGATGTAATGGTAGAAATGTTGTTGTGTTGCTGGAGTCAGGTAGCCTGGTAATATTGGTAAAAGCTGAATTAGTTACTACAGAGGACTCTGGGAATAACAAGGTGGCTGTTATTTGTGTGCATGGGGACACCCAAGAGTATCCTTAGGCTACAGTGTTGAGTGTTTGAGATTTCTAAAATTCTGGGAACTCTGGGATGGTCCTGATTCCCCCACTGTCGTCTACTTTTTTTTTTATATATATATATAATCTTTATTTATGTTTGCAATTTTGACAAAACAATCAAAAAGACGATAACAACAAAGTAAAACAGACATCAAAAAAGGAAAAGCAAAACAACCCAAGTGGGTATTGGTCAATGTACACAACATAAGGCCCGAATGGCCATCCAACATAAAGGGTGCTGGAGATGGAGGCGTCTACTTAGTGGTCGTGGAAGCATACCCTACTATAAAACTTAGCGTCAATGATGAGCAAACACCACAAATTTGGGCAAAAAAACTAGAGCCCAAAGGGCAGACAGATAAAGGGAACATAAAATATGTGAACCAAAATAATAAAAGAAAAGAAGCACTTTACTGTGATGTATGAGTAGTCATATATCAAATATCTCAGAGGATCAAGTCAAGTCTAAAACACTTCTGACAGTTAAACTTCTCCCACAGAACTGGTACGCATTGGTTGTATGTCTGTCTGGGCCTCATCAATAGGGATGAGCCGAACACCCCCCGGTTCTGTTCCCACCAGAGCCTGCGAACGGACCGAAAATTCGCACGAACATTAAAACCCCATTGACGTCTATGGGACTCGAACGTTCAAAATCAAAAGTGCTCATTTTAAAGACTAATTTGCATGGTATTGTCCTAAAAATGGTTTGGGGACCCGGGTCCTGCCCCAGGGGACATGTATCAATGCAAAAAAAAGTTTTAAAAACGGCCGTTTTTTCAGGAGCAGTGATTCTAATGATGCTTAAAGTAAAAAAAAAAAAAATTGAAATATTCCTTTAAATATCGTACCTGGGGGGTGTCTATAGTATGCCTGTAAAGTGGCGCGTGTTTTCCGTGCTTAGAACAGTCCCTGCACAAAATGACATTTTTAAAGGAATAAAAGTCATTTAAAACTGCTTGCTGCATTAATGTAATGTCGGGTCCTGGCAATATGGATGAAAATCAGTGAGAGAAATGGCATGGGTACCACCCAGTCCATTACCAGGCCCTTTGGGTCTTGTATGGATATTAAGGGGAACCCCGCACCCAAATTAAAAAAGAAAAGGTGTGGGGCCCCCAGGCTCTATATACTCTGAACAGCAGTATACAGGCGGTGCAAACAAGACAGGGACTGTAGGTTTGTTGTTAAGTAGAATCTGTTTGTAATTTTGAACTGGTACATTTTTAACGTGTTTAGCTCCAGCCAAAAAATCTATTTTAGGCTTTTTGCAAAACATAGGGAAGGGTTATCACCCCTGTGACATTTGTTTTGCTGTCTGTGCTCTTCTTCAGAAGATTTCACCTCACTTTTTGTCCCAATGACAAATGTTTTTTGAAAATTTGGGGCTTTTAGTGAAACAAGGATTGGTGATAAAGCATCAGTGTAAAGGAGAAAAGTTTTTCCCATATTAACTCTTACAGGAGAGAATTTCCCTTCCTAGGGGTAGATTTCATCTCACTTCCTGTTGTCTCCTTCCGTTTGCAAGTAGGAGTCATTTGTAAGTTGGATGTTTGAAAGTAGGGGCCTGCCCTATATACTCAGCAGAAATTTGGGCCTTAGGTGTTGTTGTGGCCACAACACTGTAAGCCCTCACAGGGCCCCGCTGTGAAATATTAGATCAAGAATTGTAATTACATGCCCCTGTTGAACAGGGGCAGAAAAATTGGGCCTTTGGTGGTGGTGGTGCTGGTGCCACAACACTGTAAGTCCTCACAGTTACTCTTGGTGGGAGCAGAAATGGGCCCTGCTGTGAAATATTAGATCAAGAATTCTAATTACATGTCCCTGTTGAACAGGGGCTGAAAAATTGGGCCTTAGGCACTGGTGCTGGTGCCACAACACTGCAACCCCTCACAGATACTCTAGTTGGAGCGCAGGAACTAGCCCTGCTGCAAAGAATTGCATCAAAAATTGTAATTACGCGCCCCTATTAAACAGGGGCTGAGAAATTGGGCCTTAGGCACTGGTGCTGGTGCCACAACACTGCAACCCCTCACAGATACTCTAGTTGGAGCGCAGGAACTAGCCCTGCTGCAAAGAATTGCATCGAAAAATTGTAATTACACGCCCCTATCAAACAGGGGCTGAGAAATTGGGCCTTAGGCACTGGTGCTGGTGCCACAACACTGCAACCCCTCACAGATACTCGCGGTAATTACACGCCCCTGTTAAACAGGGGCTGAAAAATTGGGCCTTAGGCACTGGTGGCGCCCAGAACCAAAAATGTTCTTACACGCTATCAGCATGATCATTGAGGAGGAAGAGGATAATTACTCAGGATAGTCACTCAGCATCAGCATAGGCAGTCTCTGAAGGGATCTGACATTTCAAAAAAAAATATTGGGTTACATCAGCACCAGGTGCTTGGTAGCTGGTGGTGATCCAAGACTGATTCATTTTTATGAAGGTCAGTCGATCGACCGAGTCGGTGGACAGACGCACCCTGTGATCGGTCCAGCAGCACTGAATGTGCGTTCCGAAAGAACGCTGGATGCAGGACAGGCCAGTAGCTCAATTACATACTGTGCAAGCTCTGGCCAGTGATCCATCCTCAAGACCCAGTAACCCGGAGGATTTTCGGTGGGAAAGGTGTCCAAGTCAGATATTGCCCCTAGGTATTCCTGCACCATGTAAAACAGACGCTGGGGATGGTTGCTGGAACCGATCATACCTTGGGGCTGCGGACTAAAAAATTGTCTGAACACATCGGTCAGACGGCCACCTTCTCCACCGCTTCTTCTTTGACTGACCGAAGCCTCAGCAACACGTTATCCAGAAACAGTAGTTTTTAACCTCCCAGTCTCTGGGAACGCGTTGCTCAGACCTTTCTGTAAGGCCTCCCGAAGATGTTTCATCCTCTGCTCGCTCTGCGATGGCAAGATAGGATCCGCAACCTTACCCTTGTAACGTGGATCAAGGAGGGTTGCCAGCCAGTATTGTTCCTTCTCCTTGATACCACGAATACGAGGATCCTTCCGCAGGCTTTGCAGGATCAGGGAGGCCATGCAGCATAGGTTTGCTGAGGCATTCGGTCCGGAGTCTTCTGGGTCACTAAGGACGACATGATCCGCAGCCACCTCCTCTCAGCCACGTACAAGTCCATGTGTTTCTTGGGACTGCAAATGATTCCTTAAAGACTGCTGCTGATGCTGAGTGCCAGGCTCCACCTCCATACTGACACAATCCTCCTCCTCCTCCTCTTCCTGTGTGATCGGCGGGAACGCAGGAACACTGTCTGGATAAAAGGGGCCTTGAGAGCTAAGGAAGTCCTCCTCTTCCTGCCTCTGTTCTGCCTCAAGTGCCCTGTCCATTATTCCACGCAGCGTGTGCTCCAACAGGTGGACAACGGGGACAGTGTCACTGATGCATGCACTGTCACTGCTCACCATCCTTGTGGCCTCCTCAAATGGTGACAGGACAGTGCACGCATCCCTGATCATGGCCCACTGGCGTGCGGAAAAAAAACAAGCTCCCCTGACCCTGTCCTGGTGCTATAGTCGCACAGGTACTCATTGATGGCCCTCTGCTGCGTGTGTAGCCACTGCAGCATGGCCAACGTTGAGTTCCACCTGGTGGGCATGTCACAGATTAGGCGGCTCTTGGGCAGGTTAACTTCCTTTTGGAGGTCTGCCAGCCGAGCACTGGCATTATATGACTGGCGGAAATGCACACAGACTTTCCTGGCCTGCCTCAGGACATCCTGTAAGCCTGGGCACCTGCCCAAGAACCGCTGCACCACCAAGTTAAGCATGTGAGCCAAACAGGGCACATGGGTCATTTGTCCCTGTCAGAGGGCGGAGAGGAGGTTGGTGCCATTGTCACATACCACCATTCCTGCCTTAAGCTGGCATGGCATCAACCACCTCTGAACCTGCCCCTGCAGAGCTGACAGAACCTCTGCTCCAGTGTGGCTCCTGTCCCCCAAGCACACCAGCTCAAGCACCGCATGGCATCTTTTGGCCTGCGTACTTGCTTAGCCCCTTGAATGCCTACGGAGCACCGCTGGTTCCGAGGACAAAGCACAGGAAGAGGCCATGAAAGAAGAAGAAAAGGAGGGGGTGGAGGAGAGAGGTGTGTCAGAATCACTAGTAGTGGCATTTTGGAGGCGTGGTGGCGGAACAACCTCCAACACTACTGCACCTTGTCCTGCATCCATCCCAGCTGCCAGAAGAGTCACCCAATGCACCGTGAAACTTAGGTAACATCCTTGTCCATGCCTGCTGGACAATGAGTAAGCAGTAATATGCACCTCACCGCTGACCGCCCTGTCCAGCTAGGCCAAGACATTGTCTTCCACATGCCAGTAGAGAGCCGGATTCGCCTTCCGTGAGAAAAAGTGGTGTTTGGGAACCTGCCACTGAGGAACTGCACATTCCACAAGGGGGCAGAGTCTACCAACTGAAAAGGTAGCAGTTGAAGTGCTAGAAATTTTGCCAAGCTAGCATTCAACCGTTGGGCATGTGGATGGCTGGGAGCGAACTTCATTTTGCGGTGCAGCAGCTGGGGCAGGGAAATTTGCCTGGTACAATCTGACATCGGTGTACCGATAGCAGATTGCCCACAAGGACTTGGCTGTGACTTTTGGAATAACGCACAGAGACAGCAGCGCCCTGCATATGCGGAGCTCTGAGGTGTGATGCAGTCAGTGTGCTGCCCTTAGGCTGGCCCCTGGAGGGCATCCTGCCTCGTTGGTGATGTGCCTCTTCCTCCTCCTCCTCCTCTCTCCTATCAGGCACCACAGATTGCCCACAAGTACTTGGCTGTGACACACCTAATTCTACACCTTCATTCCTCTCAGTGTAGGTCTCAGAGAGGACTGAAGGTATAGTGGGTTTGGAGATCCCAGCTGATGAGAAATAAGGAGAGGTCCTCTTTGTTTTTTGGTGTGGGTCTTTTAGGTACGCTTGCCAACGAACTGCATGGCAGGTCAACATATGTCTGGTGAAGCATGTGGTGCCCAATCGGGAGATGTTTTGGCCACGCGAGATACGCTTGAGACATATCTTGCAAATAGCAGCAGTGCCATCTGATGCACTTCTCTCAAAAAAGGCCCAGACCAAAGAACTTTTGGAATAACGCACAGAGACAGCAGCGCCCTGCATATGCGGAGCTCTGAGGTGTGATGCAGTCAGTGTGCTGCCCTTAGGCTGGCCCCTGGAGGGCATCCTGCCTCGTTGGTGATGTGCCTCTTCCTCCTCCTCCTCCTCTCTCCTATCAGGCACCACAGATTGCCCACAAGTACTTGGCTGTGACACACCTAATTCTACACCTTCATTCCTCTCAGTGTAGGTCTCAGAGAGGACTGAAGGTATAGTGGGGTTGGAGATCCCAGCTGATGAGAAATAAGGAGAGGTCCTCTTTGTTTTTTGGTGTGGGTCTTTTAGGTATGCTTGCCAACGAACTGCATGGCAGGTCAACATATGTCTGGTCAAGCATGTGGTGCCCAATCGGGAGATGTTTTGGCCACGCGAGATACGCTTGAGACATATGTTGCAAATAGCAGCGGTGCCATCTGATGCACTTGTCTCAAAAAAGGCCCACACCAAAGAACTTTTGGAATAACGCGCAGAGACAGCAGCGCCCTGCATATGCGGAGCTCTGAGGTGTGTTGCAGTCAGTGTGCTGCCCTTAGGCTGGCCCCTGGAGGGCATCCTGCCTCGTTGGTGATGTGCCTCTTCCTCCTCCTCCTCTCTCCTATCAGGCACCCACGTTGAGTCAGTGACCTCATCATCCCCTCCCTCCTCATCACTGGAGCAAACCTGGCAGTATGCTGCAGCAGGGGTAACATGACTGCCAGATTGCTGTCCTTCTTGGGCACCCCCTCTGTCCGTGCTCACGTTACTGGCTTCATCTAACTCAGTATCATCATCAGAGCCTTCTAAACGCTGGGCATCCTCCTGGAGCATGTACCCAACACTGTGGTCAAACAGTTGGAGGGACTCCTCAGGAGGACATGGTGGGGCTAGGGAAAGAGTCACTGATGCCATTGAGCCGAGGGAAGAGGCCGCGTTGGCAGCTGCTTTGCCAGACAAAGTCCCCTGAGCATGGGTGAGAGAGGATGAGGAGGATGAGGACGGCTTGGTCATCCACTCGACCAAGTCTACTGCATGTTGCTGCTCAACGCGGCCAGCTGCCGAAAAAAAGGCCAAGCATGTCCCACGGCCATGTGCTAATGAGGATGCACCGTGTCCACGACCAGCACTGTTGCCTCTAGATACAGAGCCTGTTTTCCCTCTTCTATTGGCTTGTGACTGTCTGCCTCTCCTTGTTGGCCTTCCAGACATACTAATTGCCTGCAGTGAGATGTAGCTGCACTAAGCTGGGATATATATATATATATATATATATATATACTGATACTGCAGCTAGCAAAGTCAACTGCCTGCCTGTAGTATTATTAGTATCAGAACACCACCAATCTTCTACAGGTAGCTTTAGCTGAACACTGTGCAGAGGTCGCACTACACTAACGTGTAAATAATGTAGCTGCGTAGTGTAGTGATAGGATCAGGAAAACAACACCAACCTTCTACAAGTAGCTTTAGCTGAACACTGTGCAGAGGTCACACTACACTAACTTGTAGCTTTAGCTGAACACTGTGCAGAGGTTGCACTACACTAACTTGTAGCTTTAGCTGAACACTGTCCAGAGGTTGCACTACACTAATGTGTAAATAATGTAGCTGCCTGCGGTAGTGATAGGATCAGGAAAACAACACCAACCTTCTACAGGTAGCTTTAGCTTAACACTGTTCAGAGGTCGCACTACAGTAACTTGTAGCTTTAGCTGAACACTGTGCAGAGGTCGCACTACACTAACTTGTAGCTTTAGCTGAACACTGTGCAGAGTCGCACTACACTAACGTGTAAATAATGTAGCTGCCTGCGGTAGTGATAGGATCAGGAAAACAACACCAACCTTCTACAAGTAGCTTTAGCTGAACACTGTGCAGAGGTCACACTACACTAACTTGTAGCTTTAGCTGAACACTGTGCAGAGGTTGCACTACACTAACTTGTAGCTTTAGCTGAACACTGTGCAGAGGTTGCACTACACTAACGTGTAAATAATGTAGCTGCCTGCGGTAGTGATAGGATCAGGAAAACAACACCAACCTTCTACAGGTAGCTTTAGCTTAACACTGTTCAGAGGTCGCACTACAGTAACTTGTAGCTTTAGCTGAACACTGTGCAGAGGTCGCACTACACTAACTTGTAGCTTTAGCTGAACACTGTGCAGAGTCGCACTACACTAACGTGTAAATAATGTAGCTGCCTGCGGTAGTGATAGGATCAGGAAAACAACACCAACCTTCTACAGGTAGCTTTAGCTTAACACTGTTCAGAGGTCGCACTACAGTAACTTGTAGCTTTAGCTGAACACTGTGCAGAGGTCGCACTACACTAACTTGTAGCTTTAGCTGAACACTGTGCAGAGTTGCACTACACTAACGTGTAAATAATGTAGCTGCCTGCGGTAGTGATAGGATCAGGAAAACACCACCAACCTTCTACAGGTAGCTTTAGCTGAACACTGTGCAGAGGTCGCACTACACTAATGTGTAAATAATGTAGCTGCCTGCGGTAGTGATAGGATCAGGAAAACAACACCAACCTTCTACAGGTAGCTTTAGCTGAACAGAGGTGTGCAGAGGTCGCACTACAGTAACTTGTAGCTTTAGCTGAACACTGTGCAGAGGTCGTACTACACTAATTTGTAGCTTTAGCTGAACACTGTGCAGAGGGTGCACTACACTAACTTGTAGCTTTAGCTGAACACTGTGCAGAGGTCTCACTACACTAAAAAATAATGTAGCTGCCTTCGGTAGTGATAGGATCAGGAAAAAAACACCAATCTTCTACAGGTAGCTTTAGCTGAACACTGTGCAGAGGTCACACTACACTAACTGTAAATACTGTAGCTAATAGGACTAATAGGATCAGAAGAACACCAGCAATTTTCTTCAAATACTGTAACAACACCTGCTTGCCTGTCAGTAGGAAGATAATAACAGGAACGGATCTAGCTAGACTGAATACATATATACTGTATATATATATACACACACACACACACAACACCTGAACACCTGGGATGCATATATATATATATATATATACACAATACACTGTAAGTGCAGCTAACTGACTGACTGTCCTGCCTAATCTATCTAACTTAAATCAAATGACACTGTCTCTCTGTCTCTCAACGCCGGAACACACTACACAGGGCCGACGTGCAGGCGGCCTTATATAGTGTGGGGCGTGTACTAAACCCCCTGAGCCATAATTGGCCAAAGCCACCCTGGCTTTGGCCAATTACAGCTCTCTGTACAGACGGCGCTGTGATTGGCCAAGCATGCGGGTCATAGTGCATGCTTGGCCAATCATCAGCCAGCAATGCACTGCGATGCCGCAGTGAATTATGGGCCATGACGCACCACTCGAATTTGCCGCGAACAGCCCATATCGTTCGCAATTCGGCGAACGGTCGAACAGACGATGTTCGAGTCGAACATGGGTTCGACTTGAACATGAAGCTCATCCGTACTCATCAACATAATGAATCCAAGTGGCCCAAACCCCATACCATTTGTCATGTCTGTCCTTACATGTCGCCATCCACTCCTCTGCAGCCATAATATCATTCACAAGATGAAACCATTTTGATTGGCTTGGAATTTGGCTCCTTTTCCAGTAGACAGGGATCAACTGCCTAGCCGAATTCAGAAGGTGGGGCAGCACTGACTTTCAATAAAGGCTGAGAGGGATGGTGGGGACATGAAGGAGAAACCCCATTGGGGAGTCAGGGAGATCAATATTCAAGATGATATTTACTTGGGTTCTGATGTCCTGACAATAGGGTTGTAACTTAGGGCATTCTCACCAGATGTGTAAAAACTAACCCCTATGCCCGCAGTCCTGCCAACAAGGATCCGAGGAAGCTGGGTAGATTCTAGCAAGTTTGGTGGGGACTCTATACCATCTAGTCAATAATTTGAACCCATTTATTTGCATTTTCGTGTCAACAGAGCTAGAATGAGTAAGGCAGTATAGGTGATCACATGAAATAATAGAAAAAATCAGCGCACACAAAAATCAGATATGAGAAAAATGCAAGCTGTACACTATAGTATAATCACAACACCTCTGATATATTTGTAAAAAAGTAAAATTAGTGAAGCGCAATAAACAAATAAGTCCATAAACACATGTGAAGAAACCAATGGATTCTCAACAGTAAAAGGTGTGAGGAGAGACACAATTCACAAAAATGCTGAATGTTCTGAGTGACTGATCCTCCACCAACAAGTTAATACTCTTACCAGATATGGTGAACCTCTGAGTTAAAGAGGAAGTAAAGCCTCTGAAAAAAAAATACACCCTACAAGACAAAGGCATAATGAGCTAGTATGCATAGTATACTAGCTCATTATGAATTACTTACCTGAGATTGAAGCCCCCGCATCGACCCTCATTTGCCTCCTCTGATGCTGCCGTCTATCCCGGAGTGACTTCCGGGTATCGCGGCTACGGCGCTGTGAGTGGCTGGAGCCACAATGACGTCACTCCCGCGCATGCGAGCTGGTGCCGCCACTAATGGCATGATCGCCGTTAGAAACAGCACGCTCAGTGCGCCTGCGCCCAATCGGTGCCGCTATTTCTGCAAATATCTCCTAAACCTTTTAGGTTTGGGGGATATTTCTTGCACCTACAGGTAAGCCTTAATCTAGGCTTACCTGTAGGTTAAAGCGGTTGTAATGGGTTTACAACCACTTTAACAGAAGGTCAAATACGCTTGTATCCACAGATGGGATGAGAGCCGTTGGTAGGTGCGACAATGGAACCAGATAATCCAGGATAGGATATATAAATGAACATATCAACAACATGCCTAACAACACTTAATGGGGGTTATTTACTAAAGGAAAATCCACTTTGCACTTTCAGTGCACTTGAAAGTGCACTTTCAATGCACTTGGAAGTAAAGTCGCTGTAGATCCGAGGGGGACATGCAAGAAAGGTAAAAAACAGCATTTTAGCTTGCACATGATTGGATGGCAGAGCTTCCACTCATTTCAGATCTACCCCTTAGATTTAGAGCGTCTGCACTTCCAAGTGCACTTTCAGTGCACTTTCAAGTGCACTTGCAGTGCAAAGTGGATTTGCCTTTTGTAAATAACCCCCACTGTCTCTAAGCACTTCAGGAACTTTCATAATAGGGATCCTAAATGCCTTAGATTTTGGGGCCTTGAGAGGGTTAATAAACACTGGGGGAGGTAATTTCATACGCCATTTAAGTCAGCAAGAATCCTTCTGGATCCATGAGACATAGGTCTTGATCCCAAGACGGTTAAACGTTGACTTTGACTTGAATTATTTTATATCAGATAAATGACATTTTGGGTGTTTATATGTAATTTTTGTGCAATTTTTTATGTAACAATGTATACAGGGCTTTTTTTCTGGCAAAACGCGCCGGAACGTCGTTCCACCACCTATGCCAGACACAGACGTGGAACCAGGCATGAATGGGAGACTGCATAAGCTGGCAATCGTATATAGTTCCGGCTGCAGCATGACAGAGACAGTGGAGGGCGGAGTGATATCATCCGCACTCTGCCTCTCCCTGCAGACTGAATGCTCTTTTCGGCTGCAGCCTCTCTTGGATCTGTGTGCAGAGAGAGAGAGCAATCGCATCTGGCACATGTAGCCTGACTGTAGAGAACTGTACAGCCTTTCTTGGTAAAGTATTCAAGCAGGATGGGGCTTTGTTAATGCTGCTTGGATGTGGGTCTGTGAGTGTCTCTGAGCTGGAAAAGGTTGTCTCTATGCTGGATATGTTATGGGCCTGTCTCTTTGCTGTATATGGAGCTGTCTCTTTGCTGGTCATGGGGCTGTCTGTTGGATATGGAGCTGTCTCTTTGCTGGATATGTAGCTGTCGCTTTGCTGGATATGGAGCTGTCTCTTTCCTGGTTATGTAGCTGTCTCATTGCTGAATATGGAGCTGTCTCATTGCTGGATATGGAGCTGTCTCTTTGCTGGATATGGAGCTGTCTTTTTGCTGGATATGGAGCTGTCCCTTTGCTGGATATGGAGCTGTCCCTTTGCTAGATATGGAGCTGTCCCTTTGCTGGATATGGAACTGTCCCTTTGCTGGATATGGAGCTATCTCTTTGCTGGATATGGAGCTGTCTCTTTGCTGGTTATGGAGCTGTCTCTTTGCTGGATATGTAGTTGTCTCTTTGCTGGTTATGTAGTTGTCTCTTTGTTTAATATGTAGCTGTCTCTTTGCTGGTTATGGGGCCATCTATTTGCTGGATATGGAGCTGTCTCTTTGCTGGATATGGAGCTGTCTCTTTGCTGGTTATGGAGCTGTCTCTTTGCTGGATATGGAGCTGTCTCTTTGCTGGATATGGAGCTGTCTCTTTGTTGGTTATGGAGCTGTCTCTTTGCTGGTTATGGAGCTGTCTCTTTCCTGGTTATGGGGCCATCTATTTGCTGGATATGTAGCTGTCTCTTTGCTGGATATGTAGCTATATCTTTGCTGGATATGTAGCTGTCTCTTTGCTGGTTATGTAGCTGTCTCTTTCCTGGTTATGGGGCCATCTATTTGCTGGATATGTAGCTGTCTATTTGCTAGTTATGGGGCTGTCTCTTGAGTGATATGATGGTGTCTCTCTGCTGAATATGAACCAGTTGAAATAATCTGTATGTACCTCTGTGTTTACTTTAGTAAGAGTTGGATATTTCTAATGTGTTGTGCATTTTCCTACATTGCTTTTTATTAACAAATGTTATACAAATTACTTGTATAGCCCCCAAAGTATAGCTGTTCTCTAAAGGGGGCGGAGCTATGAGGGGTGGAGACACGGGGTGGTACTAGGGGTGGGTAGGGGGCGAAGACAGGTGTGGCCTAGGGAAAGGGGGGTGTCAGGTCACCTGAGTGCAGGTGACAGATGCACGCCGTTGGGGTCAGGAGTGCACTTGGGGTAAGGCTGACTGCTGAGGATGGAACTCAGGGTGGTTCAGGAAGGCAGGTCTCCTGGAGCACCAACACAGATCCCACAGGGAGTGAGAGCATAGATTTCCCAGGGCGCGGAGTCTAAGAGCCAGCAGGTGTTCACCAGAGCCTCTAGTGGTGAGGATGGACTGGGCTGTAACTGGCTCCAGTTCGCGGCCCCTAGGGTCTCCCAGCTCACACTCACGGTAGGCTACAGGAGGATGGAGAGGAAACAGCAGCCCAGGACAGCAAGGGATAGTAAGGAGGTAGCCAAATGTCGGGGCGACTAGCAGACAAGGATAACAGAGAACACACCAAAGGTCAATGTCACAGGCAATCAGGGAGAGTTGAGAACACGCCAAAGGTCAGGGTCACAAGCAGACAGGGATAGTCAGGAACACGCCAAGATCGGTAACAGAGACAAACTTAGAGCACACGGCAAACAGGAAGCCAAACACACAATATTGCACGGCAAGGCAGGCTTGGAGAATACAGTGTTAAATAGTGGTTCCTGTTGAGAATAGGGTGGAGCCACACTGAGGGAAGATTACTTAAGCATGCAGGTGTGAGAGTACAAGCCTCAAGGCTGATACACAGACCAGGTAAGAGACAGACAGGTCATGAAAGTATTACTGCAAGGTCATGACAGGGGGTGAGTTCCTGCACCTTTTCTCCGAGGAAAAAAAGCCCTGGATGTATGTTAAGAGAGGGCCGTGGGGTTTTTATTCGTCTGTTTTTTTTTTTGTTTTTTTTTTAATAATCTTTTATAATATAATCTTTTATGATCAAGCTAAGGTATAGTTTTGCATTGTGCAACTCTTTTTCCTCCTTTTCTAGATTTTATTGCATTTATATTTATATTTTGTATTTCGCTAGCTTGTGTCCCCATAGGAGAGTGAGTGTGATGGATTTCAGTTATTTCTGGTGCTTTGATTTCCGACTCTGAAATTTCTGGCCCTTCGCGCTCTCCATGGTGACCTGGTGTGTATTTAAACATCCGGGTGACATGATAGCCCCGCCCTCACTGACAAAGTCCCATAGGCCGTAACGCATACGGGGGAGGAGTGATCTCGCGGACGTCACCAGCAGCTATCTCTGGCACACTGCTTTTTTTTACTGCTGTTTTTATCAGTCTCAATATCGCTGTTTATATCGTTATTCATGTTACGGCCACAAGAGTTTTATAATGTGGATTTCTTCAATAAACAAAAATGACGGAGAACACTTAGATCGTGTTTATTTTTTTATTTTCATTTATATATCCCGTCCTGGATTATCTGGTTCCATTGTCGCACCTACCAACTGCTCTCATCCCATCTGTGGATACAAGCGTATTTGACCTTCTGTTAGCTCAGAGGTCCACCATATCTGGTAAGAGTATTACCTTGTTGGTGGAGGATCAGTCACTCAGAACATTCAGCGGATTTGAATTGTGTCTCTCCTCACGAGTTGTCCCCAACTTTTACTGTTGAGAATCCATTGGTTTCTTCACATGTGTTTATGGACTTATTTGTTTATTACGGTATAAGTGATCAAGTTGTAGCTCAGTAAACTCATGTTGCAGGACTCTTTCCCATTCTCAAATGTATATTGGCTTCCCCTTAGGTTCCAGCCCTTGCATCATCTCATACAGTACATATGGAATGTGGAATTGGGTTGGCTGAAATGCAAAGCTTCTCAAAGGGAGTGGAGGAGGTAGGGGAGTGTATGGTTTGAGGTAAACCACGTGTAAAATGTTGAAGCTGTCTATATCTCCAATCGTCTAAGGGCAATCTACTATATTGAGCTCTAAGTGCATCCAGTGGGATTAGTCCCTGGTCTTGGATGAACCTACCGTATCTCACCTCGCCATCTGCCATCCAAGTACGGAAGAAAGACGGGTGTTCCTCTGGAACAAACCAGGGGAAGCCTCCCAGGGGTGCTAGGGGGAAGAACCGAGGGGCTAGCTTTCCCGACTTATTTAGGACATCCCATTTCTGCAAATTGTGAATAGTAACCAGAGAAACAAATTCAGACAGTCCTCTATGTTCTTGGGGTACCCATGGTGCATGAGAAAGGTTGCGGCCAGCCAAGAATTTTGCTAAAGATACCCACACCTTTGTGGACACCCCATGGTGCCATTCCAATATCCATTGCAGAGCAATCGCCTCATAATACTTGCATATATCTGGGCCTCCCAGTCGCTTAGGTCTCTGTAGGGTACGAAGAGCCAAACATGGGCTTCGCCCATGCCAGATATATTTTAGGAAAATACTGTTAAGGATCGAAAAGAAATACTTGGGTACAGAGATAGGCACCAATTGGAGCTAGAACAGGATTTGGGGTAACACATTTATCTTTAACACACTGACTCGGCCCATCCACAAGAAGGTCTCTTAGTCTCAGCTGTGCAGATCCGCTTTTATAGTGGAGAGTAGCGGGGCATAATTACTGTTATAAATCTGGGAGAAAAGGGGGGTAAGATGGCCACCAAGATATTTTAAGTGAGTGTGGCACCAGGTGAAGGAAAACGAGGATTGCAACCGTGTACGCAAGCTTGAGGGGATATTTAAAGATAGAATTTCTGATTTATTATAATTGATTTTGAAATTAGAGAGTAAGCTAAAACTCTGTAGTTCAGCCATGATGTTGGGGAGAGAAATAAATGGGTCAGCCACATAGAACAGGACATTGTGCGCGTAGGCGGACAATTTATGCTTCCTTGGCCCTACAAAGAAACCTTTTTCATTTGGATTCAAGCAAATCCTATTGAGCAATGGTTCCAGGGTGAGAGCAAAAATAAGGGGGCACAATAGGTATCCCAGCCTAGTTCTGTTCTGGATAGGGAAGGTGTCCGGAAGGACACCGTTCACCTTAACTCGGGCCTCAGGGGAGCCAAAGAGCGAAGCTATCCAGGAGAGCATGTTGGGGCCAAGTCCCAGTCTAGTCAAAACAGCTCGAAGGTATACCAAATCCACCCTGTTGATCGCCTTATCAGCGTCAGTAGAAAGCAGGAGACAGGGTGGATGGTCGGTCTGTGCTTGTGCCCAATGGATCATTTGGATCGCACGGTTAGAATTGTCCCTAGCTTCCCTTCCAGTAATAAAACGCATCTGGTCTGGATGTATTATAGATAGCATTATGGGTTTAAGACGGTTAGCTAAAATCTTCGCCAGTATTTTGATATCGGTGTTGAGAAGTGAGATCTGTCTATAGCTGCTAGGGGCAGTATGGTCTTTCCCTTCTTTAGAGAGCACCGTGATATGGGCCAGTAATCCCTCTTTGGGTATAGCAGTACCCGAGGCTAAGGCGTTAAATTAGACACACATTGGGTTAGACAATAAAGGGAGGAAGGCACTGTAATAGGCATTTGTATATCCGTCAGGTCCTGGGCTTTTCCCCTTCAGAAGCTCTTTTCCTACTGTCTCCAACTCTGTCTGCGAGATAGGCATCTCAAGTTGTTTGCTAATTTGGGCAGTGAGCCGAGAAGTTTGAGCTCCTGCTAGACATTGAAGTATACTGTCCCAGTCCTGGTCTACTATTGAGCCAGGCTGTGTGTCGGGGAGATGGTAGAGATGGGCATAATAATTCTGAAAGGTAGCAGCACTCTTAGAGGAGTGGACTACCTGGGAACCCGTCGCGGTATGGAGTTTATGGACATGGTCTGAAGCCTTTTGTCTCCTTAGAGCCCTGGCAAGCTGTTGCCTGCACTTGTTCCCAAACATGTAAAATTTGTTAGAGATATGATGTAAACGTGCCCTTATCCGGGTATCGAGTAGGTTGACAAGCTCCAAGCTGAGAGATTGGAGTTCTGCAGTCAGCTCTGGGGTCATACAACATTTATGTTTGAGTTCTGCAGATTGGATTTTTGTAATGAGGGTTTGTAGGTCATGTGCTTTTTTTAGTTTGGAGCCCTGAGATATGAACTCCCCTCCGACCACCGCTTTATGACCTTCCCAGATGGATGCCAGTTCAACATCATCTGTTAAATTCTCGGCAAAGTACAGGGAAATAGACTCTGATATGACTCCACCTCATCATCTAAGATGTTCTCATTCAGGCACCATGACTTAGTGTCAGAGGACAGCGGATGTATAGAAAGGGATACCGGGACGTGATCCGAGATAGTGATAGATCTGATCGACGCACTAGATAGGGTCTCCAGAGAGAACTGATCCATCAGCAGCAGATCTATTCGGGTATACACAGTGTGAGTAGCCGAATAGTAGCTGAAGTCTTTATCAGTGGGACGGAGTACTGTCCAGCAGTCTACAAGATGGCGGGAGTGTGGGAGTGTAGAGATTTTCTGAAGTGCTTAAGGAAAGCAAATGAGTGGGTAGAGTGGCCCGTAGAAGTGTCCATCTGCGGGTGCGGGCTGACATTGAAATCCCCCCAAGATCAGTTGGCCCTCTGGAGAGGGAGTCTAGGAAGGAGTCTAGGAAAGTGAGCTGTTGAGTGTTCGGTGCGTACATGGCTGCAAAAGTGAATATACGACCTAAAATGGTGCCTTTAAGTAAAAGGTATCTGCCATTAGAGTCAGTTAGCTGATCCATCAGGACAAAGGGACATTGTCTATGTATAGCTATGGCAATCAAGCTTGATTTAGAGTGCAAAGAATTACTGAGAAACCATTGGTTACACAAGTGGGTGGGGAGGCAGGGGACCGAGTCAGTGCAAAAATGTTTCTCCTGTAATAAAAGAATCTGTGCCCCCAAGCGTTTTGTCTTCATCCATAACTTACTTTGTTTATTAGGCAATCCTAGGCCATGGACATTGTAGGATACCACTTTCAGGGAAGCTATGATGTACGGGAGTTGTGGAGACATTTAAGGTCCCCGTCAGGAGAGGGGAGAGACCTGCAAGTGACTGGTCCAAGAATCAAGGAATGCTGAGAAAATAAAGAAAATAAAGAACAAAAGTAAAAACCTAGAAAACCTAAAACAATCAAAACATACAATAACTTTGCCATAAGGGCATTCCAACATAACCAACCACTACAAGTTGGGGATCTCCACTCGACCTTCTGGCCAAGAATAGAGTGGAGGCCAGCAATTAGCGTGGGGTCCCAAATGTGGAACATAACTCCTAGAAGTTGGCCTATTTGGGGGAAAGTGGCACAGCACCAAGTGTGAGCCCACCAGAAAACCCATTCGGCATAAAGAGCACATCAAAATCAGATATGTGCAAAACGAAATTACCACAGCAGTAGTAAAAATCGAGGAAGAACCCCGGGAGTCCCTGTAAAAGGAATCATTAGCAGGTTAGACAATTAGTTCACATGAGTCCTTCAGGACCTCCTCTGGGGGGGGGAATGTTGGCGAGATTGCGAGATAGCATGGGGGGATCATCTCTGGACCTGGACTTGTTCCTGTTCCGTCAGGGCACCAAGGTTGTGGGCGTGCACTGAGTGGAATCTCCGGTGAAGACCTCCAATCTGGAACATCAATGGGGGTAAACCCAAGTCTTTCAGGAACTGCGGCAACTCATCCTTATTTCGCCAGGTGAATTGGCGGCCATCCGTGGTCACCGACAAATGAAAAGGGAAGCCCCATCTGTAGACCAGCTTTGCATCTTGAAGGGCCTCAAGTAGTGGCTTAAGGGCACGACGTTGCATTAAAGTGCATCTGGAAAGATCCAGGAAGGACAGCTTTGCGCCATCAAATTCCATGTAACGGACACTTCTGATATGGAACATTATGCGTTCCTTCAGGTAATATTTGTGGAGCTTGCAAATGATATCCATTGGTTTATCTGGATCATCTGAAGGTGGACAGAGGGCTCTGAGCGCAGTCTATTTCAATGTGGTCAGGCACTTCGTAGCCAAGAATCTACTTGAAAACACCTTTCAGAGTAGGAACTATATCTCTGGGAGCAATAGCTTCTGACAAGCCTCCAATACGAATGTTAATTCTGCGACTTCTATTTTCAAAGTCATCCATTTGATCTATTAAAGAGTTAATCCATTGGTTCTTGGTCTAGCAGCGTTCACTAAGTGCTTGCAGGGCAGGTGTAGCCACTTCTCATTGTGACCCCAGGTCCTCCACTCTACCCCCAATATGTGCTATATCAGTCTGGAGTGCCTCAATGTCCTGCCTAAAGGCCTTTTCAACCCTGTGGGTGAATAGCTCCAGGTCAGCTTTAGTGGGGAGGGAGAGAATAAGAGCCTGCAAGTCCTTGTTCCCCATTTCATCTCCCACCACTGGGTGAGCCACTGGGCTGGCTGCACGTAAGGCGGGGGAGGAAGCGAGGGTGATGGGAGTTGTGGAGAAGGGATAGGGGAGACTGAACGTGCAGCCTTGTATTTACCACTCGGCACCATCTTTGAAAGTCCCAGGGGCAGGGCTCCAAGAGATACATGTCCAGGGATCCAGACCGATTCTGGGAGGTTCGTTGAGGCTTTGGGATGTCCGCCGTATAGATGGCATTGTTTGAAGCCAAAATTTCCTCAGGAAGGCTGCTGTGGGTGTGATCTGTGTGGTGGGTTTATGGAGCTCTGCTAACAAGCGTCCTCACATGCTTATGCCATGGCCACGCCCCCCACTGTCACCCTTTTAAACCAGGAAGGTGAATCCCAGAAGTCTTCTGAGAGTGGTGAAGAATCTCCAGAATTCTCCTTGTCGGTGTTGGCAGGGGAGACTTGAGAAACTGGGGAGAAGCCAACATCCTCAGACAAAAACATGCTGTCTGTTGTGTTTTCGGATCTAGAGGTTCAAAGGGAAAATTTTGCCACAGGACAGTTAAAAGATCCCAAAATGTGGTAAAAGTAGATGGCGAACTAGTGAACCCCGATAAGACTTGCGCTTATGTGTACTTCATTGTGGAAAGGGATCTACTGTATCGAGTTGCTCAAAGAGCGGAAGAAACCATTGAGCAACTTTTGGTGCCCAGAACTTACAGGTAGTTGGTGTTGGAGACATTCTTGGAGGTCATTTGAGGGCAGAAAAAAACAGAGAGAGTATTGCAGAGATTCTTTTGGCCTGGGGTCATGAAGGAAATAGAAATTTATTGTTCCTCCTGCCCTGTGTGTCAGAAGTCGGCACCTATGCCACATTTCTGTAACCCGCTGGTACCTCTTCCCATCATTGAGGTCCCCTTTGAGAGGATTGCAATGGATTTGGTAGGTCCGATAATGAAGTCCGCTAGGGGGCATCAGTACATTTTAGTTATACTGGAATATGCCACCCACTATCCAGAAGCGATTCTTCTCCGAAATACCTCTGCCAAGATGATGGCCAAAGAGCTATTTCTTGTTTTTAGCCACGTGGGGATTTGTAAGGAACTGCTTACGGATCAAGGTACACCCTAATATCTCGGGTTATGAAAGAGCTATGAAAGTTGTTCAAAGTGACACAATTGTGGACATCCGTGTATCACCCCTAAACAGAATGGTTGGTTGAAAGGTTCAACAAAACCCTAAAGCAAATGTTTAAGAAGGTGATGAATAGAAATGGAAAGGATTGCAACTGTCTAATACCCTATTTTATGTTTGCCATCAGGAAGGTGCCACAATCCTCTATGGGTTTTTCACCCTTTGAGTTACTCTATGGGAGACACCCAAGAGGGCTGTTGGACATCGCCAAGGAAACTTGGCAAAGTGAGAGTTCTCCCCACAGTAGTGGGATTGAGCATGTCGCCCAGATGCAATGTAGACTTGCACAGGTAATGCCAATCATAAAAGAACATTCTAGAGGAAAAGAGATTTCATCTCCAAATACAGAAAGGTTTCTTCACAGTAAGAGCTGTGAAAATAGACTCCCGCCAGGGGTGGTTCTGGCCAGCTCAGTAGATTGCTTTAAGAAAGGCCTGGATACTTTCCTAAATGTACATAATATAACTGGGTACTACCATTTATAGGTAAAGTTGATCCAGGTAAAATCCAATTGCCTCTTGGGGGATTAGGAAGGAATTTTTTCCCCTTCTGTAGCAAATTGGAGCATGCTCTGTTGGGGTTTTTTGCCTTCCTCTGGATCAACTGTAGGTATAGAATTGGGTATACTATATTTTTTATTTTATTTATTATTATTTTTTTTTTTATGGTTGGCCTGGATGGACTTGTGTCTTTTTTCAACCTGACTAACTATGTAACTATTTGGCCCAAGTGCAGTTAGCACAGCAGAGGGTGTACAATTGTGTGGCCCAGACCCGTACCTTTTCCCCAGGGGATAGGTTATTGGTACTAATCCTTACGGTTGAAAGCAAATGCCTGCCAAATGGCAGGGAGCCATACGAGATAATTGAAAAAGTGAGTGAGGTGAACTACAGGGTGAACAACCAGGAAGGCGAAAGCCAGAACAAATCTATCACATTAATCTGTTCAAAGCCTGGAGGGATAGGGAATCCCTTGTCACAGAAACTTTGTTGCCACTGGCTCAGTCTGATTGCTTGGTTCCTGCGGTTGGAATAGCAGTCACCTTATCGAAACCCCAACAACAGGAGGTTAAAGAGTCTGTGCTTCGCAACAAAGAGGTTTTCTCTGAGCTGCCAGGACAAACATCTGGGCTAGAGCATGACATTATTACCCCACCAGGTGAAAGGGTAAAACCAAGACCCTATAGAATACCGGAGGCCCGACGGGAGGCAATACATGGGGAAGTACAAAGAATGCTTGAATTGGGTGTGATAGAAGAGTCCAAACCTGATGGGAGCTGGCGGTTTTGTAACTATTTTCGACAATTGAATAAAGTTACAAAATTTGACACCTATCCCATGCCACGTATAGATGAGTTGATCAACCGACTGGGAGCAGCCCGGTACATGACAACGCTCTATCTGATCAAATGATATTGGCAGATTTCCCCTAGCCGAGTGAGCAAAAGAGAAAACTCCATTTGTAGCCCCGGATGGGGCCTTCCAGTAAGAAGAATGCCTTTTGGGTTACAGAATGCGCCAGCAACATTTCAGCGGAAAATGGACAAGATTCTGTGGCCAGAAGTATCCTGCAGCTTACCTGGACAATGTGATTGTCCATAGTACAGATTGGGCCTCACATCTGCCAAAAATGCAAGCTGTGTTAGATTTCATATGGGAAGCTGGGTTTAAAGCCAATGCAAAGAAGTGTACCATTAGAAAGGAAGAGGTCAAATATCTGGGGTGCATAAAGAAAAAGGTAAATCTGCGCTTGGAATGAATAACAATAGCTGTGTACTATAACCCAGATACTAGGCACAGGCATCCATCACCAAAGCTGAATTGAAGACTTACCAAAAAGCCAGCGACCCCCCCCCCCCCTTACTCAGGGAGGTCAAGCAGCACTTGCACAAGTCTAAGATCAAATATATTGTATTTTATATATGGTATCTCAGTATTAACAGTGGAATGCTTATTATAATTTGGTTTTATGGACTCATGGGATGACAGAGAATCGGATTTGTTAGTCCACTCCTACATTACCTAATTTTGTTATGTTCTCAGGACATTTCAATTTTGTCCACAAGATGGAGCTTCTGCATGTCTAGCCTTTCGTATCATTGGGAAGAATTATTTATTATGAGTGACTTACATAATTTGAACCAATGGCTGTATAGGGTAATCTATACATCCAATGGCAATGCCTCTTCATCTACCGATGGCTGCATATATAGCGTAGCTACTGGCCTTGATAACTCCATTTATGATGAAACGAGTCGTTTTTCACTTACACACGCTACTGCGCATGTGCGAACGCTGATCAGCCATATTTCTTGAGGGAAATTGATCGTTTGGATACATACATGCTGAATTCAACTATTTTAAATGTAAGTTTACTATTTTAATACGATTGAAGCTTCAGACAATATCACACTATGAGGATCCTTCATATTTTATATATACTCAGCTGCTGAGTCTGCTTTTGTGGACACCACTTCCTGGTACTGTGAGCCTCTCTGATATACACCATCTGCGGCTGCTAGAGATGACATCAGGGCTCCCCTTTAGTGGATCTTAGACCCGTACAAGCGCTGTTTGACATCCCTGAGTAAGGGGGTCATTGGCCCTTTGGTAAGCCTCCAATTCAACTTTGATGATGGATGTCACACTGAGGGGTGTCTGATTCCTATTCCCCTCATGGATTCTCCCATGGCATTCCTTTGAATGGACTTTAGTTTGAACTTTGATTTCACGTGATTGCATTATATTTTATGCACTTTATCACTTTATATAGATGTGTTTTGAGACTTATGGTTTTGTGTGAATGTTTAAATTATGCACGTTGTTTCATAGCACTGTTTGCACTTTATTTGATTTAGTGCTGTACTTTTTTTTTTAAATATTTGGGGTACACTATTGAGAGGGGAGTAATAAAACCCCAAATCAACAAGGTTGAAGCTATAGATAGTTGGCCGCGTTCCAACAGCAAGAAGCAGGTATGAGCGTTTCTAGGAATTGCTGGCTATTATCTGCGATTCATTCCTCACTTTGCTTCTTAGGCTGTGCCCCTAACCAACTTAACAAAAGGGAAGGAGTCTGTCATGGTTAAATGGTCCCTGGAGGCTGAAGCAGCATTTCAGTCTTTAAAAAAAGCCTTATGTAGCCAGCCAGACTCCTCAGACTCCTCTGACTTCTCTAAGGACTTTGTACAGGCTGATGCATCAGACGTTGGATTAGGAGCAGTGTTGTCCCAAGTTTGGAGGGTGGAAGAGCACCCGGTCATTTACCTCACAAGGTAATTGAGAAGGAGTGTTTAGCTGTGGACACTAGATTCCCTTTGGTAGCATCTGCTTTGACCTGGTTACTGACCACGCTCCCTTAAAGTGGATGGCTCAAAACAAGGAGACCAATAGAAGGGTAAATAGGTGGTTCCTGGCCCTACAGGAATTCAACTTTACTGTTAAACATTGCCCTGGTGTTCAAATGGGGAATGTGAATGCTTTACCCCAAGTTCATGTGTGCCTGACTGCTTGTGTTCCAACCCCAAAGTTGAAACAAGAGGGAGGGTATGTGACAGCA